>CM035121.1:8797403-9224525 GCA_020205555.1 Panax stipuleanatus | reverse complement strand
CATATAAAGAAAGAGACTAGTTAGTATGAAATTAATTTTGGTCAATTGATTAATACAGTGTTGACACTAGATCTGACAAAAAATAAGTTTGGGTTGGTTTTGGGTTACATAAAAAAGTTATGGGTCAGTTAAGGAACCAAAACCATATTACCTATATTATTTAATGGCTGATTGGCACTTCTGTCCCTCCAAGTTGTCATCCACTTTCAAAGTCGTCTCTAAAGTACTATTTTCGTCAGTTAGGTCCTTAAAGTGGCATTTTATTGGCGTTTCTGTTCCTTCAACCCATTTTAACCTAAACCTGACCCATTTTGACCAAATTTAACCCAATCCGACACAGTTTGACCCAACCCAAATTTTTAATATTTTAAAATATAATAATAAGTTTAAAATAACAATCATATTTAACATTTTTAATAAATAATATTAAATTATTGAAAATATATTATTATTATTAAAATAAAAATTATTTTAATATTTTAAAATAAAATAATTATTTAAAAAATAGTTATTTTTAATATTTAAAATAAAATATTATTTTTAAAAAAAAATAAAAATAAAAATTATATTTAATATTCTAAAATAAATATTTTTTAAATATTTTTTATTTTTAATATTTTAAAAGTAAAAAATATTTTTTGTAAATATTATTTTTAAAAATAATATTTAATTTTAAAATATTAAAAATAATATTTACTTTAGAATATTAAAAATAATAATTATTTTATAATATTTATTTTAGAATATTAAAAATAATATTTATTTTAGAAAATTAAAAATAATAATTATTTTAAATTTTTTGAATAAATATTATATTTATATTTATATTTATTACAATTTTTTAATATTTACTTTTAATATTATAAAATAATTATTAATTTTAATATTCTAAAATAAATATTTTTAATAATTATTGTTTTTGAAGGAAAAACAATATTTAATATTCTGAAATACTTATTAAAAAAATTATTATTTAATAATAATAATTATTAAGATTATTTAAAATTTTAAAATAATAATTGTTAAGATTATTTTAATTTTTAAAATAATAATTATTAAGATTATTTAAAATTTTAAAACAATAAATTTTAAAATAATAATTATTAAGATTATTTTAATTTATTTTAATAATTATTAAATCATAATTTTTTTATTTTTTTTAATAATTATTTTAGAATATTAATTATTATTTTTCCTCATAAAACAATAATTATTAAAATTATTTATTTTAAAATATTAAAAAAAATATTTATTTTAGAATATTAAAAATAATATTTATTTTAGAATATTAAAAGTAAATATTAAAAATTAAAATAAATATAAATATAAATATAATAATTATTTTAAAAAAAATTTATAAAAAAACTTAAATAATTATTATTTTTAATATTCTAAAATAAATATTATTTTTAATATTCTAAAATAAATATTATATTTAATATTCTAAAATAATTATTATTTTTAATATTCTAAAATAAATATTATTTTTAATATTTTAAAAGTAAATATTATTTTTAAAAATAATATTTACAAAAATATTTTTTACTTTTAAAATATTAAAAATAAAAAATATTTATTTTAGAATATTAAATATAATTATTAATTTTTTTATAAAAAAACTAATATTTTATTTTTAAATATTAAAAATAACTATTTTTAAAATAATTATTTTATTTTAAAATATTAAAATTATTATTATTTTAATAATAATAATTTATTTTAAATATTTTTTTTTAATGTTAAATATAGTTATTATTTTAAACTTATTTAAAAAATATTATTATATTTTAAAATATTAAAAATTTGGGTTGGGTCAAACTGGGTCGGGTTGAGTTAAACTTAGTCAAAATGGGTCGGATTTAGGTTAAAATGGGTTGAAGGATCGGAAACGCCAATAAAATGCCACTTTAAGGACCTAACTGACGAAAATGGTACTTTAGGGACGACTTTGAAAGTGGATGGCAACTTGGAGAGACAGAAGTGCCAATCAGCCATTATTTAATATAGGTTATGTGGTTTGAATTTAAATGGTTATAGGTCGAATCAAGGTTGACCTATTTTTCAAATTATAGTTTCACTAAAATCTTAATTTATGATATACTAAAAGAGTCTTATTTTAATTTTTTAGACCCAAATTTGAAATTAAAAATTTTAATTGATGTGACTAATTTAAGTATTAAAAAATTAATTTTGTGATTATAGGCACTTTCAAAAAAATTTACATTAATAATTATTATGTTAATTAAAATTAATGAAATTATTGAGAATTTTATTACAATAATCAGTAAATATAATATTTTTTTGGAGTGTATACATAATCAGTAAATATTATTTTTTGTAAGAGGAGGAGTGGGTGGGTGTGACGCCCCCAGAATTGGTCCAATCAACCTAACCCATTCTTAGTCGCCAAATACACTCAACAAAATTCAAATACAATCTTTTATATCAAACAGTCGTGCAAAATACGACCACACAACTGTGAGTGTCAATACAGACATGTAGAAAATATAAACATTCAAACTAAGTCCTCTTTATATTTATTATCACACTATTTTATAAAAAAATAGTGAGGGCTTCTACAACTCTAATTCGGACCATCACTCCATTTTCCGACTAGTACCCGCGATACTCTCATTTTCTGAAGAGAACAATGGAAGAAAAGGGTGAGCTCAATTAGCCCAGTAAAGAATATTATGACTAAGATAATGAAGAATAAATTATCGTTAGTCTTCAACAAATCAGATAAAATATTATAGACAACAAGTTTTAGATCAACAACTGCAGCGAAAATAATAATTCATTAGAAGAGTTAAGTAAAAAATGATGTCTACTATCTTCTTTGATTTAAAAGTTCAGCATCAATATTTTATCCCTGTAACATCAATCAATATACATCTCGAATCAACTATTCATCTTTGCACTTTGCACTATGGGCCAAAGATATTCATTTGTATCACCAGTTGGTCATGTTCATCTCAACACCTGTCCATCTTTGCACTACGGGCTAAAGATATTCATCAGGTAATCATCTTTGCACTACAGGCCAAAGATATTCATCAAACAATCATTCATCTTTGCACTACTGGCCAAAGATATTCAGTTATATCACTATTTAGGACTGAGGATGATAAAAAATAACACGGATCTAGTGAGATAAAGGACAAATATTAGAGAATTTATCCAGAGTTCAAGAATGAAGATCAAAATCTAGATCCAATCAAAAATGATTTGGAAGAAGAAAAAAAATATTTTTTTTACTGTGAATAGTACCATGTGAATAGTAACTCATAAATAGTAACTCGACATGAAAAGATAAAAAATTTACAAGAAAGTTCAGACCAATATTCCAGTGAAATAATATTAGATGAAGCGCAAAACTCAAGGAATTTCTGACAATTTCAGGAATTATAGAAGCAATACTTACCATAGTAAGTTTAAAGTTAGGAATCTGAAATGAAACACTATACGAAACTGCAATTGAATTTTCACCCGTCAGGCAGTAGTCCGCTCAGACAGAGTATTTCTACAATTTAATAACAACTGAATACGAAGGGTTATTCACCAAGCATGCGGTAGTCCGCGTTGACAGGTTATTTCCACAGAATAATAAAGAATTGAATAACAACATGATTTTACCATGCATGCGGTAGTCCGCGTAGACAGGTTATTCCAACAGAATAATAAGGAATGGAATAACAACCCTTACGAGTATTGAAAGAAAATAACTCTCTTCATTAATACGAAAGAAATAATACCCATTATCTTAAAATTTTGGAGACTGCACTAGTGTAATAGCAGAATACTCTTCTTCTTTCTCTCTTATTCTCTCTATACTTTCTCTCTCTATAGCTTTAATGAATTGGTGAGAAATAATGAAGAAATGAACTTCTATTTATAGGCTCGGCAGAGTAAGAGTAAAATAATCTTTTTGTCATAATTTATGATATAATCGCTTACATCATCGATCCTATGACATCCTTGTTTACCTTATTGTTCCAATGACATCATTGATTACCTCATCGTTCCGATGACATCATTGCTTACATCATAAGAATTCAAATTCAATTTGTTCTCTTCTACCTTATTTTACTTTTATACCATGAATTTACTATAATAATATTACCATTCAAATTATAAAAATCATACTATTATATAATCGCATCATACTACTATAATGTAATATTATAATAATATATTTGAATGAATTATTTTATCAGAAAAGATAAAATACTAACTTTCAACAAATGTCACATGTTAAAAATTACTCCGTTTAAATCCACATTGAATAAATATTTTCTTATCATATATATCAAAAATTAATTATTCATAAATAATATTACAAAACTACAATATTGACAACCAGGTCGTTCCCAGGAAAGAAGGGGCTTTCCGATAAGAATTTCTCATCATTGGCACGCAATTATATAACCTAACTCCTTTCCTCGATAAAATTTTTTAGGCATTGTCAATAATGCTATCTAATAATATTATTCAAATAATATGAATTATTGATTTGGTAATTTGAAATACTGTGCAATGACAATTATTGAATCACTAATATAAAATATCAACGTAGCAATTATTGGATCAATAATATAAAATATCGAATAGTAATTACTGTAATAATTATTGAATGAGTGACTTTTTACGTAAGAACCAATAATTAGAAATACTGTGCAATATCATGTGCTACTGTGCAACACCGTGTATTACTGTATTTTAACCATCGGGTATTTCAACAGTTTAACGGTAAAAGTTTTGTAGTTATTTTTATAAAAATGTTACTTATGTCGCTTTCTATATCCGACATTCATTCCGTTGTGGGGTCCACCAACGACTGCGCCGTCGTACGAATATTCTCCGACAAAAAGAATATTCCTCGACCAAACAAATATTCTCCGACACCACGAATATTTTATAACCACTTGCTTACTTTGTAAACTTTGCACATCTCACCCATAACTTATCACATTTATCAAATAAACACCTTACTATTTTAAAATAATATATAAAGAAAATTAAATCTTATTCATAAAATTTGGGGTCTTACAACTTCCCCTCCTTATGAAATTTCGTCCTCAAAATTGACGTGCGTACCTGGTATGTCGAAAAGGTAAGGATACCTCGCTTTCATTTTCGATTCTAACTCCCAGGTCATTTCCTCGATATCATGGTTCCTCCATAAAACTTTAACTTGAGGTATAACCTTTGAGCGTAGGACATGTTCCTTCTTATCCAATATCTTAACAGGTACCTCCTCGTATGTTAAATCTTCGGCTGTCTCGTCTGGTTCTAACTCAATAATGTGGTTTGGATCTTTCACATATTTACGAAGCACAGATATGTGAAAAACGTTATGAACACGAGACATGCTTGGAGGTAAGGCGAGTCTATAGGTCACATTTCCTACTCGGTCAAGGATTTTAAATGGACCAATGAATCGTGAGTTGAGCTTTCCTCTCTTTCCGAATCTCGTAACTCCTTTTCATGGAGCAACACGTAACAATACATGATCTCCGACATTAAACTCCACGTCCCTTCGATGAAGATCAGCATAACTCTTTTGTATATCTTGTGCAGTTTGTATACGTTGCCGGATCATTTGAATCTTTTACGTAGTCATACGTATCCGGTCCCAACAATGTTGCTTCACCCACCTCGTCCCAGCATACTGGAGAATGACATTTTCGTCTATACAACGCCTCGAATGGAGTCATGCCTATACTTGCCTGATAACTATTGTTGTAGGAGAATTCTACCAATAGTAAATATTTGTCCCAACTCCCTTTGAAGTCTAGAACACAGAGTCTCAATAGATCTTCCAGAGTTTGAATAGTCCTTTTCAATTGTCTGTCCGTTTGAGGATGATATGCCGAACTGAATCGTAAATCTGTGCCCATAGCTTTCTGCAAACTGACCCAAAATCGTGAAGTGAATCATGGGTCATGATCTGAAACTATGGATACTGGTATGCCATGCAATCTCACAATCTCATTCACATACATACGAGCAAGACGTTCAAGGGAATAAGTCTCCCGTATCGGCAAGAAATGAGCAGACTTGGTTATTCTATCAACAATAACCCAAATCGCATCTATGCCTTGAGAAACCTTGGGAAGACCCATAACAAAATCCATGGTAATGTATTCCCACTTCCATTTCGGAATCTCAAGTGGTTGCAATGGACCCTTTGGCACTTGATGCTCCGCCTTGACAAGTTGACATGTTAAACACCTCGAGATAAACTCCGCGATCTCTCTCTTTATATTGCTCTACCAAAATGTATGTCGAAGATCACGATACATTTTGGTACTCCCAGGATGGATTGCAAACGGTGTGTTGTGTGCCTCCATCATGATTCTATACTTCAAATCAGAATGGTTATGAACACAAAGTCTGGAGTTGACTCGAAGTATTCCTTCTTCATCGATACTTGCTTCTGGAATAGTACCTTCTTGCACTTTTTTCCTCATATTCATCAGCTCCGGGTCTGTAGCTTGATCAGCTTTGACTTTATCAATCAAAGCTGGTTCTACGCGTATACTTGACATCATCGCATGGGTCTTCGAAGTCTTGAACTCTATCTCCATCCTTTGTAAGTCACACAAAATAGGCCTTGACAGCATCGCATTCGTTCCCGCATATGATCTTCTACTCAACGCGTCAGCTACCACGTTCGCTTTACAAGGATGGTATTGGATGGTATGGTCGTAATCTTTCAACAGCTCAAGCCAACATCGTTGCCGCATGTTGAGTTCCTTTTGGGTGAAAAAATACTTGAGGCTCTTATGATCTGTATAGATCTCCACTTTTTCCCCATACAAGTAGTGTCTCCAGATCTTCAACGCGAAAACGACTGCTGCCAACTCTAGATCATGAGTAGGATAATTTCTCTCATATTCCTTGAGTTGTCGTGAGGCATAGGCTATGACTTTCCCATGTTGTATGAGAACACATCCTAACCCTTTGCCCGAAGCATTGCTGTAAATGACAAACCCATTCGAACCAGATGGTATCGTCAGAATAGGTGTCGAAATGAGTCTCCTCTTGAGCTCTTGAAAGCTCTTCTCGCATTCTTCGTTCCATACGAATTTTGTATCTTTCCGAGTCAGCTGAATTAATGGAGTAGCGATTCGAGAAAATTCTTTCACGAATCTCCGATAATAACCAGTTAAGCCCAGAAAGCTACGTACTTCGGTCACCGACTTCGGTTGCTCCTAACTTGTATTGCTTCAATCTTCGTCGGGTCAACAGGTACTCCACGTTTTGATACCACGTGCCCAAGGAATGCTACCTCCTCAAGCCAGAACTCGCATTTCTTCAACTTGGCATATAACTTATTTTCACGAAGCCTTTGAAGTACCAACTTCAAGTGGTGCTCATGATCTTCACGGCTTTTGGAATAGATGAGGATGTCATCAATAAAGACAACTACGAACTGATCCAAATATTCCTTGAATACACGGTTCATCATATCCATAAAAGCAGCAGGAGCATTAGTCAATCCAAAAGACATGACTAAGAATTCATAATGCCCGTATCGAGTTCTGAAAGTAGTCTTCGGAATATCCTCAATTATAATCTTCAGTTGATTATATCCAGAACGAAGATCGATCTTTGAAAAGAATTGTGCACCTTGCAACTGGTCGAACAGGTCATTAATACGAGGTAACGGATACCTATTCTTGATGGTGACATGGTTCAACTCCCGATAGTCAATACAAAGTCGCATACTCCCGTCTTTCTTCTTTACGAATAAAACAGGAGCACCCCAAGGAGATGTACTAGGACGTATAAAACTGATGTCTAACAACTCCTGTAGTTGGACCTTTAACTCCTGAAGTTCAATAGGAGCCATTCGATATGGGGTTTTAGAAATGGATTTTGTACCGGGTTCAAGGTCAATAAAGAATTCAACTTCACGTTCCAGGGGTAGACCGGGAAGTTCTTCGGGAAATACATCAGGAAACTCATTAACAACAGAAATATCATTCAAACCTGACGTATTCTGGTTTAGATCAGTGACATGGGCTAAGAAAGCTTGACATTCGTTTTTCAATAAACGAATAGCATTATGACTTGAAATAACATTGATTGATTTTAGTGGTTTGGTTGTTTGAATTCGCACAATAGGTTGGTTAGGAATATGAAAACTAACAACCTTACAAAAATAATTAATTTTGGCATGATAAGTGGTCAATCAGTCAATTCCTAAAATCACATCAAATGCAAGTATTTTCAAAGATATAAGATCAACAAGTAAGGTGAGGGTACCAATTTGAATCGAGCAAGATTTGTAAACTGTAGAAGTAACGAAAGTTTCTCCCAACGGAGTTTCAACAGATAAGTCAAAGTTTAATTTCTCAGGTGTTAAGTACAAACATTAAGCACAAGCAAGTGAAATAAAAGAATGGGTAGCACCGGTATCTAATAAAGTGTAAACTTCGCAAGAGTATCATCTTACCCGTAATAACCTCGTTCGGGTTCTTTGCTTGTTGGGCAGTCACGACAAAAGCTCTTCCAAGAATCACTGACTTTGACTTATCAGGGATAGCCTTTGGAGTCACCATCCTTACTGGACTTGGTTTCACTACAGGACACACTCGAGCTATGTGCCCTTCCTTTCCACAGTTATAACACACCTTGGATTGTTGTGTGCAGTTGGGGCTGATGTGTCCCTCTTGCCCGCATTTATAGCATACGACCGGCGATCGTTCTCCTTCCCTAAAAATAGTTTACGTTCTCATTGTTGTACCTTCTCTTCTTGAAATCTCCCCCCGACTCACTTCTTCTATTATCATGGCCACGATTACCACTGGAGTGGTTACCGCTTCTGTCATGATACTTTCCTCCCTGCTGGTTGTCATTGTTCCAATGACTGCTGCCACCGGTACGACCTCGGTTGTTGTCCCTTGGTTGAACATAATCATTATCTCGTTCTAATAACTGGGCCCTATTCACTACATCCGAATATAGAGAAAATTTATGAGAAATGAGGTATTGACGAATCTCGGGTTTCAAACCTCTTAGAAACATCCGCGTCATACGTTCCTCATTCTCCACCAAATGAGGTGCAAACCGGGATAACTCCGCGAACTTAGCCTCGTACTGGGACACAATCATGTTGTTCTGTTCCAGTCTGATAAACTCTACCTCTTTCATGTGACGAATACTTTCTGGAAAGTACTTGTCATTGAACAGTTTCTGGAACGCCCCCCAAGACATCTTGAGTGCGACAGACTGGGTATGCTTCACAGATTCCCACCAGTAATCTGCCTCTCCACGGAACATAAAGGTGGTAAATGGAACCTTCTGTTCCTCCGTGCATCCCAAGACATCAAATATCTTGGTAATTTTCTTAGTCCAATTTTTTTCCTTGATTGGATCTGGCTTTCCTTGAAACTCTGGTGGTCCCAACTCTTTAAACTGCTTGGCAGTGACAAGCCGCAAGTTGTTATTTCAACCTGTATTATGAACACGAGTCTCCCTAATCTGGTTTTGCATGCACTGCAAAAAGCTTCTAAACATCCCGTCATTTATCATATCTTCGGTAGGGTTGTTTATAGGAGGAATATAGCCTTCCTGTTGCACGTACTCCTGGTTGATGATTAAAGGTGTCTCAACGGTCTCATTCACTCCATTGTTTAGATTTTCAGCTGTCATTCTCAAATACTGCCACAAAATAATGGTTAATCAAATTAATATATCACATATTAACCCTATGTTCCAACCGACCAATTAAATAACAATTAAGCTTAGGTAGGACACACTAGCGAAGGTTTTACTCGTCTCTCCCCTCCTAGTTCTATTCCCAGATCTCCGTCAGAGATCATATCCCTAAGCTCTAATACCAACTGTGACGCCCCCAGAATTGGTCCAATCAACCCAACCCATTTTGAGTCTCCAAATACACTCAACAAAATCCAAATACAATCTTTTATATCAAACGGTCGTGCAAAATACGACCACACAACTGTGAGTGTCAAAACAGACATGTAGAAAATATAAACATTCAAACTAAGTCTTCTTTACATTTATTATCACACTATTTTATAAAAAAATAGTGAGGACTTCTACAGCTCTAACTCAGACCATCACTCCATTTCCCGACTAGTACCCGCAATATTCTCATTTCCTGAAGAGAACAATGGAAGAAAAGGGTGAGCTCAACTAACCCAGTAAAGAATATTATGACTAAGATAATGAAGAATAAATTATCGTTAGTCTTCAACAAATCAGATAAAATATTATGGACAACAAGTTTTAGATCAACAACTGCAGCGAAAATAACAATTCATTAGAAGAGTTAAGTAGAAAATGATGTCTACTATCTTCTTTGATTTAAAAGTCCAGCATCAATATTTTATCCCTGTAACATCAATCAATATACATCTCGAATAAACTATTCATCTTTGCAGTATGGGCCAAAGATATTCATTTGTATCACCAGTTGGTCATGTTCATCTCAACACCTGTCCATCTTTGCATTACGGGCCAAAGATATTCATCAGGTAATCATCTTTGCACTACAGGCCAAAGATATTCATCAAATAATCATTCATCTTTGCACTACTGGCCAAAAATATTCAGTTATATCACCATTTAGGACTGAGGATGATGAAAAACAACACGAATAACGGATCTAGTGAGATAAAGGACAAATATTAGAGAATTTATCCAGAGTTCAAGAATGAAGATCAAAACCTAGATCTAATCAAAGATGATTTGGAAGAAGAAAAAAAATATTTTTTTACCATGAATAGTACCCTGTGAATAGTAACTCGACATGAAAAGATAAAAATTTTACAAAAAAGTTCAGACCAATATTCTAGTGAAATGATATTAGATGAAGCGCAAAACTCAAGAAATTTTTGATCATTTCAGGAATTATAGAAGCAATACTTACCGTAGTAAGTTTAGAGTTAGGAATATGAAATGAAACAATATACGAAACTGCAATTGGATTTTCACCCGTCAGGCGGTAGTCCGCTCAGACAGATTATTTTCACAATTTAATAACAACTGAATACGAAGGGTTATTCACCAGGCATGCGGTAGTCCGCGTAGACAGGTTATTCCCACAGAATAATAAAAAATAGAATAACAACAGGATTTCACCATGCATGAGGTAGTCCGCGTAGACAGGTTATTCCAACAGAATAATAAAGAATGGAATAACAACCCTTACGAGTATTGAAAGAAAATAACTCTCTTCGTGAATACGAAAGAAATAATACCCCTTACCTTAAAATTTTAGAGACTGCACTAGTGTAATAGCAGAATACTCTTCTTCTTTCTCTCTTATTCTCTCTATACTTTCTCTCTCTATAGCTTTAGTGAATTGGTGAGAAATAATGAAGAAATAAACTTCTATTTATAGGTTCGGCAGAATAAGGGTAAAATAGTCTTTTCGCCATAATTTATGACATCATCGCTTACATCATCGATCCTATGACATCATTGCTTACCTCATTGTTTTGATGACATCATTGCTTACCTCATCGTTCTGATGACATCATTGCTTACATCATAAGAATTCAAATTCAATTTGTTCTCTTCTACCTCATTTTACTTTTATACCATGAATTTACTATAATAATGTTACCATTCAAATTATAAAAATCATACTATTATATAATCATATTATACTACTATAATGTAATATTATAATAATATATTTGAATGAATTATTTTATCAAAAAATATAAAATACCAACTTTCAACAAATGTCACATGTTAAAAATTCATCCGTTTAAATTCACATTGAATAAATATTTTCTTATCATATATATCAAAAATTAATTATTCACAAATAATATTACAGAACTACAATATTGACAACCAGGTCGTTCCCAGGAAAAAGGGAGCTTTCTGATAAGGATTTCTCCTCATTAGCGCGCAATTATATAACCTAACCCCTTTCTTCGACAAAATTTTCTAGACATTGTCAATAATGCTATCTAATAATATTATTCAAATAATATGAATTATTGATTTGATAATTTAAAATACTGTGCAATGACAATTATTGAATCACTAATATAAAATATCAATGTAGCAATTAATGGATCAATAATATAAAATATCGAACAGTAATTACTGTAACAATTATTGAATGAGTGACTTCTTACGTAAGAACCAATAATTCGAAATACTGTGCAATACCATGTGCTACTGTGCAACACCGTGTATTACTGTATTTTAACCATCGGGTATTTCAACAGTTTAACGGTAAAAGTTTTGTCGTTATTTTTATAAAAATGTTACTTCTGTCGCTTTCTATATCCGACATTCATTCCGTTGTGGGGTCCACCAAGGACTGCGCCGTCATACGAATATTCTCCGACAAAAAGAATATTCCTCGACCAAACGAATATTCCCCGACACAACGAATATTTTATAACCACTTGCTTACTTTGTAAACTTTGCACATCTCACCCATAACTTATCACATTTATCAAATCAACACCTTACTATTTTAAAATAATATATAAAAAAATTAAATCTTATTCATAAAATTTAGGGTCTTATAGTGGGGGGTGAGGGTGGGAGGTGGGGGGCGGGGTGAGGTGGGGTGTATACATAATCAATAAATATTTTTTTTGGGGGGCGTGTGGGGTGGTGGAGGGGGCGGGTGGGGTTGGGCGGAATGGGGATGTATACATAATCAATAAATATTATTATTTTTTTGGAGGGGGGTGGTGGGTGGGGGGTGGGGTGGTGTGGGGGTGGCGTGGGGGCGGGTGGGGGTAGGGGTGTATACATAATCAATAAATAATTTATTTATTTATTTTTGGGGGAGGGATGGGGGTAGTGTGGGGGGGTGGGTGGGGTGGGTGCGCATGGGGGTGTATAAATAATCAATAAATATTATTTTTTGTGGGAGGGTTGGGCGTGGGGGTAGGTGTGAGGGGTGGGGGGGGCGGGTGAGGGGTGAGGGGTGAGTGGTGGGGGGTGGAGTGTATACATAATCAATAAGTATTATTTTTTGGGGGGGGGGTTGGAGTGGTGGGGGTGGGTGGGGCGGGTGGAGGGAAGGTGGGTGCGGGGGGTGGGCGGTGTGAGAGGGTATACATAATCAATATATAAATATTATTTTTTTTGAGGGGGTGGGTGGGGGGTGAGGGGTGGGGTGACGTGGGGGTAGGGGTAGGGGTGGATAGGGGTATGTGGGTGGGGGTGGGCAGGATGGGGGATGCAAACATAATCAATAAATATTATTTTTTTGGGGGGGCAGGTAAGGGGTGGGCGGAGTGGGGGTGTATACATAATCAATAAATATTACTATCTCTGTCCCATAATATATGATGTTTTAGGTGATTTTATTTGTTCCAAATTATTTGATGTTTTAAAAAATTTAGGAGCATTAATTATAATATTTTTAAAATTACCCTTCATTACTCATCCTTCAATACCCAGATGCTTTTAACTCTTTCTTTCTCCTTATCAACACAAAGGGTATTATAGACAAATGATACTATATTTAATGTTATACAACCATTTTCTTAATTGTTGTGCCCAACTCTAAAACATCATATATTATGGAACGGATGGAGTATTATTTTTTGGGGGGGAGGGAGGGGTGGTGGGGGCGGGGGGGCGGGGTGGGGGTGGGGTTGGGGGTGTATACATAATCAATAAATAATATTTTTAGGGGGTGGGGGTGGGGGTGGGGGTGGGGTGGTAGGGGGTGGGGGTGGAGTGGTAAGGGGTGGGGGTGGGGGTGGGGTGGTAGGGGTGGGTGGGTGGGGCGGGTTGGTGTGGGCGGGTGTGTGTGTATACATAATCAATAAATATTATTTTTTGGGGGGGCGGGTGAGGGGTGGGCGGTGTAAGAGTGTATACATAATCAATAAATATTATTTTTTGGGGGGGGATGGGGTGGGTGGGTGGATGGGTGGGTGGGGGCTGGTGGGTGGGTGGGGGCTGGTGGGTGGGGGATGGGCGAGATGAGGGTATATACATAATCAATAAATATTATTTTGGGGGTGGTGGAGAGTGGGGAGTGGGGAGTGGGGGGTGGGGTGTCATTAATTCACTAAATTCATTTCTCATCCTTATTATTGATGTAATTAGGAACATAATTGTCATATTATTTATTTTACAAGGTTATTTTTGATAATATAAAATATTTTATTCTCTCTCTAAAATTCACTCACCTCACTTTGATCTTCTTTATTGTTGATTATTGTGTTGATTAATATGGTTCAAAACTAGTTAAACTAGTTTCGACCCATATTTTTAATTCATAATATGGGTCCAAAATCAAATTAACCCATAACATAAAAAATAGTTAACCAACACAATAAAACTAAATGGTTTTGGTTAATTATATGGGTTTCAATCTAAATTGTCAGGTTTAGTCGACATATAGGCCGAAAGGTGATCTCTCTCTGCGTGTCAGAACTATATTAACTTATTATGAAGTTTACTTTATAGTAAACGGATTCCATAAAAAAGATTGCAAGATTGATATACAATTTGACTATGATTATACCATTATGTCCACGCAACTATAGATCTGGTACAATTTTACTATGATTAATGCAACTATCCACTTGCATCAGTGGGCTGATATTGTGCTTTCTATGCTATAGGTGCAAGTGTCATTTTAATGGTATGTTTGAATTGTAGTAATGAAATTGGTGAAGGAATAGAATAGTGAGTGGAATGATTCATTTTATTTTTGACTGAAATGAGTTATTCCATACTTCCTTCGTCCCAAAATAATTGTTCAGTTTTGACTTTTTTTAGTCAAATTGACTATTTTTAAAATTAATAATTAAGCATGTATAAATATATTTTTAACATTATAAAAATTGATATTAGTAGTAAATTGTATATACTTTTTTTTTGTTATAACTTCTTCACCTATATTTTGACAAAAATGGTACAAAAATAGTTTTAAAAAATAGTCAATTTGACTAAAAAAAAGTCAAAACTGAGCAATTATTTTGGGACAGAGGGAGTACTATTTTCTAAAAAATAAAGTTCATAAATTTAGTATAAATAAAAATGGTTCATTCCATTCTAATGAAACAATCAAACACAATTTTTTTCATTTCATGAGAACGAGTCTTTTCATTCTCACCTTGATTCCTACGAAGCAAACATAACATAAGTTTTTTTATAAGTCCAACTTAATAAAATATATTGAAACTGTAATCGATAGCAATGTTAAAAAAAATTGAAATAAGTAAAAAAACATATTTCATATTAGGAAGAGACCACTAGTAATAACTTGTAATAATTAAGTGACACTTGAAATACTTATAATAATACCATCAAATTTTAAATAATTGTAGAATCTAAACATAAATCATGTTAGTCCATTGCCACTACGTTAGGAAGCTCGAAACTTATTTTATGGTCCAAAAATAAATAAAAAGTCAGAAGGGTCGGCCGTACAATAGATTATAATAAGACGCACCCTAAATTAAACAAATAAAATACCAATAAATCTAGGATGACATTTTTCTAATGACATTTTTAGCAAAAAAAAAAATTTGGATTTTTTTTTTGAGTAACTCACAAAAAATGTATAGTATGTACTGTTTCTTGTATGTATCCAAATTACACCTAAAATACTATTTTCTGTAAAAAATTTAATTGAAATAAATACTATACATTTTTTATGAGTTACTCAAAAAAAAAATATCACTGAAAATGTCACTAGAAAAATATCCCCCTAAAAGGACTCATAAAATATATGGAATGGCTATATTATATTATAGAATTAGATAGACTGTGTTTGTTTGTAAGGATTATAATCCGAGATTATATTCCTATGAATTATAACTCCTAAACTATTAATTCAGATTAAATAGTCTTAGTCACATGTTTATTTTTCATGAAATAATTCATGGGATAACTTAAAATAATATAATGTTATATTTGTTTTGTCTAGAATTATTCAAAGGATTGGATAAAAAATTACTATTTGAACTATTATACTCTTACCACTAATAAGTAATAACAAAGATATTATATTCTCATTAGTTTGAGAATAAATAGATAGGATACATCCGTCTTTTTAAACAAAGTTAAAGTTAATTTTATTCACAAATTTTTAGTCCTAACTGGTAGGGATTATAATTGGCAAAACTAATGAAATACTCACTGTAGTTAGCACGTTTTACTGATTACACCATTGAACTTTTAATTTTTCAAATTACTCTACTAAACTAATTATTATTTTGAAATTGGGTCATTCCGTTAAAAAAATTAACGGACCATAATTTTTTATCGACAAAACTAATGAATTACCCACTATAGTTGACACATTTTACTAATTACACCATTAAACTTTTAATTTTTTAAATTATCCCCATTAAACTAATTAATATTTTAAAATTAAGTTATTATGTTCAAAAAATTAAACAGACATTAATTAATATGTTCATTATTTGGTCTCCCACTAAAATGAGAATGCACTGCAAAGATTTGCTCATATATTCAGAGTCTGCTTGATGTGTTGAAAACAGCAGATCCAAACCGTCCAGGCATGCACGTTAAATTGATTAAATATTTGCTAAAGATCAAAGCATGCACACATAATTTATGTACCATGCAATCCGGCCACATGTGCACGCGACCTTGATTATCTCTGTCATGGTGTGGTAAGTGTATTCCATTTGATCAGAGTCTCTCTCGTCTCGTTAGCCTATGTTTGTTTACAAATATTACATTTGGGATAGAATTATTAATGTCAAGTAACTTGTTTGTTTTTAAATTTGAGTTTGGAACTATTAGTCCTAGATTATAAAATAGCTTAGGATGTGGGATTATTTAATACCATCTCCTACCTGGTATTATAATCCCTACTATTTTGGATTAAAAATTGCTAGACAAAATTATACCTAGACCTTTTCTTAATATTCTATTCTATTCTTTTCATATATCAGTCTATCCATTTTTTTAAAATAATATTTATTGATTATGTATACACCCTCACGCTGCACACCACCCACGCACCTACCCCACCCAAAAAATTAATATTTATTGATTATGTATACACCCCCACCCCGCGCACCCCCACCCGCCCCCCACTTCCACCCCCTCAAAAAAAAAAATATTTAATGATTATGTATACACCCCGTCACCCCACCCCACCCCTCCAACCCACCCCCCCACCCCACCCCTCCACCCCCATTCAAAAATATATATATATATATATATATTGATTATGTATACACCCCCATCCCACCCCACCCCACCCACGCCCCACCCCACACCCCCCACCTCCACCCCCACCCCACCCCACCCCACCCCCACACCACGCACTCACCCCACACCATCCCGCCCCGCCCCGCCCCCCACCCACCCTCACCCTCACCCCACCCCACCCCACCCCACCCCACCCCACCCCACCCCACACCACAAAAATTAAAAAATAATATTTACTAATTATGTATACACTCCCACCCCGCCCCGCCCCGTCCCCCCCCCCCCCCCCCCACCCCCCCTCCCCCGTCTAAAAAATATTATTTACTGATTATGTATATACTCCCACCCCGCCCCGCCCCCCTCTCAAAAAAAAAATATTTACTGAATAATATAACCATTTATTTAAAAAAATTTAATTTTTTATTTTTATTTTTTGATGTATTAATAAGTTTAAATTATAGCTTAAAATATGTTATTATTGGTAAGGGTATAATAATTCAAACGATATTTTTTAATTCAATCCTTTAATTAATCTTGAAAAAAACTAACATAACATGGGATTATTTTAAGTTATCCCATGAATAATCCCATAAAAAATAAATATGTGACTAGGATTATTTAATTCTAGGATTAATAGTCTTGGATTATAATCATGAATTATAATCCAGAAATTATAATTCTTACAAACAAACAAACGTGAGCATTTCCAATCTTTGTTCATGTGGAGCAAAATATAAAAGGATGTTACAGACTAAAAAGCTTACAGCGAGTACACATGTTCCCTCACACCCCTCATATTGAATGTGTTTTGCTTGTTAGAGCTTTTGTTGATTCATGGTTATCATCTTTTGCCTACTGCATTTAAAGTTTGGTTTTTTTATCAAGCAGACTCTGAATATATGAGCAACTCTTTGCAGTGCATTCTCATTTTTTTAACAAAATCATCCTATTTAAAATAATAATTAATTTAATAGAGCAATTTAAAAAATTAAAAGTTCAATGGTGTAATCAGTAAAACGTGTCAACTACAGTGGATAATTCATTAATTTTGTCGATAAAAAATTAACATCCATTTATTTTTTTTAACGGAATTACCCAATTTCAAAATAATAATTAGTTTAATAGAGTAATTTTAAAAATTAAAAATTCAATAGCGTAATCAGTAAAACGTAACAACTATAGTAGCTATTTCATTAGTTTTGTTGATTATAATTCGTAGTTGAACATGATATTTAATAATCCTCCCTTTTAAATTATTTTATTATTCCAGAACTAATAGTCTTAAGTCTCTTTTTAAAAAAAGCATAAGACTTAGAAATTAATAATCAAATCCAAGTGTACGTTGCTATAGTTTTAGGGGAAAAAATAAGAAAAAGTCAAAAGTATAGTCATTCATCATTAACAGCATCAGGGAGGATCGAGTCAGAAGCCCTAACCAGTTTCAAGTGGTTTTATATAATTATTAAAAGTAGTAAGGTGGGTTTTTTTTTTTTCGGCTAATCCTAGGAGTCTAATATTTATTATATTCAAGAGTGTTATAAAATAAATTATAATTACGAAACTTATCGATACAGGTAATTAATAGAAATTATAAGACCCCATTTATTAGATCTCTCTCTAAAAAGATTAATATTACTCCCTCCGTTCCTTAATATAAGTCGTTTTAAAAAAATATTTGTGTTCCTTAATATAAGTCATTTGAGAATATCAAGTAAGCATTAATTGCTTAATTTCCAATATTACCCCAAGTATTAAATCTAACTTTAGTTCTCACTATTATATGTCTAATAAATAACACTTCTTTTTCCAGCATAAGGGCAATATCGACAATTGATATTATATTTAATGTTTTACAATCATTTTCTTAATACTTGTGCACAACTCTAAAATGGCTTATATTAAGAAACAGAAGGAGTATTATTTATCCACGTAATTGACAATCAAAAAAATCGATATAAACATTCACAATATATATTATTTTCCTGTCTAAAATGTCTCTAGTAACTGAATCTATGAAGAGGAAAAAAAATGGGGGCAGAAAAAGGACTAAATTGCCAACAGTAGTTGGTAGAGATAAGCAAGAAGGCAAGTTAGGTGCTAAATTAGTCAAAAGCATATATCTCTACATAGCTAATCTAATGTCTCAAATACTACTTTTCAAACATGCTTACATAATCAAAAGTTGACTTCAAACTGCACTTATTTTGCAACCAAATGTCAACACCATCAATACACCAAATTTGCACAACTCTAAGCAAGTAAATCTCTGGGTATCCACATATTTATCATATATATTCAAGAAGGATCAAATTAGAGAAATTGGGACACCAAGATGAGAAGATGGAGTCTTTTTGCAGGTGTACCAGAAGCTAAAAGTTCTAAGCTACATCTCACAATCTGTGGGCTTGAAGGTTTGTCAGTTGAAGAGATAAAAAGCAAGGAGAACTATAGTTTAAAAGTACAGATGGAATGGAGAATTCCTAAGAAAAGTTACCTGTCCAGAAGAATTGGTGAAAAGAATCACACCTCAATGCAGTGCATAAAGTCCGACGGATGTGTCCATTGGAACGAACACTTTGAGCATAACTGCAAGCTGGAACTGAAGGACTACAAGAGTACCAGACACTGGAAGATCAACCTTGAGCTTCAAGTAAGTCGATAATAAATCGCATGTGATCCTTAAGTTACAAGTTAAACTTACATACAAAAACAACATTATCAGGGAGTAGATGCAGAATCAAACGGCACACCTACAGTTTTAGCCAAACTCATAGTAAATGCTGCTGAATTTGCTGGTCTAACCGAAAGTTCAGAGAAAACTGTCGGACTCCCAATTAAATGCTGCATCGATGGGTCCACAGTCGAGGCCAGACTAATAATAAGGGTGAGGATAAGCCTGTGTAGTAATAAATAGAAGCTATTCATAATTCTTTGTGCTAAATTTCCGCGACTGAATTTCAGGTGAAACTCAGTTTCCTAGAAATCCAAACCAAACAGATAAATGGCACTGTACACCCTATTTCTCCTACCCGGCTACTACCATCTTTATCAGCTTGTGTCAGCTTCCAGACTCAAACTACGACTCATACTATGACTCAAACTACCAACAACATACACAGCTCATCTTTGGAATCAGACGACGAGGATGCTGAACAAAGCTACAGAAGCATAACCGCAACAAATATACAGATTGCTGGTCTAGTATATGACAAGGTCGGTCTAGTAGATGACAAGGTCAAACATGTGAAGGATAAGAGCTGGGAGGAAGACCAACCATTCAGTTACCAGGAGACACACAAACCATCATTAATCAGCCTCAAGTCATGGAACAGTAGAAGGCTTGGGTTCAGAGTACCTGATCATCCCCGAGATACGCCACTCTTGAACAAAGCATTTGGGGAAGACGGAGGAGATGATATTGATAATGCCCGCCGCTGCCTTCTATCATCCTTAGGAGCAAGAGAAAGTCAAGTCAAACATGATTTCCAGCCATCAGGATTCACGGGCAGTGATCGCTTTGAAGTAGGCAGCTGGGAGAAGAGAAAGTTCATAAGCAGAGATGGGAAGCTGGAACTAGTGACAGAGATGTTCCTGGCTTCTATTGATCAGCGGAGTGACAAAGCATCAGGTGAAGGCGCCTGTACCGTTCTTGCTGCAGTAATTGCTGATTGGCTGCATCAGAACCCAAAATTGCTACCGATAAAGTGCCAATTTGATAAATTAATCAGAGATGGATCTTTGGAGTGGAGAAACCTATGCAAAGAGGAGACTCATAGGGAAAAGTTTTCAGATCAGCACTTTGACCTTGATACCGTATTACAAGCGCAAGTTCGGCCTTTGATGGTGGTGCCAGAAAAGTCCTATATAGGCTTCTTTGAGCTTGAAAATATGCCAAATCAGTTGGATTTCCTCCAAGGTGCAATGTCCTTTGACAGTATATGGGAGGAGCTCCAACAAAGCAAATCCACTTCAGAAGAGAAAATCTATGTTGTAAGTTGGAATGACCATTTCTTTGTTCTCAAAATAGAAAAGGATGCAATATACACAATTGACACACTAGGAGAGAGGCTATCAGAAGGATGCAATAAAGCATACATACTAAAGTTCAACAGAGAAAGTACGGTCTATAGAGTGCAATCAAAGTCGAGCAACTCAAAGATGGCTTCAGGAGATCACCAAGATACTGAATTTATGCAATTCAGGGAAAAATGACGAGAGAGACGGCCATGAACTAATATGTAAAGGCAAGCTATGCTGCAAAGAATTCATTAAAGGATTCCTTGCTGCACTCCCACTTCAAGAACTGCAGTGTAACATCGAAAAGGGAATAGCTGACAAAGCTCCACTCCATCGTCTCCTGCAAATTGAGTTCCAATACATGACTCCATGCCATAAGCGCTCACCAAGCATAGAAATAAGGTCCTAATGGATCAACCCTGAAGTAGTAGTGGACAATAACAAGCCTTGCCGTGAAAGAGGGACCAAAAGCTCGCAAAAAATATGGTATTTCATCTAGTAATAATGTTCACCATTACCCACCATGTAATACAATTATACAAAAACTTGTTTCTCATGCTGCCATGCCATTAAGGCATTAGTCATGCATTATTCTTTTCTTCTAACATTTTAAAAGTTCTGTAATGAAACCATTGTGACAATGGTTTTTTGTTCTTCATGTAATCCACAGCTGAAACAAAACCAAATATTTTGTGGAGTTTCAGTCTTTCAGATTCTTCTGTCCTCAATAGCAAAACATAGCAAAATAAATTTGAGAAGAGAAGACAACCAGCATATATGCTACAGCTGCTTCAAGATTCCTCAAGAAACAGGTGTCGGTGAAACTAGAGCAGCTTGCAACCAAACTTTAATTTCAGTGCATATGCTTTCCCAGGAGGCACGGGATAATCTAATTAACTTCAATCTTCATGACAAAAAGGAGTAGAATAAAAGGCTTTAAACTAATTAGAACAAAACCTTGAAACTACAGACTCATCAACTTGCAAAAGTCTAAGCCTGTAATCACATGGAGAATATCAAGTTAAGGCGAGCCACAGCAGGGAAGCTAATCAAAAATCTTGCACTTAAGGGAAACATCAACAAATAGCTAAGAAGGAACTTACACTCCTTGATCCAAAGGAAAAGGCCAAGCCATTTTACATCTCACGGAAATCAGACTACAGGAAGATAGTTGAACTCGTGCCTATTCCTCAACATTACTTGGGAGAAATATTTTGAACAGCAAGTACCATTTATTAAATAGGTTAAAAGGATACATTTCCAATACACAAGCACAATTATTGCCAAGTTAAAGCGTGTGTTAATAAATCACAATTCACGAACAAAAACTTCTCCGTTGATTTGCTTCATGCATGTAACAGATAAACTGGAATATATATGTACAGCAAATCTGAAAGTCATTTAGAACTTAAATTGGTTCCAACTTTAAATATTACTGTTATCTAGTGCTATAAAGAAGGGATTACGGACTTGTGGGCAATATCATACACAGATATGAGAATTTCAGCCCCTATCAAGATAATTATAAGCCACTCCAGAAAATCAGATTTCCTATTTTGAAGAATCTCCTGAAGGAAACGAATATTATGCTGCAAAAAAATAAATTGAAAGTGTCATTACAACAATCAAACTGCCAGAGTTTTCAGTATCAAGTCAAAAGAACTCCACAAAAGGGATACTCTACCTCCACAAATTTCAATTTAAAATCAAGACTTGCAAATCTCTGAGTTAATTCAAATTCATCTCTGAGATATTCCCAAATCTGAGCATATTTAGCATCTTTCCAGGCAATGTCTGATCTGAATTAGAGAAATAACTTTCAATCAGCTAAAAATAAAAGTTCCACTGCAAATTAGATTTGCCACAGTTACTTAGAATGAGTGATTATTACTTAATAGATATAAAGACTGATCTCCAGCAAAAGTAACCTATCATTTGAGCCATAATTTTTTTAAGCACGTTATATTTAGACTGAATAAACAACATGACAACTAAAATAAAATAAAAATGGTTTTCGACGATAGAAACAGGGTCAACCCATAGTTTATCATGAAGTGCCTTGAAAATTCAATAAGCCATATACTTGATATATGAATCTACATTTTATATGAAAGTCTGACAAATCAATCATAACTCATATGAGGAGGCTGGGGAAGAGGAATAACATAATGCCTTTTAAATCTTTCTATGAATATCAAATTGATATTGCAAAGGTGTGCAACAAAATTGAAATCCTTGTGTTACAGCACCTCAATCTTTTAATTTGCAGGAGGTAGATCTAGAAAGTGCACTACAAAGTTATTGACAAATGTTGGCATAATGCTATGATCTTCCAGTGATTGAGTTTGAAGACTAGAGACACTAGCATCAATTTGACATCTATCTAAATTCCATGTCATTAAGGTTGTATTTACATACTTTTCTGGTGACTGCCTTGCACTTAGGATTTTTTATGTCAATAAACAAGTCGAGAACTTTCGCTGAAATTATGTTTACATTAATGATGGGAACTTGGGGAAGAAAAATGAAGGAGATGAATCTGATAATTTGGAAAAGACAAGAAGTCATGCACGAAACCCTCATTGAAATTGAGACTGCTGAATTGCATTCTGATGTAGAGGAACTAACTTCTTGCTTGTTTTAGCAAGTGAATGGCACCAAATAAAAATCAAGTTGTTAAATTACAGCTAAGAAACAAAGGTTCGCTATTTTTTGGATAAAATTAGAAATCTTATTAGATGAAAAGAGAGATATAAGCATAGAGGAACAAATTTAAATATCAGTGCTTCAACCATGTTTTAACTGTCATGACAGTGATAGCATTCATCAAGACAATTAATCCTCCACTCTTATAACTCTCACACACTTGGTGCTACATCTTATATTCCACTAATCCATTGATTTCAACCATTTAACATATGTATAAGATTACAAAAATAATGTTTCGCCTAGGTTTTCTTTATGAATTTGTTCTATTTCTTTATTTTTATTTTTTGATAGTTAAGTTTGACCCCAAGTAAGGGGCTGGAACCAGCAACCTTGAGGTCATGTCATTTCTACCACCCCTTGAGGTATGAATTTGTTCAACTATTATTGTTCTTCTACAATAGAGAATTGTGTCTAAGAAAGATGCCACATCAGACAGGTAAATGGGAGAACGTGGTTTTGTCTATGATGGCCACAGAAAATCTACTGAAAGATGCTCACTTAAGAAACTATGGCACAGAAAATTAAGAAATTGAAGTGCTAACCACATTGCAAAAATCTAAAAGCAAAATAAGAATTCCCAATTCTTTAATATCTTTATAAAATGTGTACCTCTCAAAAAGGCCAAGCTTGAGAATTACATCAGCAAGATTTGAATTTGCTTTTCCTACTAACTGAAACAATTTTTTTCTTTCCATTGTAAAGGTTCCAGTTTTTTCCATCCCGCGATTGATATCAGTAAATTCTGCAACCATTCCATCAACCTGAAAGACAAATAATTAAAAATTCAGTTCTGATACAGCTATTATTAAAGCAGAATATTCACATTGCAGAAACTTCATGATACTTACCTGGCGTACATAGTAATCAAGAGCAATACTCTGACCAAGAACACTACCAACGGTACGGATTCCATCGATGTTCAGGTACTGCAACATTATATAATCTAATCCACCTTGCATCCATGTGTTTAAAGATGGTTTCTCTCTCACCTCATACTCTAATTTTCAAACGCAAGTGAAGTTCAGTCAACTGAAAATTTCAGATAGTAAATTCAAATAAAGGAAAAAAGACTGGAGCATTGGTTCATATTAACTGCATCAGTAATGAGTCAAATAATCCTTCAGCCAATAAGAGATACACAGAGAGAGAGAGAGAGAGAGAAGAAAAAAGATCAAAACGACAATAGGAAGAACAAAAGAAGAAAAAACTAACTAGATACAGAGACTAGCCAAAATTAACAAAAAGACGTGTAAAAATATTATACAACAAATGGTCAAATTGCTATACAGGGAGGTAGGGGTTAACGTAGTTCTACACAATCTAAACAAACTGCAGACCATGTCTACAACTTAAAGGGAACTAGACATGGGTCACAAAAAGCAAGGTGAAAGTGGGTTGAGGACCTCACAAAACCTTGTGAAAGCATTAGGATATTAACAGCCTGACTATGGATGTTAAGGATGTTACAAAATGGATTGGGAAGGGGTGTTACGAGTTCGTCAAAACCTTTAATTGCTAGTTGTCACCTCATCCTTTGCTTCTTCCATCTCAATTAAAATAGAGGCCCTTATTACAGTCCTAATTTGATTATTTTACTAAAGAAGCAATTTCTACAAGCCAGATAAGGTTTTAAGCATTCAGCAGACCAAACTCTTATTCATGTGCCTTCATGAACACAAAGTGACCTAAATAAGCAATTAATGCCTCCCCCTCCTCCCGACAAGCTAATATTCATATCTATGTAATTGTTATTAATTAGGATTATCTGCAGTATATATATATTTATATATGTTTAATTAGGGTTCAGCAGTCTAGAGCATTTTGAGAATTTATAGATAAGTTGGGCATAAACAGTGGGGATATGGTCCCTGGATTTTAATTTAGGTCAGTAACATTTTTGGTTTTATTTTGCTTCCATTGAGTGCTTGGTGAACTAAAAATCCTGAGTACAAAACTTATTGTCATTGATTCATAATTCTAATAATAGGAGGATGAGTAACATATTGTTCTGTATACTTTCTTGAGTCGATGAATATACGGAGTATTGAACAAGAGTAGATCATTAGATTAGTGAGTTATTAGAGTTTGAGATAGCACATTTCAAAATGTCCTCCTTTAGTTATCCCTTAATCTTGAAACAGTAAAAAATGAATATTTTAATTCTTTTTTCTTTGTTTTTCTGCAACTATAAGCTATATACGCCAACCAGATTATTAAAACCTTGTGCTTCTCTTCCAAAATAACACCCCTAAAGGCACTGAAAACACTGTTTACCATGAATGTTCACAAAGGCCCTAATTGCCTCACATCACTCCTTTTTCCTTTCCTAATTAAGCATCAGGTTTTGACCAATTCATGCAACTATTAAAGAGAGTAGCTCAACTTACCAATGAACCAAAAACCCAACAATAATCAGCCTAATAGAACCCTTGGGCCTGGAATCACATGGACAATGTTAGAACACTTTGACCTCTATGACTGTCGGGTTTATCATCAGAACTTGAAGGGAAGTGATCCTTAGCAGTGAATAAAGTATCCATTGTGTTATAAAAAATAATGTCAGAAAAGATGTCAATAGGACAAGTCTCCTCAATCCCATGCAAGCACCAAAAATGAGGTCCTAGCTTCCAAATAGTTTCTCTTATTCCTGTTTTGTGATAAGCATCAACTAACCCCAAACAATCCCTTACCATGGACACAAGTTTCATTAGCAAATTCAGGGGAAATTAGAGCAATTAACTCTCCCAAATTATATTTATTGCTTTTATACTATACTTGTAATCTCTCTTTTCATCTAATAAAAAATTCTTCTTAATCATTTAAGAAAATGAAACTATATTAGAGGTATACAAGAAAAGAATAAGGAGTTCTCTGCTGCAAAAGAATGAAAAAACAAAGCCCTCAACATAGGCATAATAAAAATTTCAACTTTATCTTTAAAAAAAATGAAAATTTATTAGAGATAGAAAGATAATACAAGAAAAGAACAAGGAGTCCTCTGCTGCAAAAAGAATAGGTGAAAAATACAAAGGCCTCAATGTAGGCAGCCCGCCAACCCCCCTCTGGATATCAGATATGGAAACCCCCGGAAAATCCCTAAAGTAGAAGCTAAAGAGATGCTAAAAGGCCACTCTCTCCAACAAAAGATCAAAACGCATTAATATGTCCTGAAAAATCTAAGCATTTCTCTCTGCCCCCATAAGCCCATAGAAACAGCAAACATCCACACCACCCAAAATCTCCCAAAATCCCTCTACTTGTTGCAATCAGCCCTAAATTTGTTAAATATTCTCTTGCCACAAGTCTATTGATCTATAATTCCATCTAATATTATTAGTGTATTACATAAAGACCGACTTCAATCCAGGTAATTCCACAAGAGTACAATATGGGATAAGGTAGACACTGACTTGTCAAGCATTCCATTTTTTGGTGCTCCCTGCATTGCTCTTACAATGACCCTGCTCTTTTACTGAAATTAAATTTGAGAAAATATTATTTGGACAATTAATATTTTTCCCAGTCGTTGATTACACCCCACAACATAAAGTAACAGAAATTGCAGAAGGAATTAAGATGAGCACACCAAAAGCAACCAGCTTAAAAACTATAAATTAACAGCAGAAAACATTACTTATAACAATACAACGTACCAAAATGCTAATTTTGCAGTGACACAAAGAACTTAAAACAGAAAGATCAGTAAATTCCTTTAGGTATATTATAGTTACACAAGGGCATTCCATGTATGGATTGTCCGAGGGTCTAAGAATTGCACAATCAAATCCAGTATTTGCTTTGAAAATGCTACTTGGTGGCTAAAACAGTTCGTAAGAAGGTCAATATGGCGGCAATAAAAGCTGAACCACTAAAACCTTCTTTAATTAAAGGATATGGCGGCCATTAAAGAGCACAGCAAAGTCTCTCAGAGAACTACATTGAACTCTAACCGCCTCTACAGGGTTCCAAACCTGTGCACCACCAATCTACAAGTTTGTTTCTGGCTATAACTTCAATTGTGGGATATTTGTACAAGCCCCTTTACAAAAACCTTCCACTGACTGAAGAGTCTTTTTCGAATGCTTCAGCGCATCACCTTTCTATTTGTGTAAGGGTGTCAAAAGACTTTGCTTTTGTCCCTGTACATTTTTGAATAAACAGAAATAATATAAAAAGGATAGAGTGGTTCTAAACAAACAAATTAATTATATGTGATGCTAGTTACTGCAGAGCCAATATTTCTGCTAACTAATACACTTCAATAAGGGAATTGTGTTCTTCAAGCATCCAGTATCTTTGGACCTAAGGAAATCCTCTCTTTTAAAATGTCTTATGCTTGTTGTCTAAACCACCTAAGATAGGATCCAGTTGATAGCAAGCTTTACAACTAAAAACTTCAACGTATTTGAATGTGTGTACATAGTCTAAGGAACTTGTGATTCTTTAAGGACCGATTAAAGGAAACATTTTTGCATCTACCTACAAAAAAAGAAACCTTCCCACAAACAAAAAGGATCACCAGGCTCCTGCCACGTATCCAGCCACACTTGAAAGGGTTTTAAAACCCGGACCGGACCGCCGGTTCTACCGGTTCTACCCGGAACCGGTCAGCACTCCGATCCGATTTGAACCAATAACCCATTTTTGGTCAAAAACCAGTTGACCCACTGGTCGAGCCTGTGATTCAACTGGTTAATTGACCCAGTGAACCGGTTTTTAAAAAAAAATTTGTACCAAATAAAATTTTACTATTAAAATTAATAATTTTTAGTAATATTGTAACTCAACTTTATTATATTTTAGTTCATAAAAAACGAGATTTTTAAAAAATTTATTAATTACTAATAATATATTTATATATATATATTAATGAAGTCATTGGGTCAATAATAATTCGACCACTGGTTGGATCAATGACCCATCCACCCGATACTTTTTCCGATTCGATGACCGGTCCGGGTCTGAAAACCTTGCTTGAAACAACCTCAATAAGATTAATAAAAACATAACTAGAGAGTTTAACAATTAGAAAGGGGGTCCATGTGCCTTTTGTAGGATTACTTAACCCTTGAATATCAATTACTATTTATTGAAAATACAGAGTAAATATTATACTATTATACTTCATATTAAGAGATGATGTCAAAGTAGAACCATGTGTTCTCTTCTATCATTGAAGAATTTTCAATACATTATAAACCCTTTTTACATTATATGCACATTTCATACTATAATTATAACATATCAAACAAAGAATGACAAATGAAAATAAAGATATGTTACTGCATAGCACATGGAAATTAAATGTATATAGACACACATATATGCAATGTTCCTAAAACAAGAGCTCACCATCCTTTCTCATTTCAGGTAGCAATCCTGAAGCATGTCTCTCGACGAGTTTCAGATATCCATCAACTTCGTGATCACAAACGTTAAATAAGACAATTGAGCCATACTGGAAAACTACCATGTAACAGCAGTCACTTCCACATAAACTGGAACCCGAACCCTGAAACAGAGAACGCATATAATATTCAGCAATTACAGGTAGCACAGCATAAGAAAAAGAAGAAAGAGAGAAGAAGAAGCAATATAGCAGGGGATAATAGAGGAAAGGAACTTGAAGAAGAGCAGGGAGAGAGAGAGAGAGAGAGAGAGATTTAGGCAGAACTCAGAAGATTATTTAACATGGAATTCATGAATACTTAATAATGAGTAACAACAATACATCAAAGGTCTTTATGTAGGTAATCCAAGACAGATTAAACAACCCCACAAAATATATGGATTCCTTAAACTTAAGGAATATCTATAGTTTAAGCTGGATAACACAAAGTAAGCCTTAGACCAATTAATTCGATGTACAATTGCGAAGGACATCAAAGACAGAATTCCAACCAAAAAGAATGCTACTTTACTAATTATATCGCAATACCAATATAACAAAACCCAAAAAATGAAGATATTAATATATTATGCAAGTTAAGCTATATCAGTTGGACATACAACTGCGTCTAAGCTTGCATGGACACAGGCTCATTTGCTTGGCACAACAAGCTTTCATGATCTTCATCAAAGATATTATGAACTTTTTGCGATTAGCACTATAAGTCCACATTTAAAGAACAAAGATAATTGAATCTGTTACCCAACTTATCAAAGAAAACTGATACCCAACACAGGCAAACCAAAGGGGAATAATGTACCGTCAAGATGCGTAAGTTTTGAGTCGCTAACCCTGATCTAATTTACTGGTTGATGAAGGATAGCTACTCAACCTTAACATACCAGCTCTCTCCACCCTTTGATTAGTTGATTAGTAGGTGAGGAGAAGTTAGATCTATAACTGGCAGTTTATTTTCCTTCCTGAAAGAGAGTAGCGAAGTTGTATCGTTTTGTAGAACTTCTTAACTCTCATCTCAAAGTTCTGATAGGTGCGTGTAGTCCTATCCTTCCGAAGAAAACAACAGCCAAGCATATAGGTGACACTATCCCTTGCACCAACCGCCAAAAGCAGTATAACTCACATCACTTCAAAATGAACATCATACTCCAAATATCTAAGCCACCAGAAGATATTACACATTCTTGTCCAGCTTCAGACATACAATGCCACTTGAAGATATTACATTCAATGCAACTGACAGTAACAGCACCCCACAAAAGTAAGTACTAAAAACGAAACAGAAACTTGCCAGGCATTTGGTCACTCGAAATGCATTTCCTATAAAATGCTTCTTCTCTGCCATAAAACCAGCACACTGCACACCCTTCTTAAAATAAAATAAAAATATTTTTTGATAGTTGAGTACTTGAGTTTGGCCCCAAGTATGCGCAGACTGGAACCAGCCCCCCTTCTTAAAATAATTATGTCACATTCATTCAGAATTCTGTACACGTATAGCCTGACACTGGATGTAGTTTGATTAGTTCAATCTAAAACTTCTCGGGCACAGGAAGTACTGAGTTCAAATGAACTTATCAAATAACTATACACCATACAGTGCATAGTATCTATAAACTTTATTCTTTTGTTATTCTTTTCAATAGGTGCAGTGCAGTACACAGATCCAATTATTCAAAAAGGCAATTAAAACACAATCAAATATGTAATGTAAGATATTAACAATAAGCAAACATAACGCAGAACTTACATTGAGCTCAGGTTTAAGGTTGCCAAACCTCAAAACAACATAATTAGTCATTCGCGATGTAGGTGGAATAAAGTTGGGTTTGTTCTGTTCCACCAAACTTCTCAAATCCACACTGCAACATAAATCAGCATAGAATTCAAATTGACAATGGACATAAATGGTTCAAAAATACTTCAAAGCAGCCAACCAGAAAATATAGAAGCATTTCATAGTTTATGTTTTAAACTATGAAATGGACATAACTGGTTCAAAAATACTTCAAAGCAGCCAACCAGAAAATACAGAAGCATTTCATAGTTTATGCTTTAAACTATCAAAACTTAGTTCAGGCTCTGGTACTGTCCTTGAACCCTCATTTCTTTTACAAGTTCCTGTCCATTACACCTTCCAACCAATTGCCATAGGCATGGAAATTATGTGAAAAGAGTAATATAGGCATGGATTTTAAGTGAAAAGTGTAATGGAGGGGATCGTATGTATACATATTTTGTGCCAGTTGAGAAAATAAATGGTGAGGTTGCATATTTAACCTCGTAGAGAAGAAATAAGCCCTGACCGGAATAGAGGGCTTAAGGTCATCTTCTGTAAACTCTTCAGCATTCCAATCCAACGTATCAGTCGAAGATATCGAAGAACTGCATCCGGCCTCCGCAAAGCTCGAAACAAAGCATACACTTCTAGCCACTCCCGAAATGGCCGCCTTAGTAAAATGAAAATCCCGGCGGAGAATTAGGGTTCCGGGGAGAAATAAAGAGAAAGAATGTTGTTTATTCGATGATAATAACAGTGATGGTAATTGTGGTGGCGGGAGGAGAGTGGTGGTGCTAGGTTTGAGAGAGAGAAAAGTGTTCGAAATGCTCGGAGAGCTGTTGATGAAGATGAAGAAGGGGAGGAGAGAGAGGGAAGTGAAACGATAGAAGGCTTCATGCGAGTGTGGAGTGATCGGGGCGGCCTCCACAGCTTCATCGGCGCCTCTGTTTTAAGTCTTCTGATGGATTGGTCGAGTTTGTTCTCTTTACCTCCTTAAACCCATTAACCCCCTTGTCCACAATAGTCCCCTCACGTTCACGTGAAGTTGGACCCCGCCCCCCCCCCCCCCCCCCCCCCCCTCTTCCCCGTCTCGCCCCCACGCCCCCAACCACATAGAACTCAAATATACTTGTGGAAATGTTAATTTCTTAATTATATTGTTTAAAAATAGACTGAATTTTTTTATAAATAAAGGGAAAAAAAGCTTTTAATTTTATTATTATGGTGTTTTTTAATAAATATAAAAATAAAAAAGAGATTAACAGAAAGTTTTCTGTCCAAAAATAAATGAATTTAAATAGAAAATTAAATAACATAAGTAAATATTTTGTAATCCCTACTATAGGGCTAACATTATAAATACAAACAAACCTAATTATATAACACTATATTCCTGAGTTTTTAATGGATAAGAAAATAATATAAAACTTAAATTTGATGAGGAAAAAAATACTATATTCATTAAAAAATACTAATTAAAAAACTTACTTGAATAGAAAATTTAAATTTTTTATCCTTTTTAAAACTTAATAAGAGTAAGATAGTATTCTAAATTTAAATTTTATGTTTTATTTATTTTTCCTTCATAAATTCAATAAAAACATAAATAAATAAATAAATAAAACTTACAAGTTTTCAATCCGTTTTTTATTCATTTTTTATTTTTTAATTTTTATTTTTTATTTTTCGTTACAAACTCATAAACACAGTGTTACTGTGTGAGTTTTACGGTGTGTTTGTGTGTTTCAAAAAAAAACATTGTGTTTGTGAGTTTTAAAAAATAAAAAGAAAATTTAGTGTAAGAGATCAAAAGTCCATTATTAGAGAGTTTTTTTTTTATTTGGCTCCCCTCCCCTACATATTTTCTACAATTCCATCCAATGCACCAATTATTTAATCTTAATTATTTTGTTAGTAATGATCAAAATATGTTAATAGATAATTGATGATATTAAGATCAATCCTACAAAAAATTATAATCATTAAAAATATTTCCACCATTAAAAGTCAAAGAATTTTCATCAAATTGAAATGTTGATGAAAAATCTACTTGTTCATCAAATGGTGACAATCATGTGTCGGATTACTTTCATTTTAAAAACAATTATGTTATTCAATATAATACATTAGTTGATCGGTATCAATTTCAATTATATTATTCACAATTCTAAAAAGATGGTGTATTACATGAAACTAAAAGGAATATGTAATGGAGGGGATCCAAATCTTTTTATTATGATAGAACGAATATGAAAGGAATGTCACGTGCAAAACACAACAAATCTCAAAATAAGTAAACAGGGCATTAATAACTTCAAAATATTTAATGATTAATAATCCATAAATTTCGATTTAAATATAATTCTCCAAAAAATTCTACAATAATCAAAACCTAAAATGAAATAAATCTATTAGGTCAAAGATAGTTAGTTCTCTTCACACAAAACCCTAAACAATTCCTGCAAACCTGTCAGAAGAAAAACATAGTATAAGTCAAATGTCCAGTACGAATATAGAAATACACAAATATGCTACAATTTTAATGAAACCAAAAGAGTCAAATGAATAAGTAAATACGAACTACGAATTAATTATGAATATATCAAAATTAGTGAGGCTAGATATAAACGATGAACACTGTCGAACGGACGATTATAATCAAAAGGATCAAAAACAAGAAAAAGACTGAATCAAATGTTTATAAGGTGACAATTTCATACTGAGCTCAAATACAAATAGTTAAAGACTAACAAAATACATCGATACCATGATGTATACAAATCAAACCGGATATTACACACGACACATATGTCACTAATCCGCCAATCAAATCAAATATTGGGTCAACCCATACATATCATGAACAATCATATCAAATGACCAAAGCTCACACCCAGAGCAACATACAAAAGGATACGATGTGGACTGATCACACCGCCACGGAAGTGTCAAGAGGACATGTCTGTGGAACCCCCATAAGTGGTTAACTTAAGTATACCCTAAAGATCAACTACAAAATATAAGCTGAAAGGGGTTCAAATCACAAGGTTTACTTAGTTATTTTCAAATGATATCGAATTATTCAAAATACAAACGTGCTCAACTGTCTCAAGATACCAATATCAAAAGTAACTATCGAATGTCAACGAGAATATATGAAGAATGTTACAAACGAATAATGTCTCAAAACACAATTTGTCCAAATGGCAAAAGATTATCAAAATCGATATATGAAATAGAACAACGATCAAGAAACGAAGTACGGAATCTGTATCTGATAATCAAATCCATAAATAGCACTCCACAAAATCCTAACCTCCAACGCCAACGATATCCAATACGAATTTTTATTCACCACATAAACATATTCACCCCAAAATAAATATACATTTTAAACTAATAATTCTAAAACACTTTTAACCTATTCAAGATGTCTTTAATTATTTCCCTTAAATTATTCATTAATACCCCCAAAGTATACAAAATTAATAACAAAAGTCAATAAATCTTAAAATCCTAATATGACAAATTATTCTTAAGATATCGGTATATTGTATCGATCATATCAATATGACTTTATAATTATTTTTCAAATTAAATAATTTTAACAGAAATTAGAGTTCAAATACTCCAATTTAGTCTCAAGAAGCACACAAATCGGATTTAAAATTATTAAGTTATATATATATATTTTTAAATATTAAAACTTGTTGCTGAAAATTTTGCTATAAAATTCCAGATCAACTCTGTCTTAAAATTCATAACAAATCATACGTTAATATTTAACAGTTCAAAATTGGTAAACATATTCTCAACTTATATATGTATAACATATCAAAAAATTATAACAATCCAACGGTCGGATTTGGAGATATAACCCAAACAATACACCTTAAAATATATAAACTGATTTCTAGATTTTAATGTTCACATTTAATCAAATTATATTTTTTATATAAATTTATCACCTCTTTTCAATTATCATGACTTTTAATTTCATATCTCTATTTTGATCAAAAATAATCTTTAATTTAAAAATAATCTTAAAATCAAAATACAAAATAATATTTATATTTTTTGTTCGTCTTTTTTCAATACGCAACAATAAATAATTTGACTTTCGGGTCTTTTAAAGTCTTCAAAATCTATTCACGTTTTCATAGAATTGTAGTTTTTGAAAAGATACACCAAATAGGCTCAACAATTAGGGCTGAAAACTGTGACGAGAATCGAGACAAGTTTTGATGTTCATCAATTTAAGGTATGAATATGCCATCAAATAACTTTTTTTCATTTTTCACAATTGTAAAGGACGAAAAAATGAAGAAACTAACTTAGTTTAGATTCACTCAATTTCGACATGGATTAATTAATTATAATTTTTCTAATGGATTGTTGTTTACATGAGAATTCTACTCGGGAGTTCAACTATCCAAATTAGAATATGATTATGGTTTCATCTCCACTTTTTAAATATAACAAGGAACAATATAAGTTACCAAAACCCTAATGAACTCTTTAATTTTAATTAAATCAATTAATTAATTATGTTCTAAAAGAATTTAAATTTCCAAACGAAATATAAAAAAATTAATAACTTACCTTTTCCAATTCAATTATACTTTTAGGAAAAAATAAATTAATATTTAATTATTAGCAAAAATTCGGGTTATTACATTTTTCCTCTCTTAAAAAGAATTTCGTCATTGGAATTCAAATAAACTACATAAATTTTTATTTTTATTTAAATTGCATAATTATTCATAAAAAACTTTAGTTAAGACGTAACATCGCCCTTTGTAATAATCAAAGCTAGTAAGTCCATCGGTCTACACAGTTGTCCATGTACCAGTAGAAGATTTGGCAACTACTGCGTCAAGCCTTGATAAGGTTCCTCGATGTGCATCAAATTAAACCACATGTTTCATCGCTTGTGTGTCCCTCGTAAATTTCTTTGAGTTTTAGTCTCGCAAACATACTTTTAAGAACATAATTGAAAACACATAATTTTCTCTACATCTATAATACAATTCGAATATTCAAAATTTTCTTTAATTCGTGAAAAACTCATGTTCTGCACATGACTAGGATCTAACAAATTATTTTTATTCATTTATTTATTTTACACAAGTTCATGCAAAACTCCAAAGTTATCGGATAAACAAAACAACTCTACAAACTATATTATCAACTCTCCCAACACTTTAAGAGCTTCAAAATATCACAATCTCAGTCCAAATTAGTTCTCAAATATTATTACACCTTTTAAAGAATATACCACTAAGATCTCTTTATCACTGTATCAAACTCCAAGCCACATTTTATTATCTGCATAAGCGATTTGGCTTCCTTTAAGATGTTCAAAGTGTAAGACCCCAACTTTTATGAATAAAGATTTAATTTTCTTTATATGTTATTTTGAAATAGTAAGGTGTTGATTTGATATAATGCTTTAGTTATGGGTGAAATGTGCGAATTTTACAAAGTAAGCAAGTGGTCGTAAAATATTCATTGTGTCGGAGAATATTCGTTTGGTCGGAGAATATTTTTTTTGTCGGAAAATATTCGTACGACGGCGCAATCATTTGTGGGCCCCATAACGAAAAATTGTTGGATGAAAAAAATGACAAGAATAAGTTTTTCTAAATATAACGGCGTGGTTGTTACCGTTAAAACTGTTGAAATGCCCGGTGGTTAAAATACAGTAATACACGGTGTTACACAGTAGCACACGGTATTGCACAGTAATTCTAATTATTGATTCTTATGTAAGAAGTCACTACTCAATAATTGTTACAGTAATTACTGTTCAATATTTTATATTATTGATTCAATAATTGCTACATTGATAATTGTATAATATTTTATTGATTCAATAATTGTCATTGTATAGTATTTCACATTATCAAATCAATAAATCATATTATTTGAATAATATTATTAGATAACATTATTGGCAATGTCTAAGAAAGTTCTGTCCAGGAGGGGTTATTTAATTGCGCTCCGGTAAGGAGAAATTCTTATCGGAATGCCCCCTCTTTCCTGGGAACGACCTGGTTGTCAATATTGTAGTTCTGTAATATTATTTGTAAATAATTAATTATTAATTTATATGATAAGGAAATATTTATTTTTTATGGATATAAAAGAAGGAATTAATGCTGAGGTGTTTTTATCAGTATTTGTTGTAAATTTGGCTTATTGCATAGACCCCCACTTACCTATTTTTCAAAATCGTCAGAGAAAGTTTTCTCAGTTTTATTTTATATATATATATATATATATATATAAGTATTATATATATATATGTATGTATAAAAAAAAGAAAGAAAAAGAAAGAAAGAAAAAAAGGGGGTGGGGGATAGATGCCTTGGAAGGGAGTGAGTGTGTGTGTGTATATATATATATGCATATATATATTATAAGTTTTGTTTTATTAGATTATAAATAGAATATACTATATTTTATTTAAAGTTTTTGTTTTATTAGAATATTTTATTGCACAGTGATGAATAGTAAAAATTAGAAAATCAACGAATTTGTCGAATTTGTTCGCCCGTGATTTCTTCTGTGCGTCCGTGATTAAAATTTCTAAATAGTATCCTGCCATTCTCCTATAAATAGGATGCTCAGTTTAGAAATGAAAATCACACCAGAATCAGAGAATTCTTTTTCTATAATATTGAGCGTATTTCTTTAGAGTTTAAGAAAGTTTTGAGTGTAGAAAACGATATAAGTTTTCTTCAAGAATATGTCCGCCATACCAGTCAGAAGTACTTTCTTTTTAAGGTAAGGGGTATTATTTATTTCATATTCGCTTACGATATTATTTTTCGTATTTGTAAGGAATTTTATTGTCGTTCAATATTCGTAAGAAATATTATCTTCGTTCAATATTCTTAAGGAATATTATCTTCGTTCAATATTCGTAAGGAATATTATTTTCGTTCAATATTCGTAAGGAATATTATCTTCGTTCAATATTCGTAGGAATATTATTTTCGTTCAACAGTTGTAAAAGATATTATTTTTCTCGTAAATGATGTTACTTTCTTTCAATATTCATAAAAAATATTATTTTCTTTCATATTCCATATTATGAAAGCGATAATATTTTATTTCATATACCCAAATTAAAATTTACTACGGTAAGTATTACTTTTATAATTCCTGAAATGATCAAAAATTCTTCGAATTTTGCGTTTCATCTAGTATCATTTCATTGGAATGTTGGTATGAATTTTATTATAAAATTTTTATATTTTCATGTCGGGGTTACTATTCACGTATACGGCACTATTCACTGAAAAATTAAATTTTCTTTTATTTGTCCAAGTTGTCTGGTATGGTTACTATCTTTGATTATATTCATATTTTGAACTTCATTCTTGAATTTTGCTCCACAATTGATTATTATGGAGTATTCTTGAACTTGGATAAACTAAATTACGAATCCCTAATCTTTGTCTTTTATCTCACTGGATTCGTTATTTGTATTATTTTTCATCATCCTCAGTCCTAAATGGTGATATAACTGAATATCTTTGGCCTATAGAGCAAAGATGAATGATTACCTGATGAATATCTTTGACCCGTAGTGCAAAGATAGACAGGTGTTGAGATGAACATGACCAATTGGTGATACAAATGAATATCTTTGGCCCGTAGTGCAAAGATGAATATTTGATTCAAGATGTATATTGATTGATGTTACAGGGATAAAATATTGATGATGGACTTTTAAATCATAAAAGATAGTAGACATCATTCTTTACTTAACTCTTCTAATGAATTGTTATTTCCGCTGCAGTTATTGATCTAAAACTTGTGGTCCATAATATTTTATCTGATTTGTTGAAGACTAACGATAATTTGTTTTTCATTATCTTAGTCATAATATTCTTTATTGGGCTAATTGAGCTCACCATTTTCATCTATTGTCCTCTTCAGGGAATGAGAATGTTGCGGGAACTAGTCGGAGAACAGTGTGATGGTCAGAGTAGAGCAGTAGTAGTCCTCACTATTTTTGTAAAATAGTGTGATAATAATTGTAATGAGAACTTAGTTTGAGTGTTTATATTCTCTACATGTTTATATTGACACTCACAGTTGTATGGTCGTATTTTTCACGACCTTTTGTTATAAAAGATTTGTAATTAAAATTCTGTACCATGTATTTGGCGACTCAGAATGAGTTGGTATTGAACCTATTTTGGGGGCGTCACACAAAGTCTCTCGATATCAATTGAATTTCATCACTTACTCTATTTGTCCTATAATAAACGTCCTAATTTGACTTTAGTGGTAAAATTGACCATTTTTGAAATAAATAATTAAAACTATTTATATAGAATTTTTAAATTACAAAACTTGACATTAGTAGTATATTCTTCGTAGTTTATTATGATCATAATCTCTAGGCATATATCTTGATTTTTTTTTAAAATTATTAATTTTAAAAAATAGTCAATTCGACAATGAAAGTCAAAATATGACGTTTATTATGGAATATAGTGAGTATTATCTAGTCATTCAATTAATCAATTCTTCTCTTATTACAAACCTTAATCTCACAATTCAAAGATTTTCTCTTACTATCAAAAAGAAACTTTATACAACATAACTCCAATATCCTACTATAAAATAGTTGCAAAATTGATCATTAGCTTTAAATGATTAATCTAATTACCTCGAATATTTACAACTCAAGTTTACAAAAGATCCTTTATACTTAATAGTTTTCACTTTATCATATTATCTCATCAATATCACATACCTCAAGTTATCCACAAGCTTAATAGAAATTAAAACATAACCCAAATCAAACCATCAATTTTAGGATCATAATAAATTGTTACTAAAAATAACTTTAACAAATAATTCTCAAAAACTAAATACTTGCTTATACAAATACTCACATCATAATCGCATTACATGTATGCTCATTTCTTAATAGTACAAAATATAGTTTTATTGTCCTTAATGATCTAATCACAATTCTTAACTAATATCATTGCTCCATCACATGACATGACAATAATAACCTTGGTAAATTATCTCACTTTCCTCAAATCAACTACGAATCAAAAAGAGATCGACAGTCGAGCAAAATCAAGACCAACCAAACAGAGAACCAAATCAAAACAAAACCAACATCTACCTGTTACATAAGATTCGAGAAGATCTTACTTGTGAGGTGATGTGATAAAACTATGTAACTGCAAGTGCACAATGTCAAATCGAAAAACTGACAAGTACAGGTCGAACCCACATAGACTAGATTAATTATAATGTTTCCTTAATATCTATTTCAGACGAATTAGAAATAAAGATTAAGAATTGATTAACTATAATTAAATTAATTAGAATACGAAAATTAATAATAAAGAAGCAATCTAGGAATTTGAATCTATTAAACAATAAACATAAAAAGTAATCGAATCTCTTCTGTTTTTATAACTTAAATATGGTTTTGATCTACCTTTTAATTTAGTAATTATACAATTAACGTGGACAAACATAGATTATGAAAATTTAATGATTAACTATAATTCATTAAAATTTCTTCGAGCAAACATGAATTATGAAAAACTCATATCTTAAAAATAATCTATCAAAACCTCTTAATTAATTTAAAATCACATAAGAACTATAAAACGAAGGTATTTCAATAACGAAACATGAATACGAAATCAATTAAACATAAAAGCATAAATAATAGAAGAGATAGAGAATATTATCATGAATAATTATTTAATTTCATCTATATCCTGAATTAAATAAATTAAATAGACATTAAAAATAAATTAATTAATTAAGATAAAGAAGAAGAAGATTAAAATTAAATAAGAAAACTCCATTTAATTAACGATCATCCAATGATCGTACAAAGAAAAAATAATTTACTCATACTCCTACTTATAACCTCAACTAATACATCATAAATACTTAATAATCTCCTTTATTTATATGCACAAGGCATTAATTCTTTTCCATGTAGGTTTCAACTTCATAGTGACAATCAACTTCTTAAAGATATCTGATCTAGATGGACTTTCATTTCTCTTGCTGAATTTGACTTGCACACCAAGATTGTTCCACCTCCTTCCTTCTCGTTCTAGATTTTTTTTGGATATTTTCTTACATGAATTAGATCATTAAATATTGCTTGATCAATTTAAACTTTATTGCAACAAAATATTAAATCCTATAAAACAAAATAAAACATATTAATTAAATAAACTAATATAATTAAAAGGAAAAAAATTAGGGATAATAAAATGTATAGATTATGTGCAATGAATAAGCTGATGCAATTTTATATCGTTAAAAGCGAGTTATGAGGAGGAAGATAATCTTATTTGTTAAAGTTTTGTGAAAAAGTTATCTAGAGTGCAAAGGTACATGGGAGGCGGATGAGACTATTCGGTAGGAGTATCCTCACCTCTTTAATGTTAGGTACATCTTTGTTTCTGTTTTGATTTCGGGGACGTTGTAAGGGGGAGGGGATGTAATATCCGAAAAATAATAAAATAATAATAAGATAATGAAAATAAAAATAAAAATAATAAAATTAATTGGGTCAAACTAATTTCTAATGATTTTAGTTTGGACTTGTAAAACTAATTGAGTCCAATTTTAAAGTGTTGGGTTAAAAAACCAAATTAGAATAGGAGTAAGATTAATATATTAGGTTAAGGTGTCCCTAATTATAAAAACTATATTTAACATAATTGAATTTCCAAAAAAAGGTAATTATTAAATTTATTTTTCTATTGTAACAATAATATTATTTTGTTGTTAAGGAGTATAAATTAATGTTGCGTTTGTGAGTTTAGAATGATGGGATGAGAAGGAAAAATATAGAAGGCGAAGGGATGAGAATGAATTATAACTTACCCTTGTCATGTTTGTGAGTTTTAGGAATGAAGGAAATGATGATATTTTAATTATATTTTTTCTTATTTGTGAGTTTAGAAGGAGGGGAGAGACGAGAAAATATTTTTATTTTTAAACTACACCATTACTATATTACTATTACATATTAATGTAATAAATGATATGATTTATTTTGAAAGGTTACTTTAGATAATATAAAATATCTAATTTTCTCGTCCTTTTTCACCCCTCCAAATCCTCTCACTTTAGGAGGGAAAGTTTTGAGACAAAAATAAAATCAACTTTACCTCTAAATATCTTCCCTTTCTCCTTAAAAAAGCTCACAAATATACACAATATAAAGGATAAAGTGTTATGATGAATTGAATTCGTTATAATTTAAGTGATTGAATTCGTTAAAACCGATGTGTGGAACGACTTGTTTGTAGTATGTATATGAACCAAGTCTCTGAATCCGTCTATTAGTTATTTAAATTAGTTGGGCCATAATAATATAATATGTTATGTTAATCTTAAGTGGTTAAATTTGAATTTATGATCTTAAATGGCAAGTTAGGAGATTGTAAATGCTTTCATATAATTTGATGATTTAAAATTGAAGAGTCAGAATATGTTAGTTGCTTATAGTTATTGAATATTATTTTAGAATATTTTTATGCAGAAAGCTTTAAACAAAGAAAGGGGAGTTAATATAATAGCATTATAATATTATAAAGTTGAATTACACTGTAGTAAAATGTATCTCTTAATTACAGAATGTATAAAATATTATTACATTAAAATTGTTAAATTTATGAAAAATATAAATTTTATAAGTTAGTAATCTAATTTATGGTCTTGTATTAATTTTGTGATTATATAGATCAGATTGAGGAGGTCTAGTGGTGTGATATTTGAGTTCGGTGAATTATTTCAATATTATATTCAGGTACGGATTCCGTACTTCGTTTCTTAATTGTGGTTCTATTTCCTATATCAGTTATGTGATATTTTGTCATTTGGAAAACTTTGTTTTTGAGACTTTATTCGTTTGTATTCTTATTTATATATTTTTGTTAATATTCGGAAGTATTTAGATCGTTAGTATCTTGTGATATTTAAGTATGTTTGTATTTGAAATATTTCGATATCATTTGAAGATGGTCATATAAGCCTTGTGATTTGAACCACTTTTAACTTGCATTTTGTAGTTTGAACTTTAGGAAATACTGATAGAAATTAATTACTGAAACTAAAAACATTTAAAGATCATAATTAATCTCAAAACTTTATGAACTAAACATATTTATAATAATCCCATGATGAAACAATAGAAGAGAAAGAACATAGCGGAAGCGTACCAGATTCCATAATATTGTTTGATCAAACGGGTTAAGATCTTCCAATTGATGCGTAATTTTATTTTAGAAGTGAATTTCTCTGTTGATGGGGATACAAAGAGAACTGAAAAAATATATACGCTCAATTGGGGACCATGACCCCATTATAAAGAAAACTGTCGTGTGAAGAAACTGCCTATGGCAGTTATTATCTTTTAGTATTTTTTTAAATTGGCCCCTCATCAATTTAAAAATACAAGTCCGATCTCTACACATTAATTCCATGACAAACATACCCTTAAGCCTACTTAAAACTTAATTAGATCACTTAAATTTAGGCCTATACATGATAACACACATTAATAATATACATGTGTGGTCCCAATTAAGATTAATAAAAAATTAATCCAACAATCTCCCACTGGACCACATATGTATTCTAAGAAATGTGTTTATCTTTAGTGAGCTCTTGAAATTTGTTTTTATGTTCTGAAGGGTATCCAAACAATCTCGTCCATTAGCTACATCAATATAGGATCAAAGAGGTCTTCATTACAATAACTGTAATTGGACCTAACAATGGTCTCATATGCCAACATAGCTAAATAACATAGATCAATCATGGATGTATAGCATGGAAATTACATGTAATGTGATTCACACATGCCTATTTCCAACTGGTCCTACTTAATTAACTATAGTGAGATCAATACTTCAATATACTTAATAGAGTGTAGTAAACTGAATACTTTAATTCTGCAGAAAATATATAAATGAAATCTGTAGTTTTAACATAAAGCAATAATCCAAATACAAACTCCCACTAAACTAAAGTATCCTCAAATAGAATAACACCCATATGAGCAGTGTGCTCGTGAAAGACATTTGGTGATAATCCTTTTGTGAGCGGATCCGCTATCATGGAGTTTGTTCCAATGTGCTCTATGGAAATCTGTCCATTCTGCACTCTTTCTTTCACAACGAGAAACTTGATTTCAATGTGCTTTGACTTTGTCGAGCTTCTGTTGTTATTGGAATATAATACCGCTGATTTATTGTCACAATATAATTTTAATGGTCTTTCAACACCCTCCAAGATTCGCAGCCCAGTAACAAAATTTCGCAACCATATTCCATGATTTGAAGCCTCATAACATGCTACAAACTCTGCAGCCATGGTAGACGAAGCAACGAGCGTCTGTTTTGCAGACCTCCACGAAATCGCTCCACCAGCCAACAAGTAAACATAGCCTGAAGTGGATCTCCAGCTATCTTGGCATCCAGCAAAATCAGAATCGGAATACCCAATGATCTCTAACCGATCCAATCTCTTATATGTGAGCATATAATCTTTTGTTCTCTGTAAATACCTCATAACCCGTTTGGCTGCCTTCCAATGATCCATGCCAGGGTTACTTAAATATCTGCCTAACATGCCAACTATGAACGCAATATCCGGACGCGTACATACTTGAGCATACATTAAACTCCCTACAGCCGATGCATAGGGAATCTTTTGCATTTCTTTAATTTCAAGGCTATTCTTCGGGCATTGACTGAGACTAAACTTGTCTCCTTTAGCGACCGGGGTTTTACCTGATTTGCAATTTTGCATGTTAAACCTATTGAGAACTTTCTCAATATAGTTCCTTTGTGACAATCCCAATATACGCCGAGAACGTTCTCGGTGTATCTCAATTCCTAATACAAAAGAAGCATTACCAAGATCTTTCATTTCAAAGTTCTTTGATAGAAATCTCTTGGTGTCATGCAACATGCCTATGTCATTTGTGGCAAGTAATATGTCATCGACATATAAAATCAGGAAAATATGTTTACTCCCACTGAATTTGTGATACACACAATTATCAACAACATTTGTTTCAAAACCATATGAAACAATGACTTGATGAAATTTGAAGTACCACTGACGAGATGCCTGCTTTAGTCCATAAATGGATTTTGTCAATTTGCAAACCATATTCTTTGGGTCTCCAGACACAAAGTTTTCTGGCTGCATCATATAAATTGTTTCTTCAATGTCACCATTGAGAAACGCTGTTTTGACATCCATTTGATGTAACTCAAGGTCAAAATGTGCAACAAGTGCCATAATTGTCCGAAAAGAGTCTTTCGAAGAAACCGGAGAAAAAGTCTCTTTAAAGTCAATTCCTTCCTTTTGAGTAAAGCCTTTAGCCACAAGACGTGCCTTATACCTCTCCACATTACCATTTGAATCCCTTTTGGTTTTAAATATCCATTTGCAACCTACGGGTTTAGCACCATATGGTAATGGAACAAGTTCCCAAACTTTATTGTCTTGCATAGACTTGTACTCTTCATTCATGGCTTCAATCCAATTTTGAGAGTTAGAACTTTGCATGGCTTGCCAGAAATTAATTGGATCATCTTCCGACATTCCACTTTCTACCTCCTGTTCTTGAAGATATACGATATAATCGTTTAAAATTGCAAATTTTCTTTCTCTCGTGGATCGCCTTAATTGCTCAGATTCTTGAGGTTGTTGAGTCACAGGTATAGAAACCTGCACATTGTCAAAAATAGTAGTAGGAATTGAGATTTCTCCTTCTTCCTCCTGAAAGACAATGTTCCGAACTTGATTTCTTCCCCCAAACTCAACATCCTCAAAGAACGTTGCAGTTCCCGTCTCAAAAATTGACCTACTAATGTGATCGTAAAACTTGTAACCCCGTGATCGTTCTGCATAGCCAATAAAGTAGCTGCTAACAGTTTTGGAGTCCAATTTCCTTTCATGAGGCTTATAAGGCCTTGCTTCAGCAGGATATCCCCAAACACGTAAATGCTTTAGACTAGGCTTTCGCCCAACCCAAAGCTCATACGGTGTTTTTGCAGCCGCTTTTGTTGGCACCCGATTAAGGATATAAGTTGCTGTCTTTAGAGCCTCACCCCAGAGTGACTCTGGTAAAGTAGATTGACTAATCATACTTCTTACCATATCTTTAAGAGTCCGATTTCGTCTCTCAGATACACCATTCATGCTAGGCGACCCTGGCATAGTGTACTGGGGGACGATTCCACATTCCTCTAGGTATTTAGCAAACGGTCCCGAACATTGTTCACCTGAGCCGTCATATCTGCCGTAATATTCACCACCACGGTCAGATCTGACGCTCTTTATCCGTTTGTTGAGTTGTAACTCAACTTCGGCCTTAAATTTTTTGAACACATCCAAAGACTGTGATTTTTCATGTATAAGAAATAGGTAACCATATCTAGAATAGTCGTCTATGAATGTTATGAAGTATTGTTGACCATTCCAAGAAGCTGTAGGGAATGGACCACAAATATCCGTATGTATTAATTCTAAGACGTCCGTAGTTCGATTGGCACCTATTTTCTTCGTTTTAATCTGTTTTCCCTTGATACATTGAATACATACATCAAAGTCGGAAAAATCAAGGGAGTCCAAAATCCCATCAGACACAAGACGCTCAATTCTAGATTTAGAGATGTGACCTAAGCGTTTGTGCCATAATGAGGCTGAATTTTCTTTATCTAATTTTCGTTTAGTACCCCGTGTTTCCACATGCAAGGTTTCATTGTAAGATGAAATAGTTTCCAGCAAATATAGATTATCAAAAAAATTAAGTAAACCGGTACCAACTACATTCGAATTAATAGACAAATTGAAATTCTTATTTCCAAAAGAACAATAATAACCGAATTTGTCCAATGCAGAAATAGAAACTAAATTTCGTCTAAATGACGGTACAACAAAAGTGTCTTTTAAATCCAAATAGTAACCAGTACTTAACAACAATCTAAAATGCCCTATTGCCTCCACCTCCACTGATTTGCCATCACCCACATAGATACGTTTTTCAGCATCAGTTGGCATTCGGGAGTGCAGGCAACCCTGCATAGAAACAGAAATGTGAGTAGTAGCACCAGAATCTACCCACCAAGTGTTTCTTGGTACTGAAGTTAAATTAATTTCAGAACAGACCAAAACATGAAATGTACCTTTCTTTTCACGCCAAGCGGCAAATTTGGTACAATCTTTCTTTTTATGTCCGGGCTTACCACAAAAGAAACAACCATTTTCAGCCTTTTGTTTCTTTTGCCCCGGGCCCTTAGAAACATCAACTTCTTTTCCCCTATCTTTCCTTTTGCCCTTGCCTTTAGAGGTGCTTGCCAAATGAGAACTTTCGGTCCTATCTTGTTTCAATCTTTCTTCCTCTTGCACACAAAATGAAATGAGCTCATTGAGAGTCCATTTCTCCTTCTGGCAGTTGTAACTTACTTTAAACTGACTGAATTGTGCAGGAAGAGAAATTAGGATCAAATGTACGAGCATATCATCCGATAAATCAAGCTTTAGTGCCTTAAGCTTTGAAGCAAGATGAGACATCTCCATGATGTACTCCCTGACATTACCTTTGCCCTTGTACTTCAGTGAAATCAAGCTTGCTAAAAGCGTGCTTGTTTCAGCCTTATCGTTTTTAACAAAACGGTTCTGAATTTCCGAAAGAAACTCAATGGCTGTGATATTGTCATTTGTAATTGCACCTCTAAAGGCTTCTGGAATACCACGCTTCATGATCATCAGACTTAGCCTGTTCGAACGGTCCCACTTTTCAAAGTACCCAATTTCTTCGGGAGTACTTTCTTCAGTGAGGTCATTCGGTTTCGGCATTCTTAATGCCAAGTCTATGTCCATGCAGCCAATAACAATTAATATGTTCTCTTTCCAGTCCTTAAAGTTTGTTCCATTTAACATTGGAACATTATTCATGTTAGCAGATATTGCAGTAGTAGACATTAAAGCTGAATAGACAACAAATATATATATAAAAAAATAATATTAATAAACTACTTATGTTCACATTAAATAAACAAATAAACAATCTTTAAATTGATTAATTTTATGACAACATCTCAAGATACCTAGCACAACATTAATATCATGCCTTTGGACAGTGATATTAATTGTAATTGGTAATCTTGTTGTAATGACTAAACATTGACAATAAATTATGTCAAATAATAAATCCATGTTTGCATGAATTCATTATTCACATTTGATGACCTCAATAATTATCACATGTTTATCATCACAAGTATGTATGAAATTCGGCCAAATATGAACCCCTCTTTGGATTAGTTAATATTCGCATGAATTATACATACATGAACATCTAAACATTCCATATTAACAAGAGAGGTCACTTTGGTGACATTTTGTTTAAAATTTTTTTTTTTTTTTTTTTAAGAATGTTAGACAGTTGATATGAATCGAAGACGTTCCATGAAATTATTCAAATTTAAAAATAAAAATAAAAAAAATAAAATTCTTAATATTTAATACGAACATAAAATTTCTAATAATTTGGTCACGATGAACAAATTACATATGAATGATAAACCGAAGTTGAGTTAATAAAATTCTGAATATTTAATCAAAATATTTTATTCAAACGAGGCTGCACAGACTCCATACCAGACTCCATACAATTCAGATTCAGAATTAAATGTCAACCCACAATTCATGATTTAGACCCCAAAAGGAATAATCAGTTTCATTTTTACTAGTTTTTCATAAACAGTAAAATCAGGATCATATGTACGGTATATATATATATATATATATATATATATCCTGTTTAGGATCATATATAACTAACATATAGGATCTGGCGCAAATCACAAAGCAGGTTTCGCCATTTTTTTATTTTTTATTTTTTTTTAAAATCTTCAAAATTCATTAATTCTCTATGAATCAAACATGGGTGCTCTGATACCAATTGATAGAAATTAATTACTGAAACTAAAAACATTTAAAGATCATAATTAATCTCAAAACTTTATGAACTAAACATATTTATAATAATCCCATGATGAAACAATAGAAGAGAAAGAACATAGCGGAAGCGTACCAGATTCCATAATATTGTTTGATCAAACGGGTTAAGATCTTCCAATTGATGCGTAATTTTATTTTAGAAGTGAATTTCTCTGTTGATGGGGATACAAAGAGAACTGAAAAAATATATACGCTCAATTGGGGACCATGACCCCATTATAAAGAAAACTGTCGTGTGAAGAAACTGCCTATGGCAGTTATTATCTTTTAGTATTTTTTTAAATTGGCCCCTCATCAATTTAAAAATACAAGTCCGATCTCTACACATTAATTCCATGACAAACATACCCTTAAGCCTACTTAAAACTTAATTAGATCACTTAAATTTAGGCCTATACATGATAACACACATTAATAATATACATGTGTGGTCCCAATTAAGATTAATAAAAAATTAATCCAACAAATACTTGAGCTAACAACATGTCAAACATGTCCTCTTGATACCGGGACATGACACGTGACAATGTGATCAGTCCACATTGTATCTTTTTGTATGATACTATGTGTGTGGGTTTTGATCATTTGATATGATTGTTTCGGATACGTAATCGATCCAATATTTAATTTGATATTATTTTTTTGGCGGATTAGTGATGTATGTGTCGTTGTGCGTAATATCTGGTTTGATTTGCATATATCATGGTATCGATATATTTTGTTAGCCTTTGACTATTTGTATTTGAACTCAGTATGAAATTGTCAAAATATAAACATTTGATTCAACCTTCATCTTGTTGGAATCCTTTTAATTATATTTGTTTGATCAATAGTGTTCATCGTTTATATCTAGCGTCACTAATTTTGATATATTCATAATTCGTTCATAGTTCGCATTTGTTCTTTCGTTCGGCTCTTTTGGATACATTATATATTGTGGTATATTTGTGCATCTCTATATTTGTATTGGGCAATTGGCGCACGCTGTGTTCTTTTTCTGACAGACAATCAGGGATTATCAGGATTTGTAGGATTAGAGCTACCTTTGATCCAAACAAGTCAATTAGTTTTGAGACTATTATTAGACTTGGGGTTTTTAATATTTTGTAGATGGATGTTTTTGGGCATATTTTGGCATTCATTTGTAGAATTAGATATTATATTACTATAGAGTTCTTTCTATTTAAATTGGCGTTTATGACAATTGATATTCAAGATATTTGAAAATATTTTGAGCATTATTACATGATTGTATTTATTATATTTTGTATGTAACATTCATTTCCGTTTGAGAGAGGGGGTGTTATAGAGAAAATAGAAGGAGATCAATTTTAAACACATTTTTTCTTTAAGTTTTTTTAATTTTCTTTTTTCATTAAAAACGTAGAAACATAGTGTTACTATGTTTGCAGTTAGATTTTTTTTTTCATTAATGGTTCCGTGATCTATTTTTGCGGTTAGATTTTTTTAAAAATACTACACCATGAGATCTATAATATACCAAAAATTCGTGATTAGATGACTTATGGTTTGAGAATTAAAAATAGGCGAGCATGGCAGCATGCATGTTAGAATTAAAATTTGAGCAACGCCGAGCGTCGGCGCGCCGAACAATTTTGACGTTCGACATTCCGAATCGCGTTCCGATGATATAATAAGTCATAATAAACCTAATAAAATCCTACGGGATGAGATTTTACTATAAGTGATATTTTATGCCAAGAAACTTTCTTTCAGACATAAATAAAGCAATAAAAATATGTAATAAATATAACTACATATTTAAGCAAAATAAAAACTATAGTTGCCTATAAAATTATTTTATGATGCAACGAGGGACGAGAAACCTTTAAAAAGTTATATTCATCATAAAAATGATATTTTGAGATTTTTGGGTTTCAAAATGGAGTTTTTGAGCCAATATTATATATATTTAATATTTTAAATATATATGGTGAAAATGTGAATATTTGCAAAACGAAAAATGCAGTAAGTGTGTTAGCTGGATGAAATGTTTATATATGAGACAATAGTTCGAGTTGATTCGTAAGTAGACCAACAACTATGAAAATTATTTAAATCAAGAAATAATATAGTAAATTGAATTTTTACTAAAAAATATATAATATCTGTTTAAAACCTGAATTCGCAAATAAAGATAAAAGATATTCCTAAAGTGGAACATGGATGGTTTAAGCTTCAAGGTGTAAAATATTTACATATTAAAAGTGTGAGGGACTTTTATTTGGCGTAAAAATGTTAAAACGAATTAAGTTTCTAAATAAACTAATATTCGTTTTGAGTAAGAATAAATTATATTAGTTTGTATTAAACTAACAATTAATTAATATTGATGAAGATACATGCATGTTTTTATAACATATTTAATTATCTAATATGTGTGTGCATGTAAAAATAATTGTGTAGGAATTGTGGAGTAACACTATATTAAATTTTGCGGTAATCTCAAATATATCAAGGAAAGTTTTTCAGCTCTGTTATATTTATGGATTATATGTGGTTATGTGGTGAGTTAAATATCATGCTTTATGAATTGTTAAAGTTAAAATCTGACTAAGTTAATAGGGTTATGGTACTGAATTTATATGTGATATGAGATAGCACATGTTGTATGACGTAACTCATTAATTTGAAATGTATATTGCATGAATGTATGCATTGCATGGAATTATTGATGCACGTAGGATATGCATAATAAATGAAATATGTTGCATGGGGATATGCTTAGTAAAGAATTATTGATGCATGTAGGATATGCATAGTAAGGAGAATATGTTGCATGTTGTGAATACAGAGTTGTGTGCTATGTGAAGTATGATATACTGTTAAATTTGTTGGGCTGTCAGGTCAATCTTGCAAACACAAACTTTTTGCAGGTTAAAGCTATGATGCGATCTCTCGTGATTAGGAGCGCATAAAAAGAAAACTACTTGTTTAATTGAGATTGTGTTGAACCATTTGATGGTATTTTTATATGAAAACCACATGTGTAAATTTTTGAATTATTCAATAGATGAAGATTATTTATTCTGAAATGGGGATATGTTTGAAAGAATGAATTATATATATATATATATATATATATATATATATTCATATCTACGCAGGTTAATTAAATCATATAATACATATTATTTCAATATAAATAAGAATCGTAAAGGTTGCGATTCAGGGAACGAAAGTTATAAAAGGAAAGTTTTAAATTTATTCCGCATTTTTATAGTTATTTTAACATTAAATAATATGTTAAAGCTAGAACAAGATAGTATTAACGCACAAGATCAAGAAGAGATATAATCCTGATTTTGGGGGTGTTACAGGCTTAATATTGAACATAAAGGGTCACACCGCAAAAAGAAAAATATAATTTTAGATATAATTAACTTAATAATAATAAATTAAGTATATTTAATTTATTGGTGGAATAAATAATAAATTAAATAACTTAATATTTTTAATTAAGTATTTCGAGAAATACTAAATTATAAATTAATAATAGAAGTCTTATTATTATTACAAATAAATTGGCTAAATAATAGTAATTTAGTATTTGTAAAAATACTAATATTTATAATTAAGTATTTGGAGAAATACAAAATTATAAACAAATAAGAGGAGTTTTATTATTATTATTATTATTATTAATTTAGTTCCTAATTAGATTGAGAATTAAATTAATACCCTAACTTTTAAAAAATTTAAGAGAGAGGGTCAGTCTATAAATAGGTCTTATTGTGAAACAGAGTAATGTTATTTTACGCAAGTGTTTTCTAAAATCCAAGGAGTTAGGGGAGAGAGAATTAGGGCTAGCCACACAAGCTCTTGTGGAGCCTAAATTTACTTTTTCAATCAATATACTCTTGGTGGATCAACTTTAGAGTGTTGCACACTTGGGTAACGAACGTTTGATCCGAGAAATTGTAGAAACATGAAGGAACAAAGGATTGGAACTTGAAGTAGCAAGGAGTTGCATCATCTTCCTTTTAAATTCGATTTATGTCATGCTTCCGCTGTTTTACAATATGATTGTATGTATGTTCAAGTTTCTGCAAACTAACAAAAAATATATTCTAAAAATTACAAACACAAAGAAATAAAGTAAATTTCTTTTTTGTTGGCTGTCTTTTTTTTTTCTCTTATAAGTTTTAAATTATTTTCTTTTATGCTCCTTTGAAACTCACAAACACGTTAAAAATGAGAGAAAATAAATTAGAAAAAAGGAATTTAGAAAAGATATTAAAGATGTTGTACCATCTTCAATTTTTCTTTTGGATTTTTTTAATTAAGAATGTTTTTAACTCAAATAATGCTAAGGTCACAAATTTAAAATTTTAAATATGTCTTAAATACGTATGTCATCTTTGTATTGATATGTGATAATTATTAAGAATCTACCAAATAATTATTAAGTTAGGACTTATAAATAAAAGTGTTCGACATCAATTTGACTTATAAGTAAGAAATTAAGTTAAAATAAGTTATGAAGGCGTTCGACTCATAATGACTTATAAGTTAAAATCAAACGTAAAAATTACTAAAAATTACATTAATAAAAAGACATGCAAGATAGACATTACATTTGGTCAAATTTACTTATTTTAAAATGACTTATAAGTCATTTTAAAATAAGTTACAAATACTTACTTAATTCTTTTACTTAAAACTCAATTTATAAATAGAAAAGTAAGTCATTCTCGAACAGGTAAATAATAACAAATGACTTATAAGTTGATTTCATTCTGAACATGCTCTAACTATTACACGCTTCGTCAAATAAACATTACAATACATTATACTCCCTCAATCCCGAAATAAATGTCCTAATTAGTTTCGGCACGCTGATTAATACACTTTTCTTTTACCTAAATTATCCTTTTGATTACTTATTAATTGAAGTATTTATTCACTTTTCTATGACCCCAATAATTACTTTCCCACATCATTTAATTCTCTACATTCATTTATTTTGTAACTCTCACATTCTGTAAGACCCCAACTTTTATGAATAAAGATTTAATTTTCTTTATATATTATTTCGAAATAGTAAGGTGTTGATTTGATAAATGTGAAAAGTTATGGGTGAAATGTGCAAATATTTTAAAATGAGCAAGTGGTTATAAAATATTCATTGTTGTCGGGGAATATTTGTTTGGTCGTGGAATATTCTTGTTGTCGGGGAATATTCGTACGACGGCGCAATTATTTGTGGGCCCCACAACGGAATAACTGTCGGATATAGAAAGCGACAAAAATAACTTTTTTATAAAATAACGGCGTAGTTGTTACCGTTACTACTGTTAAAATACCCGGTGGTTAAAATACAGTAATACGCGGTGTTGCACAGTAGCACACGGTATTGCACAGTATTTTGAATTATTGATTCTTACGTGAGAAGACACTTACTCAATTATTGTTACAGTAATTACTGTTCAATATTTTATATTATTGATTCAATAATTGCATGATATTTTATTGATTCAATAATTGCTACGTTGATATTTTATTGACTCAATAATTGCTACGTTGCTATTTTATATGATTGATTCAATAATGGCTACAGTTGATATTTTGTATTATTGATTCAATAATTGTCACTGCACAGTATTTCACATTATCAACTCAATAATTCATATTATTTGAATAATATTATTAGATAGCATTATTGACAATGTCTAAGGAAGTTCTATCTAGGAGGGGTTATTTAATTGCGCGCTAGTAAGAACAAGTCCTTGTCAAAAGGCCTCTTCTTTCCTGGGAACGACCTGGTTGTCAATATTATAGTTCTGTAATATTATTTGTGAATAATTAATTATTGATTTATATGATAAGAAAATATTTATTTTGTGTATATAAAAGAAGGAATTAGTGCTGATGTGTTTTTATCAGTATTTTGGTGTGAAAAATCATCCGTTTATGGATTTCGGATAATTTATGTTTGGAATTTGAAAAAATTTTCTTCTACAAAGTTGTAGAGAATTAAATTTCCTATAAAAAGATATAGAATTTGTATTTTTCTGACAAAAGGGCTATTTATTATGAATTATTGAAGTTTCGAAAAATAAATATTTTTTTAATAGGTGGGCCCCACTTTTGTTGTTTTGTTGAAAAATTCTGATTTTTCTGGAAAGCAGCAAGGCGGCGGAATTTTTTTTTTTAAATTATTATTTTATTAATTTAGTCTACTTTGGCATCCTAAGCTTTTTCTATAAATAGGGTGCTTATGTTAGAATTGAAAATCACACCAGAATCAGAAGTTTTCTCTCTCTATAATATCGAGCGTATTTTTGTGAGTATTTAGATACTTTGAGTGTTACTATTCAGTACAAATTTCCTTCGGTATTATATCCGATATTTCAGTCAGAAGTATTATTCTTTTGAGGTAAGGGATGTTATTTCTTTCATAAATGATGTTATTCTTTTCAATATCATTATATCAAAATATTGTCATGGATTTTATTATGAAATTCTTACTTTTTTCATCGGGGTTACTATTCACGTATACAACACTATTCACGTATACGACACTATTTACGAAAAAAATAAATTTTCTTCTATTTGTCCAAACTGTCTGTTATAGTTACTATCTTTGATTGGATCTAAGTCTTGAGTTTCATTCTTGAATTTTGCTCCATAAAGTGTTATTATGGGATATTCTTGAACTTGAATAAACTAAAATACGAATCCTTAATCTTATCCTTTATTTTACTGGATTCGTTATTTATATTATTTTTCATCATCCTTAGTCCTAAGTGGTGATATAACTGAATATCTTTGGCCTGTAGAGCAAAGATGAATGATTACCTGATGAATATCTTTGGCCGTAGTGCAAAGATGACAGGTGTTGAGATGAACATGACCATTGGTGATACAAATGAATATCTTTGGCCTGTAGTGCAAAGATGAATATTTGATTTGAGATATATATTGATTGATGTTACAGGGATAAAATATTGATGATGGACTTTTAAATCATAGAAGATAGTAGACTTCATTTTCTACTTAACTTTTCTAATGAATTGTTATTTTCGCTGCGAATATTGATCTAAAACTTGTTGTCCATAATATTTTATCTGAATTGTTGAAGACTAACGATAATTTATTTTCCATTATCTTAGTCATAATATTCTTTACTAGGCTAGTTGAGCTCACCCTTTTCATCTGTTGTCCTCTTCAGGAAATGAGAACGTTGCGAGAACTAGTCGGGGGACAGAGTGATGGTCTGAGTTAGAGCAGTAGTAGTCCTCGCTATTTTTATAAAATAGTGGGATAATAATTGTAATAAATAAAGAATGAATTTGAATGTTAATATTTCGTATTATATACGATTTGTATTGACACTCACAGTTGTGTGGTCGTATTTTGCACGATCGTGTGATATAAAGTTTGTATTTAAATTCTGTACCATGTATTTGGCGACTCATAATGAGTTGGGTTGACTGGACCTATTCTGGGGGCGTCACACATTCCTAATAAGTACATTAAATAAAAAGAGATGTTATAGTGAAAGTGATATACTACTACTATACACCAGTTTTCAATATAAATATTTTCATATTTATTTAATTTCTAATAAAAGTTGAGTAAAAAGATTATGAGGATATAAGAGGAAGAATATGATAAATATACTCCCTCCGTTCCTAAATAAGTGACGTTTTAGAAGAAAAAAATTATTCCAATTTATTTGTCGTTTACAATTTTCTAGGAGAATAAATTATTTATTTTTCTATATCACCCCTACCTTCTCTCATTGTCCCAAGAAATTTTCTCACTTGTATTAATAGTTTTCAATTTTCCATAAAGGGGTAGTGATGAAATTTCACATAAATTTTAATTATTAAATGATAGTATTAAATGACGACACTTATTTAGGAACGGTGGGGTAGTTAGTAATATAGAAATAAGATATTTATTTTGAAATTTCTTAAAAAAGAAATTAAGACATTTAATATGGGACGGAGGGAGTGTATAATTAGATAATTTAAATCTGACTTTTTTTTAATTGAAAACGGGAATAAAGCTATTGTTAGTAATAAAAGATGTACAATCCTTTATAAAAAAAGAAAAAAGAAAAAAGAAAAATGTATTATCCTTATTTACATAATAATTTTCCCAAAATCGAATATAGTGGAAATTTCTGGATAAATACAAATGATCCCCCACCGTGGTCCACGCAACACTGAATAATTCCGTCGGAGAGGAAGTCTTACAAAAGGGACAGCTGATAATAAAAGCCAATCCACAAAAAGCCCGTCTCAATCTTGTGGTTTTCATTTTTCAACACTTTTTGCCGTACTCCCTCCTGAGTTGGTTTCTCTCGCGTCCCTTTTTCTCTCTCTACTTTATCTCCTCTGCAATTTTTTGTGCAGAAAGGTTCGAATCCATCACTGTAAGTAATTTTAGCTCGTAATTTTTTCAAAAACCTAGTATTTTTGCTAAATCCTCGTTATTTTCCCCTTCTTTTTGATTCCTTACCTGGCTTCATTTTATCTACATTTGATTATCAATACGTATGTGATTCTTTATGTGGAGAGACCTTTGGTTGATGTTTAAAATTGTAGATTTTGTGCGTTTCTGATGTACATTGTTGTTCTTTGATTCATCTGGTAAATGCATTGGTTTTTATTTTGTGATTTCTGATCTGAGCAGGAAAGACCTGTCCTGCTGGATGACGTTTGTTTCGCATATTAGGGTTTCAATTTAGGTTTATGTAGATATAAATGTGTACGGAATAATTTCTGTGTGCGTATGTATGTGTGAAAGGAGATGCAATTCTGTAGAATTTTGATGCGCGACTGATGTTTTTTATTTTTTTTGAAGGTGTGTTACGAACATGATGAGCAGCGGAGAGATGAGATGTCCTCTCTGCGCGGAAGAAATGGACTGGACGGATCAGCAGTTGAAGCCCTGCAAATGTGGTTATCAGGTATGCATTCCAAATGCCGGCTTTCTGATTTAGGATTTTTGAGTTATAAACTTCTGTTGATGATCTTATTTTTTTCCATTGACTGTATAATATAAGACAATATGGAATGCTGATGAAAGTCCATTGCTGTTTTACGTATTTGAGGAATCCTTGAATCATAATTTATCAATTTTTAATGCCTCGAGTTATGTTATAATATTCATTCTACTTCTGTTCAAGGGAGGGTGTCATAATGAGAAATCAGTGAAGTTTAAGACTATATTTTTTTAGTTTGGTGAGGTTTATTTAGTTCGCATAATGTAGTTGAACAATTTTAATTCCTAAAGGATGAAATTGTATTGGCACTGGTTCTGCTTAGACTAAGCTTGGCAGTCTTGATTTTCTTTTTTAAATGTTGGGTAATTAGTTTTCCTAGTGCAATGCAATGTAGGGGTGTTGTGGTAAAATCCATTAGTTTGTTTTGGATATCTAGCATAAGAGATTTTGATCTGTTTAAGTGCTTTTTGTTGCAATGGAGCAACCGACTTGTACTTAGCTAAGACTTGCCTTCCTTCTAAAACACAAATGATAGTGATGGACAAGTTGCCAATTAGGGTTAAGGGACTGAATCACGCAAGGAAAATGGATGCACAGGCCACTGGCAGATAATATTTCTACACGCCATGTTATCACTTGAACTATGACCATAAAACAACAAAAAACCAATTAAGTTTTTATTAGGTTTCACCACATCACTCGGATGTTTGAAAGCATGAAACTCTGGAATTATCAAAAGGCCCAAAGTGATAGTCATGGCATTATGGAGAACTTGCTTAAACTTTATGAAATTAGGGTAGAATTGAATAACTTGAAGAAAAATGATGCACCGGCCATAGGAGCAGAAAAGATTTTACATGAGGTATTATCAAAGATTTCTCAAAGGCTTGGAACGATGAAAAACAGCACCTTGTCCAGTTTTTCCATCCAACAAAATATTTTGGTTCAAAAAAGGCAGAAACAATATGGATTTAGGACTATTATTATAAGCAGCAGTTTATGTAGGCCTCTAAGAAGTCACGGTGTGTCCTTCAAAGGATTATGCTGCTAGTTTTTTTTCTCTTTGTTGTCCCCGATTCCCAATTTTTATGTATAAGATTCTTTTATTGAACTCTTGTTTACTGTAGATTCACATAATGGCGCAAGATTTTTCAAAATATGACATGATTTCAGAGTACTTTCAAAGTTATAATTATTTTTGTATTTTCGCTTTACAAATCAATGTCTTGCTTTTGATAAATTATCTGTAGATAAGAAATAATGTACTAGAGTTAAAGTTAACCATGCAAATTTATGTTTGAAATTGGGTTATACTCCCTCCATCCACAAAAGGATGTCTAAAGTGCACGTTTCACACAAATTAAGAAAGATAAGTAGGGGAGAGAGTATAAATTATGTACCAAGTTTAATCAAAGTTGACCCCACATAAGGATACTAATGAATATTTTCTTTCTTACACCAAGCGTACTCAACATAAGTACACTTTTAATTAAACTAGTCCTTATAACACATTTATTATTGTCTTGTGTACTTTTAGACATCCATTTGTGGACAATTTATTGTACTTTCAGACGTGCTTTTGAGGATGGAAGGAGTAGTTTACTAAGAAGTGATCTTAAAACCTTAGCCTTTTAAAGTGGCATTCATCTCGGGACTGGCTTATATTTTAAGTCCACATTGAGCATGTTTTATTTGTTTATCTATAATCATATGGGTCATAAGGTATTGCTCACTGGTGTGCAGAGAAACCAATTTGTCCCACAATGAGAATTGTAGACTGTGTTGTGCTTTGGTAGCATCAATGCCAACTTTATGTCTTAGCAAAAGCTGTAAAGCAGATAGTTGAATTGTGTATCTGGTATTCAAGAAAATAATCCTATTTAGTACAGAAAAGGGTATAGGAAATTATGAAGATTCTTTATAGATTTATTGCTCCCTTCTAGTCATTCAATGATGTAATAGATTCGGAGAGCGTTACATAGATTTACTATGTTTTCACACACACCAAAACATAGATTTACTATGTTTTCACATACACAAAAACATAGATAAATATAGAAATATATTATTCAATCCTATATCCTAAGTGATAAGGTTGACTTATCTCTAACTAATCCTATCTGAATAATTCTAAATAACCCCTCTAATATATATGTCTCTGTGTGTGTGTGTGTGTAATATTCCTTAATTGCGTATAACATGGTTGTTCATGATTTTGGACTATTTCAAATGATGAAAGCTTTCTGTATTCTGAAAATTTTAATTTGTTTTTATTTACTTATTTATTTTTACTACAGGTGTGTGTTTGGTGTTGGCATCAAATAATGGACATGGCGGAGAAAGATGAGACAGAGGGGCGATGTCCTGCTTGTCGGGCACCTTATGACAAGGATAAAATTGTAGGAACAGAAGCAAAATTTGAAAGGTCATTATTTTCTTTTGATCGGTATGATTGATCAGAATGCTTTGACGGTACTTGAATGTACTTGCAAATAAAACGAAATATAGAGGTTTACTATGAATACTTATTTTGAGTAGAGTTGTCGCCAACAATGCAAATCGAAAACATAAACCACCAAAGGCAAAGGCAAAAACAAATGAAGTAAGGAAGGACCTTACCAACATCAGAGTGATTCAGCGGAGAATGGCATACGTGATTGGGCTGCCTGTCAGTCTTGCTGATGAAGATGTGAGAACCTCTTCTGCTAATTTTTGTTGTCTCCTTGTTTTCCATTGATAGATAAGATTTTTTTTACTTCCTTCATTGAGCAATATCTTATGGTCTTCTGCAGCTCTTGCAGCGAAAGGAATTTTTCAGTCAGTATGGTAAGGTTTCTAAGGTTTCCCTATCTCGGACGGCAGGCGGGGCTATTCAGCAGTTTGTTAATGACACCTGTAGTGTGTAAGTTGGCAGATCTCAGAATTAGGCAGGAGCCCTTTAGATGGGCATTAGTCGTTATGATATATAATGCTTGAAAATGACCAGAGTTAATTCTACCGTGGAGCGCGATTTATCAACCTCTATGCTTGACAGTTGAAAACAACTTATTTTCTTTGTGTATTTCTGTGGTATCATATTGTTACCTCCTATGTTATGAAATCGGAGTGGACCAACCTCTATTCTTATGGCTTTTTATACAATTGGATCGCTTTTTTATAAAAAAACGAGATAAAGAAGAAGATATGACTCATGTAACCTGCCCAGAACTATCTGGTATTGAAGCTTCCCTAATGTAAGACTTTTAGGAACAAGCATTTGCTACTAATTGTCGGCAAAATGTTCTAACTAGAAGCTATGTTTCCATAGTTCGCGTAGGTGTTTGGCACGATAATGCCGCCCCAACCTTTATCCTTGATAGTATATTACCACATCTATTTTTCAAATGCCCCATAGATTACAAAAGTCAATAAGAATTTACACCTGCTAATGGTAGTTACACATGGTGACTATAAGATTCAACTGACGTCTTTGGGTCCCTATAACAATGACCTGGAGGTCCTAGATACTTGGGGCATGTTTATATTTGTGGACATTGGTTTATCCTTGGATCATTGATGACAGACTATTATGAATCGACTTCTCCTTTTATATAACATTGCACTAAAATGGGTTTTGCAAGTCCTATGTAGACCATCTTTACTGTTTGTGTTAAATTTGTCCACTTTGCTAGCTTGTATATGTAAAGCAATTGTTACAGCCTCAGTATGTTGTTGTGTAAGAAGTATATTATAACTCTGGTCCAGAATATGCTCCTAAAAGAATAAGAAGAAAGAGAAAAACCACGAATTCTGTTCGAAATGTTGTAATGATGTCCTCATAATTGATTTTAACAATCCTTATAGGTATGATTAGTTTCATTTTCATAGTTTAAGTTCTTGGATGGATGTCATATAGAGGAAAGATGCATATGTTTATGTAGATAATTTTACATTGATTTGGATTTATGTAGTATATATTTCTAATTATCACAAAATTTTAGTTTGTGTTATTTCTTAGAGATGGTTTTTCTCCCTTTATGAACTTTTACCCTCCCTTTTCTCCAGATATATTACTTTTTCGAAAGAGGAGGAAGCCATTCGGTGTATACAATCTGTACATGGTTTTGTGCTGGAAGGTAGATTTTTGAGGTAAGCGCACGTCCTTCTGCCCTACCCTCACCTACATAAGCATTTGCAATAACTCATTTTCCTTTATGAAGTCTTATCTTGATGACCGTTTGGAATTTTCTTTTGCAGAGCTTCTTTTGGAACTGCAAAGTATTGTCATGCATGGTTGAGAAACATGGTATTTATAAGATTCTATTTGACCGTGCATTTGTTATTGCAAAACTTTCACTTTTATTAAGTTGTGACTGAAATTGGACTTCCTAAAAAATAAAATGAAAAATTAATTCTAACTATGTTTTTTTTGTTTGGCCAGCCTTGCAACAATTCTGCTTGTTTATATTTACATGGTATTGGTGCTGAAGAAGATAGTTTTAGTAAAGATGAAGTAGCTGCAGTCCAAACAAGGTATCACATGCTTAAATTTTCAATTATTGCAGGATCAACACAAGGTTAAAATGTAGTGGAAGTATTTACATAAATAGCAATATAGTGAAACTTACAAAAGTATTGTGTGGATAGTTGTTGAAACCATTTGTGCAGCTTATGGTACTTTAACAAAAACTGTAGGCTGATTTAAACTTATAAGAGTAAGAAACTGTTCTCCAGCAAAGCTTAAATATTTCATTCAAGTAGCGGAGTCAATATTTGCTTGACCCAGATTTTCTCCTTTGCTTTAGCTTTTGTCTGCAGATCATATATTTTTCAATTGGGTAGCTTTTCTCTGCAGATCTCAACACTCCATATCCCAAGTTTTGGGTGCATGCGTCACAGAGAACTTTGTGCGACTTATTTCTTCAATGGGAACATCTCTATCCTCAATTGTGTCCCTTGTGCTGGTATAGTACAAGGGAGCACCTATGCCACGTTGAGGATGACATTTTCAAGAACTCAAAATGATGACTCATGAGGCGTGCCTAATTTGTATAAGATTTTCATTATTAATTGGTCTTAACAAGTCATTCGATAAAGTCAATCTTTGTCCTAAAACTTCTTGTTCCTGGTGGAGTTCCTATCTACCCATTAGTTCTATTTCTCCCTCTTTGATAACTGGTCACTTGAACAGATAGTTGTAGCATCGTTTGTAGTGGGTACTACTTTTTATATCTTCTTTGGTTAATTTTCTTTACGATTAATGTTGTGCTTCTCAATGGTTTGACAGAAAATTACAAGGGTTTCTTCTGCGTCATCGTGAAATATTAGCATCTAAGATCTCAAAATAGTGAATTGTTTTGTGTTTTGAACCAAATTCTTACATAATTTGTTACTTGCATTCCCCTTTGAGTGATTTTATTCTTTCCCCTTTCAGTAATTCTAAAGTTATAATGTTTCCTCTGTTTAACTTAATTAGTGCTAGCTCAGCTGGTGATTTATTAATTTACATGTGTTATTGAAGGAGTAGAGTCCAACAAATTGTTGGTGCCACACATAATTTGCATAGGTGCTCCGGAAATGTGTTGCCTCCACCAATAGATGAACACTTCAGTTACAGCAGTGCTTCGGTCAACAAACCTATTTTCAGAAGTGTCCTAAAGGTAAGATTTGTTGGTGTATACTTTATTGCATAAAATATATTGTTTGGCCTATTAAAACTTGAATCAATAGTTTCTATGAGTGATAAAATTGTGGGAATGCATAATGTAATGTGAAGTTACTTTACTGAAGTAATTTACAGTTTATCAAGGTTTCATTCTTGATACTTGGTATTTCCGAAATTCTTATCAGATGCATTTTTCCTGATTTTCCAGGATGCAGCTCCAGATACAGCAATTTTGAATGGGCACTTGACTTATTTGCCTTCACCTGAGGATAAAGATGGAGGTGCCAGAGCACTTAACAACACGACGACCTTTGTGGATATTGTTGGACGGCCTTATAGTTATGGTCCTGAAAGGGATGGGAATGTGGCTGAAGATAGGAGGAATTTGAACCTATGTTCTGAGTTATCGCCTATTGGCATTCGTAAAGATAATCATCTTGAGTCTGCAATTACGGGTGTGATGCCATGTCATAATTTTTCATCTTCTAGTCTCCTTGCCAATGGATTGCCGACAAATAAAGAGTTTCAGGAGCCATTTAGAGAACATTCAAATATTTGGGGTGTAGGAAGAGCTGATGTAACTGCCAGCGATGCATTTATGAAAGAACAATCTGGTTTGATATTAGATTCTGGAGAACAAGTCCTACGTGGTCCATGTAGTGTTGTGAAAGATGATTTTATATCTTTTGATGATGGAAGATGGAATGATTCTGTAAGTTTAAGTCGGACAGCTCCTTTACTTCCTCCATCTTATCCTTCTTTGAAGGCTTCAGAGGATTCTAGAAATTATGCTTGGCAGCATGGAGAAACTCGTAATCTGAGTAACTATAATGTGGGACTTAACACTGTAAATAATAACGCGGACGTAGTTTCTGTAACATATGCAAGTTCAGCGAATGAAGGATATAATGATAAGAAATTCCAAAGTTCTGCTAAATCAGATAGGATATATAGATGTTCTAATTCATTCTCCAATGAAGAAATAGTAGAGCACTTAAGAAGGCTTGATGATCATTACGGGACTAAAGACGCTCAGAATCCTGCTTTAGAGGCTGTAGAGAGCAGTATAATTTCCAATATCATGTCGTTGGATCTTGATGGCGGTGATGATTCGTCAATCTCGAGTTCCAGTGTGACTGGGTTGTTTGAAAGGCGTTATGGTTCTTCGTGGAACCTTTACAACAATGACCAATCGGTGTTCTCACTCACAAAGCAACAGGGTTTTGACCATCAACCAAGTGATTTGGACTCTTTTAGTGATATTGGTCAGGACTTGAAGAAATGTTCTGAGCCTCAGGATTCAAGGGAAAACAAGGACCACTACTCATGTAAACCGCAGTATCTTGGTAAGTACCATTCTTATTATTGTTTTAATCTGTTCTGTTAATTATTGTCTTCAAAATCTATATGCTTTTGGTTTCTGAATATATTAACATTTGGTTTACTTTGACCATGAGAATTTAGAAGTATTACCTTTTTCTTTTCAAATCCTCCTTGCGGTCTGGCTTTTGAGTTCCCGATATCGAGACCTTTGGATGGCAAGAAAGAATCCATGCAACCCCTGTGAAGATGAGCAGGAGGTACAAAAGGGCTAGCTTTTTACTGTTCTTGGAATATAGGGAAGGGTTCGTTTACTTGAAATCAACTTCAACTAAATGATTTTTTTCCCGAGATCCAAATAGTTTATCTCCAAAAATTAGTTATGCTATGTATGTCATTGCCAAAGAAGCACGATACAGAAATGATGTACAAGCATGACACAGATATGTCGATACAATATTTTGAAAAGAACAGTAGAATACCGAAATACTGGGATTTGTTAAAGTAATATATGAATGGTCATGAATGCTTGGCTTGAAATTGTATTTAATGTATTCCTCCCCTCTTTTAGTATGTCTCTTTTTTGAGAGTCAGTTGCGATTTGCAAGTGATTGTAGAAGTACGTACTGGGGAGAAGTTTATGAATTTTGACATTAATCTAGATAGTATTTTGTAAAATTGTTCAGCATCTGGCAACCTGACATCCAATTGGTTCTGATTAACCGTATAACTGTGTCCAGGGTCTAGTAGTTTTAAATCTTATCTGTAGCTTATCTCATCAAGAAGTTTCTTTTGAGTGCAAATCTCAAAGAGAATCAACTTGTACACCATAGATTAAAGGTAGACAGATGATATCACACCATAGATTAAAGGTACACAGGTGCTATATATAATCTTTGGGTATTCCATCCTGCCATTTGTTTGCATACATTGTACTTTAACTTGTAATAGTTGTTTTCAATATATTAACTTCTGAATCTTTGCCTGATATTTTTTGTTGTTTTATTTTGATTAACAGTATCAAGGGCTCAAGGCCCGAGTCCAACAGGATTTTCCTTGCCATCAAGAGAACCACCTCCTGGGTTTCCTGCATGTGAGAGAACAGATCAGGGTTTCAATGCCAACTCTGGTATGCACTCCTCTCGCCTATATACACAAGATAATGCTAGGGTCTCATTTTTTTGGTCTCAAATGAATCTTTTAGAGTAAATTGCACTTTACATCCCCAAGTTTACCCTATTTTGCACATTGCATCTTATAATTCAAAACGTTGCACTTTGCATCTCAATCTTTAGAAAAGTCAGCACATAACACCCCCGACCCAAAATCTGTCGCTAAAAGTGCAAAATACGTCTCTAACCCTTCACTTTTAGCAACACGGATTTTGGGTCGGGAGTGTTATGTGCTAACTTTTCTAAAGGTTGGGATGCAAAGTGCAACATTTTGAATTATAGGATGCAATGTGCAAAATGGGGTAAACTTGAGGGATACAAAATGTAATTAACTCTTTGTTTAATAATACTTTATGGCATTAGCCAATCACAAGAGATACGTAACCAATGTAAAGATGACGTATAATTGAGACTTTTTGAGACCAAAAATTTGAGACTTCTAGCATTACCCATGCAGATACCCCCTTTCCCCCACCCCGCATAAGTAAATTTATGAGAAGTCATTTGATTGACTGCGCTTTGTTCTGTTTCTTATCTTTTCAGGGAGTCGCATGGTCAAGACTTCGTCTTTTACGAAAAATCATTATCGAACTCCATCAACAGGAAATAGTAGTAGCACTAGTGATGTTGACATAATTGACCCCATAATGGTTGTTGGTAGAGGTAAACCACCACCAAATGTGTTAGCCAACTCATGTTTCGATTCGAGGTCACAACCTGGTACATTTGACGATGAGGCCGGACTTTGGCTTTTGATGCAACAATCTGCTCGTGCACATCAAGACTTGAAATATCTTCAAACGTACATGCAACAAGCTCCAGCTGCACGTCAGGAACCGAGATATTCTGGTCAAATTAGGAATGGGTATTCTTCTTTGGATGATATGTATGGCGTCTCTTCGAGGTACGTGGATGAACTCCCAACGTATATTCCGTCTTCATATACACCATTCTCACAGCAGAAAGTTGCAAATGGGAATTTTTCAAATCGCTATCAGCCAGTTTTGGATGAGATGCAACTTAGGAATGAAATGGGCATGGCAGAACTCCAGAGAAATGAGAAGTTAGTATTCAACAACTTCTATTCGGGGTATGGAGATTATGTCTTACAGCCAGGTTCAGGCGATCTATATACCAGAGTATTTGGGATGTAACTGCCCTTCTGGGCTATGTACTATGCAGTTTGATCGAAAATGAAAGCGTTCTGATTGTCAATCATTTTAAAGCGTCTTTTGCAGTGATTTCTTTAGTATGCTTTCTTTAGTTTTACTAAGAGATAGTGACGTTCGAGATAACTAGCCCTCCGCCGAGTTTTTAATTTTTTTGCCATGGCCTCCTATGGTAGGAAGTTAGGCTGTTGGCCTTTTTTACCTTTAGGCATATAGTTTCATATTACCTTGAAACTTATCCAAGCCAGATTTGCCTTATCTGCTATGCTTTATGATGGAATTATGTCGGGTCTCATCTTGTTTCTATTACTCCCTCTGTCCTTGGAAGCATGTTTACAATTACAAAAGAAATTCTCCAGTAAAAGATGCATAAAGACTAAATTTCTACCTTTTCCATGGTTTTAACAGCAGTTGAAAGCATCCTCCCAAAAGCTGATGTAATATATCATTCTACTCATAAAAAGTATATATAGAAAATCAAGTGGAGGAATGACCAACTTAAAAATGGAGGCATACATAAATATCAATATAGGATTCATTCATATTTATATGTTTGCTCAAATATGATGTGAATGAGTCCATATTATATGTATGATGTGCAAACAAAACACAAATTGAATTCCAACCCTGCAGATCGTAGTTGTTTCAGCTAGCTATCTTGCCTAGCTGACCCCTGAAGGGAACATAAAGACATTTAAGACTACAGGAAAGAGATGTTAATTGGTTTCAGTTTTTGAGATTGTAGTGAAGGGAAGTCTCTTTGGCAGCAATGGAAGGCAGAGTTTCTTGTTTTGGGTGTTTAGTGGTTGGAGGGAGCCTGAAAATACAGGGGTAGTAGAAGCGAATCCTGATGATGCTGCAGTAGAGAACAGTGGGACTGGGGTGACAACGCCATGGCCGTTCATTTGCCATGCCCAGTTAGAGAATCCTAGCGAGGGAACAGCTTCAGCTTCCGTCTTTCTGATTGCTCTTTCCTGTCCACAGAAAATATATCTTCATCAATATCAGCAACCGAGAAAACCATATTACCTCCCCCCCTCCCCTTTTATATCGCTGTCTCTTTCTCTTATATAAACATTACATAAAAAATATATTCACTCCATGCCAGGTACCTCCCAGAAGCCATAAAATCAGTATGCAGGAAATATGATCTACTTGCAGCAAAAATCACCAATTATAATAACGGTACAAGTGTATAATAAGAATAACTTTTCACAATAATGCTTTGCTCACCCCCACCCCCACCCCCAACCCCACTTTGGCATATACATAAGTTGTTCCATGGTACTATGATATCAAAATGGATTATACTATTCTGTGCTAATAAAGTTACAAACATCCAAGTGAAGGCATAAGCTCAAGATGTAATTATGTTTAACTGCAAATTTCTAAATTCATCATGTACGAATGTAGTTGCAAGTTGCAACACCTTGTGAAAAAGAAACATAAACCGAAAAGTTCTAGAATAATCAGAGAAGGTTCCGTAAAATGCTAAGGTTTAGGTATTAATGCGGCATCGTGAAAATTATGATAAACTGTAACTATACAGTATACTCTATCAGCTAAGGGGGTCCTGAATCTTGTGTGATGCATACTAGCCTCAGATATAATATTGTGGACATGATACGAAATAAAATATGTTTGACCATAATATAGAAATCAAAATCTCTTATAAAAATGTATCCTAGCAATTCATTTGCGTTAATGATACCAAAAATAAACAAAAGATCACCTCGTAGTTTGGTGGGAAACTAGAATAAATGCCAGGCCATGTCTGTAGGTGCTTTGATTCCATCGTTATAACATGAGGAGTTTCTCCACCCATAGGAGCAGAAGCGAAGCTCTCAACCTGTGAAATACAAGAAAGTAAGAACATAGGTATGGGCGTGACAATAAAGGTCAACCAATTTGATTGAATTTACATAAAACTTGACCTGGGCAAAAAAGGCTTGATATAGGCCATATATGCTCAAAAAAGTCTAAATGAACACCCTAATCTGGCATAATATATGATATGAAGCAATAAAGTTTCGTACAATACATAAGACTAAATAAATGAAAATCAACCAGCTAAGGTGTTCAAAGAAAGAGACTTAATGGAAGAACCATATACCTTTGTTCTTTTTCCATCAGGCAATCGATAAGCTGCATCATGGAGGTGCAAACTGCTAACATTATCACTCCCCTTTTGACCTCCAGAAGGGGGAGAAATCCAGAGGTTCAGATCAAGATTATGCTGCCTCTCTGCACCCATAAAGTAGACACAAATTAACAAAGAATTTCTTCCTCCATGAAATATATATATAAAAAAAATAATTCAACAAAGCAGAAGTTCTAGTCCAATAGTACCTTGATTATTGTTAACCAAATTGACTTCCCCTTCATAAGTACTGGGTTCAAAGTTGGTCACTGCTTCCCGTCCATTACATTCAATAGCTGCTTTGTCATAAGCCCTGGATCATAAAATGAACATGCAAAATTCGTTGGATGAAGTCCCAATAAAAAGTTGAGATTATTAAGATGAGACATCAGTTTCAAGTTGTATTATGAATTTGTGATCACAAGGACCTTGCAGCTTCTATTTCGCTGTCGAATAATCCAAGATACATATACCTGCAATCAAGCATTGTAATCTTGTGGATAAAAAAGGGGTCCCAAGCATTTTTCTTGGAAGAAGAGGCATTCAAGATATACTATCCAGAATGCAAAACACATTCTCAATAACCATATCATAGTTCATGACACAATATTATCATCATATAGACACACAGCAATAAGATCACTTAACAAATAGTAAAAGTTTCAGTTAAGAGTGATTCTCACTTCTTTCCAAGTAATTGGCCCATTCGAGCTTCCCATCGGCCACATTTGTGCAGGGTTACTCCTCTGTATTTTGAGCTCCCACGAGAGAATCCAGTGCTCTGGCGACGAAGTATATGGACAAATTCTTCTTTTGACAAGTCCTTCATCTGCAAATCAAATTAAATCAAGATTAATATATATCTGGTTAGAGAAAGAAAAACAAAGAACTACTAATCCTCCTAATTAATTAGTGATCTCTGTTACTCTTACCTGTTTCAAATCATCTTCATAGTCACTTATCGTAAAATTAATATCAGCATCAACTCCCCGGAACTTAACTGCAGCCCGATCATATGCTCTGTGAATTGCAATAGTCAAACTTAAGCAAACTCAAACAATTGAATAAAAATTGAAGTCTAAAACAAGGGTTTTCCAGGTCAAAAAAATAAAAACTCACCTTGCTGCAGCATGAGCAGTGTCAAATCCACCTGAAAAATGAAAGCAAGACAAAATTACAAACAGAACACCAACAATCAACACAATTCTTCCTAAATAATCCCTCTCCAATAAATTTGGAAAGCAAATAAATCAACTGCTTACCCAAATAAACTTGTTTCCCACAATCCCTGCACAAATCATAAAAACACACAAAATTCAATGAACATCATATGAGCAAAATTTACAAAATTAAATCCTAATCTAAAATTCAATCATATACTTGGGCATTCCATTCAACATCTATTAGATGTATGCACATATGTAATCTAAAGCTCATCATAAGCATAATCCTCTGTATATAAAAACATTATGATATATAATCTCGATCGAAAAATATATACAACTAATTCATACCAGATATGTGATTCCCATCGACCAGTTCTCCGATAAAATGTAACGCCACGATACTGCGAGCTTCGAGACCTGGGACCTCTCCGGCTTTTCCTCACCTGCGTCTGCGGCGGCGACGGCGGCGGCTTCTGATCCTCAAAAATTTTCAACTGATGATCAGGACCCGGCTCTGGAACCGATAGATTCAACCACTGCGGCCTTAGCAACGACGTTGCCGATGTAGATTTTGAACCAAACTCGTAGTTCCTCCCTCCGCCGTTCACCGGAAAAAGCTGCCTCGTAACTAACTCAGTCGACGGAGCCGAACTCTCAATAAAAGTACCGCATTTGGATTTGTTGAAGAACATGTCGAAATTGAAAGTAGAGCTCGAGTCAGCGTCTCCTCCGGTACTCGCCGCCGGAGCTTCGTCGGCGTTGACTACAGAGGAAACAGAAGTCCCGGAATCGTCTCTCTGAGCTCCGGCGGAAACATCTAGAACCTTCTCGATCGCCGTGAGTGATTTGGGCACACTACTTTCATCGCAAATCGAATCAACGGAAACTGCATCAATATTAAGATTAAGATCCAACATCTCTCCTCTTCAATTAGTTTCAGAAATTGATTTCTCAAAAAACCCTGAAGGTAACTAGTAGAGCAATGAAAATGAAAAGGGGTTAACTATATAGAGGGAAACGGAGAGAACGGATCCGGATAATCTGAACTTGGCGAAGACCCAAATAGAAAGAGACACAGAAATTCAGAGACCGGTGAAATTGTCTTAATCTGTAAATGTAACGGCTAATCAAAAGGGAAGTCTGAATAAGAAGAAGAAGAAGAAGAATCAAGCAGATAGTCAAATGCTGAGTATTTGCATTATACCCACCACCATTTGTGTTGCTTAATTTCTCTAGAGCTAAGGGATCAGTTAGAGAACGAGAGAAGTGAGTATATATATAAGAAATAACGGCCGATTGTTGGGGAGAAGAGAGAGAAAAGTTTAAGAGAGAGAAAATTGGCCTTTTTTGGCGATGGAAGACATGTGGAGAGGAGGTAAACGAAGAAGAAGGGAGAAGAAGAAGAAAACAGTGTGTATTGAGTGTGAGAGAGATTGAGGAGAGAGAAAGTACAGTAAGTAGTAACAGACACAGTGAGTGGCAGTAACTAAAAAAGGAAGAGATGCGATGTGGAAAATGTGAAGGAGGTGAGTATCAAAGTATGGTTGTCTTGTTATGCCCTTCCAAAACATTTACTTTTATATATATATATATATATGTATATAATAATATATACTCGTATTTTTGTAAGTTTGTAGGCAAGTGTTATATTTTTATAAATAATGCTACAATCACACAAAAAAAGTCATATAATACTCACATACAAATATATATATTTATATATATTTATGGATTTTACATATCAGACTGGACTCACAATATATATGTGTATATATGAGTATTATGTGACCACTTTTTATATGATAGTAGTATCGTTGTATTTTTATTGAGGTTCCACCTTCAAGAAGAAAATAATTTAGGCTCACAGTATATGTGTGTATGAGAGTATTTTGTGATCATTTTTTATATGATAGTAGTATTGTTGTATTTTTATTGAGGTTCCACCTTCAAGAAGAAAATAATTTAGGGAATTGATATTTTCGCATGTGAGATTCACTTTTTAATCATATATTAATATTGGTTTGGTTAAAAAAATAGGTCCTATACGTAGAAATATAAAAAAATATTGCGAATATATCAATTCTTGAAATTGATATTCTCGCAACACTTTTAGATATAGTTAAAAAATAGACCACACATGCGAAAGTATCAAAAAATAGTGCGGAAATATCAACATTGATATTTTCGCAATATATTTGATTAAAAAGTGGATCTCACATATAAAAATATCAAAAATTAATGTAAAAATATTAGTTTCCATAATTTATCGCTTTCATCCCTCTATTGTTGTTGATCAACAATATTTGAACCCTCAACTTCTCTATATTGAGAAAATTATTATTTATATTCGAACTACTTAATATTTATATATGAAGAATTTTGTGAAGATAATGTTAATAATAAAAGGGGTGAAGGCTAGAGTGATGTTCATTGACTAACCTTTAAAGTTTTGCTCATGTGTCCCTAAAATTTTAATTGTGTATGTAATTATTTGACAAACAAATTTGAATAAGATAAATAAAATAGAGTAAGTTGAATATGATTATAAGGGTCGTCCATCATATTATATATATATATTTATTTAAGAAATTATCATTAATACTTATTCACACAAAATTAACAAAAAAATCAATATATATATACACACGGTCCGGATCTTAAGTTTATCATTTATCTAACATATTTTGCTTACCTTTTAACGACGGACCGGGCAACAGTTTGGTCCGTCGCTATATATACAACCGACGTCTATATGTTCACAGTATATGTGTGTATGTGAGTATTATGTGACCACTTTTTATATGATAGTAGTATTGTTGTATTTTTATTGAGGTTCCACCTTCAAGAAGAAAATAATTTAGGGAATTGATATTTTCGCATGTGAGATTCACTTTTTAATCATATATTAATATTGGTTTGGTTAAAAAAATAGGTCCTATACGTAGAAATATAAGAAAATATTGCGAAAATATTAATTCTTGAAATTGATATTTTCGCAACATTTTTTGATATAGTTAAAAAATAGACCACACATGCGAAAGTATCAAAAAATAGTGCGGAAATATCAATATTGATATTTTCGCAATATATTTGATTAAAAAGTGGGTTTCACATATAAAAATATCAAAAATTGATACGAAAATATTAGTTTCCATAATTTATCGCTTTCATCCCTCTATTGTTGTTGATCAACAATATTCGAACCCTCAACTTCTCTATATTGAGAAAATTATTATTTATATTCGAACTACTTATTATTTATATATGAAGAATTTTGTGAAGATAATGTTAATATTAAAAGGGGTGAAGGCTAGAGTGATGTTCATTGACTAACCTTTAAAGTTTTGCTCATGTGTCCCTAAAATTTTAATTGTGTATGTAATTATTTGACAAACAAATTTGAATAAGATAAATAAAATAGAGTAAGTTGAATATGATTATAAGGGTCGTCCATCATATTACATATATATTTATTTAAGAAATTATCACTAATACTTACTTATTCACACAAAATTAACAAAAAAATCAATATATATATATATATATACACGGTCCGGATCTTAAATTTATCATTTATCCAACATATTTTGCTTACCCTTTAACGACGGACCGGATGACGGTTTGGTCCGTCGCTATATATACAATCGACGTCTATATGTTGTCAGTCGCTAAAAGTTAAGACGACGGTTGTATATATATCGACGGACCAAACCGTAACCCGATCGCTCGATCTTTCGCTAAAAGAGAGTAAGTAAGGTATGTTGAATAAAGAGTAAGCTTAAGATCCGGACCGTATATATATATATATATATATATATATATATATATATATATATATATATATATATATATATGTTTCTATCAATAGACTCGCAGTAACAACGAGAATTGATCAAATTTCACACAAATCTCTTACAAAAAAGAATTGAAGTCGCACTAAAATAATATTGTACATCATTTATCTACGTTCAAGGCATACTATATATTTTTGAACTTTATAAAATCAAATTCAAATATTTTTAAATTTAGAATTAATAAGAATACGTTTAATTTTAGTCAAATATAAATACAAGTATTATAAATATTTAACCTAAAAGGCCCTACAAATACAAGCATTAAATTTAAATAAGTTGCATCAATTTAAATTTTAAAACATCCCAAATTGGGTCATAGTGTTATAAATTGAAATTGGGTGAGTTGCGTTTAATAGAATAAAATACTAGAGTCTGTCACGATACGATACGAATATGATCGTAGTACACCACACAACAAAGCCTGTTGAAGACTAGTAGGTTGCTGCACATGATCAAACTCATTCAATGTGATAATTTAAAGCTTCATACCTATATACCTAATAATATAAAGTACTAGGCGATATATATATATATATATATATATATATATATATATATATATATATATATATATAGTTGTTAGGGCCGGCCCTGAGGGGCGTAGAAGGGGCGACTGCATAGGGCCCTTAAATTCAGAAGGTCCCTGAATTTTTTTTTTTGTGTATATGTAAAAAATTGATTATGAAAGTTTGATTGATGATTTTGCAGCAAAAAATGCAAGAATGATGCTACCGATAGTGTGAAGTTTATGGTCTATTTAAGTTTTAGCTACCTTTTATTTTTAATTGATAATTTGTTGAAGTTTTAGCTATATTTTCTTTTTAATTGATAATTTTGTTACTCGACGTTGACATTTATTATTTTAATTAATGATGAATTTTGATATAAATTGTGCTTTATATATTGGTGCTGATAAAAAAATTAGTATTTTTATATGCTAGAAGGCCCCTATTTTTTTGTCGCATAGGGCTTCCAAATTTTTAGGACCGGCCCTGATAGTTGCAAATGTATAGCAAGGATTACTATTTTAATAACCATCAAAAAGATCATGTTACTACAATTTATAATAATTAAAATAATTAAAAGGGGACATATCACGGCTAGAACAATTAAAAAGGAACTAACATCAGTTAAAAAGGGACTACAACTTCAATATATTAATATTAATATTTTATAATATTATTAATACTAATATTAATATTTTATAATATTAATAATTTTATCTAGGTCGTTAGTTTTTGTATTGGATGATAGAAATGTTGTTTGTTTATTTGTAATTTATAACAAATGTGTATTATAGATTCTTTCCTGGTGTGTGTATATATATATATATATATATATATATATATATATATCAGTTCTTCTAGGGGGATCGAGAACTTTCGATCGGTCTAGCAAAGGGTCCAATTTTATTTTATTTTTGCTTTGACTCTCATAAAATGTATAGTCTTTATTTTAACTGAAATTTTTATAAAATTCAGTGATTTAAGTGTAATTTGGATATATATAAAAATCAGTGTTGCACAGACTGTACAACACTATTTTTTATATGTATCTAAATTACACTTAAATCACTGAATTCTCTAAAAATTTCAGTTAAAATAAATAATATACATTTTTTGAGAGTCAAAGCAAAAAAATAAAAAATAAATTTTGATTGGTCACTAGACCGATCGGAAGTTCCTGGTCCCCCAAGGATTATATATATATATATATATATATATATATATATACACACACACGATAAGAATTTTAGGCTCACCCAACTAAAAGCTCATCCAACTCACCCCCTTTAGTGACAGACCGGGCGACGATTTATCCGTCGCTATATATACAACCCGTCGTCTATATGTTTTCTGTCGTTAAAAGCTAAGATGACGGTTGTATATATAGCGACGGACCAAACCGTCGCCCAATCCGTCGCTAAAGGGAGGTGAGTTGGGTGAGTTTAAGATTCAGACCGTATATATATATATATATATATATATATTAAGTAGTAAGTGAATGACGTGGCTGTTAATTATTGGTCCCAAACAACTCAAAATGGACGGAGATACCATAGCCCTGATCTTAAAGCTAGTGCTGGACACGTTGACCATGCCGTAAACGGGGCTATTCTATGAACTGAAGGACCACCTTGTCATTTTTATGGTCCCAAAATTATTGACCTAATTTCTTTTTTTGCATCCGTATAATTTATAAAAGTTTTTGTTACTAAGAAAAGGATTTACCATTAATTAATCAAATTAAGTACTCTTTATTTTATACGTACTACGTTGTACTCTTTGTTACCATTTTTTTTTTGTTTTTGACTTTTTACTCACGAAGGATTACGGCCATTAGGCGGACGACAGACGGCTAATTATATTAAGACAATGCTACACTTTTGTCTCTTGTCTAGACTTTTTTAATTACCCTTGTCTATATTTTTTTAATTATGTATTTTACATTTTGATAATTATATATAACAAAATATAAAACAATCATTATTCCGAATGTTTACGTCAATTTTTTGATTATATGTTATGTAGATAAGTATTAGTTGTAATTTTTTAGGAGAGATGTGTAATAAGTGGAGGCCCTCCTATAATTCCTACTATTATATGATAAATTTCACAATTGTAATTCGGCGTTAATTAATTTATCTCAATGCATAACATGACTCAATATAAAATTACGAAAAAATGATATATATATATACACACACATACGGTCTGGATCTTAAACTTACCATTTATCCAACATACCTTGCTTATCCCTATTTAGCGACGGATCGGGCGATGGTTCGGTCAGTCACTATATATACAATCATCGTTTATGTTCGTCGCTAAAAGCTAAGACGACGGTTGTATATATAGCGTCGAACCAAACCGTGGTCCGGTTCGTCACTAAAGGGATAAGCAAGATATGTTGGATAAAGGGTAAGCTTAAGATCCGGACCATATATATATATATCGACAAATATTTGACGAAGTTGGATTGCGACTAACGTAAAAATGTATGCGATAAAATAAAATAATTCATACATATTCCATGTATGCACATACGTTACAATTATAATTTGGTTGAATTTTTTTACAATATATAAAAAGACTCAAATTATTATTTTATTGGGTGTCAAGAATGCTGATCTATTTTATTTTGTTTAATTTCCTAAAAAGAATTGGAATTATGTGTGAGTGGCTAGTATTTAAAGAGTAACAAATCACGTGTATCACATGGTGTTAATACAGTAAATAATTGAAATGAAATTTGACCCTCTTCTTTTATCAATTGCCACCGGCCACGGACTCTCCTACTTACCACCTTCACCCCAACCCCAAGGTTTAGAAAACGATTGGACTAATTTTATGTTAAATATAAATTATGAATAATGTAAAATTATAAATAATAAAATAAAATAAAATAATAATATATCAGTCTCTTTTTATTATTTAATTTAAATTTATCTTCATATTCTCGTATATAGCAACATTCACAATTTTTTTTTAAAATTTTCAACTTTTAAGGTTGAATTTAGTTGAACAAAAAATTATTTTAAACAACAAATAAAAGAATAGTTGTAAATGTGGAAATAAAGTTTAATTAGAAGGATTATTATGCTAATTTTCGGCGATTAGAAAGTATTTTTTTAATAAACGACATATATTTTTGTAATCAGTACATAATCTGAGTGGAACATTTCTAAGAGCTTAAATTTTTAAATGAGTTGGTTACTTAACATGATATCAGAGTTCTGGGTGTGCAAAATCTTGGATTCAAATAATCTCGACCGCACATTACCTTTATAATTAATTTAATGGTGCAAATGCACTTTACTTTGTCGTTTCTCTATAAAGTTACATTTGAGGGGGAATATTAGATATGATATACATTGTTGATACCTCTTTCTACGAGTTTAAGCTTTTAGATGGGTTGATTACTTAACACACACACACACACACACACACACACACACACACACACACACATATATATATAGTTCCCTTCAGTTGAGGGATCCCTCAATTAGTCTTATTTGAGGGATGGGGAGCTCAACCGTTTGATCTGTTTTAATGACTTTATGTGGCTAAGATTGTTTTACATCTTTTAACCCTTTTTCACACTCCTGACCCACCACAAACTACACTTACGCGTATGGGAAACCAAAAATTGCTCTTCTTCCTCCAACGCTTTCCACACAGACCAAACGACCTAACTTGAAGAAGAAGACTCACCATCGTCAGTTGAAGAAGAAGACCCAACGTGAACCAATTGTTGAACTCGCAAGATTTTGGTGATAAACAGGTATGATATCCTAAGTTTTGATATGGATTTTAAGAACTCATCAACAATTCTACAATTTTTTATTTATTGAGTATGTGTTTTGGACAAAGTATGGTATATATATATATATATATATATATATATATATATATATATATATATATATATATATATATATATATATATGGCAATGATCTGTGACGCCCCCAAATTCGGGCCCCGATGCCTCGAATTCGGTTCATCACGTTCTAACAATAATAATTAAAATCATACAGTCACAGCGGATAATCTAGAATAATATATAATGATTTATTATATTTATTCCCCCAAGTCTTGCAACCTACAGTACTTAATAGATTACATAATAATATCAAATAAAGACTTATTACATAACCCTACTTAAGTTTAAACATAGTTCTGAATCAGTTTTAGTACATTATCATAGTTGTCATAATACAACACAAGAACTTCTAAAAAAACATAGAGGGACTGGCTAGTCGGTAACCTTGCCCTTGCCCTTATCGATGCCCGAAGGTCCTCCCTGCTCTGCCTTAACTGAAATATTTTTAGGGAAAGCAAGAATGAGCACAATTTTCCCAGCAAGTAATATACGATAGGGGTGACGAGTTTTACAACACAAGTTGAAATATCAAGGTATAATCTCGCTGATAATCAAGAGTTTGAAGAATAACATTATGAGCAATGAGTATCAACAATTCTCAAATCAAAATCTTGGAATATGAAACGATAGTTCATTATAGACCAACAGATATATATGAATTCAAAGGCCATCAACGTATTTAACTAGATAAAATAATTTATACTGAGCAGTCACTAAGGACTATTGAACATCTACTAGAATTATCAATATTAAACTGATAACCCAAAAATAATAAGTATGATAGATGATCAGTCTATAATACTTCATGTTATGCATAACACCACAATAATTTTCACGCGTGTGTTGGGCTTCCAACAATATATACACTCCCCTTACCATAAGGGTTGTTCAACTCAGTTTTCAAAGATTTCGCACCAGTCAATTGGTTTGGACAATTTTCTAAATATGCATATAGTCTAGACGAATCAAATGGCATCGACACTTTCACGATATTTAAGAATAATACTAAGTTCAATATGAATAATAGCTTTCATAAGACTCAAATGAAACAAGAGTTTATTCAATAAGCATACTAACTTAATTTAAACGAGTAAGTAAGAAAACTTTCTTTCACAAGGATCCATTGCATAAAGTAAATGCAAGGGTTAGGATATTTGCAATTAATAATACAAGAACGGGTTCAATGAAACTTGCACAATAAAAGAGTGTAAGTTAGGGAACTTGCATCCAAAGAGATAAGGTTTAGATACTTGTTTTAAGCGTAGTCTATCCACGTAAAGTTAATCAACACTTTCGAATTCTATTATAATATATTTATATGTAGGAGATTCATTAGCTAAGTACATTCGATACTCAAGCTTGATATGTAAGTTAGATATACACATACTGTTCTAACTCAATCATATAGCCATATACGTATGTGTTGGGAATTGCATATTCTTATTTGATATTGAAAGTAAATATAAATGCTTGAGTGTATAGTCCTTAAGAGAATCAATGTACAAGGACTTAGATGATAGATCAAAATGTTAGGTTGATCTGAGCTTTAATGTTTATCATTTATGTAAATAAATGTATAGAAGAAAAGATCAAATCTGTTAGGTTGATCTATTTGAGCTGTAAAAGTTAAAGCCTTGACAGAATCGTAGTCTGTCAAAGGTAGCATTCAGAAGACACAAGACAGAATCGTGGAGTTTAAATGAAGATATCCAGAATCATAGTCTGCCAAAAGAATCAAGTCTACAGAGGCCAAGGCAAGACTCGTGGAGCTTAAACGAAGATATTCAGAATCGTAGTCTGCTAAGAGAATCAAGTCTGCAGAGGCCAAGGCAAGACTCGTGGAGCTCGAGTGACTATATCAGAATCGTAGTCTGCCTTAGAAGCCACACTTAGAATCATGAAGAAGATCTGAGCGTCTGCCGAGCCAAGTTGAGAATCGCAGAGTGCTCTCAAAAGTGTGGAGTCTGAAAGACAAGCTAGCAGGAATCGTAGTTTACCAAAGAGCTTAAGAGAAATCGTAGTGTTCTCTACTATCAAGTCTGAGTCAAGCTGTGCAAGCCAACACACAACGATTATGGTATAATGATCATAATCGTAGTGCTTATCCAGTTAGCATCAAAGATCGTAGTTCTGATGAAGGGAGGAAGAGCAACAAATGAAGAAAGGCTAATAGCTGTTGACAATTTGATAGTCCCAATGATTCCATATTCATCCTTAGTTCAAATCGAAGAAGCGTACTGAAGAAGCTAAGAAAAGGACTAAAACTGCCTGCAGAAAATACCTTTTCAGGTGTTAGGTGAAGTTGCAGTCTGCTGTGTCAGTGGGCCAGTCGGCAGTGCAGCAGGAAAGCAGGATGTCAACATCAACTGCACAGAAACGTCTGAAGCATTAAATGCAGCAACAGAGCATTCAAACGGATATATTTTGAATGGCTCTTTTATAAAGAAATCAGACAAGGATTCAAAAAGAGCAAGCAAGATAAAAAAGAAAGATTATCAAGAGAAAGGCTCAAGAACACTCAACGATCAACTCTATGATCCTGAAAGAGGAAAGCTTGCTTTGTTACTCAGTTCTTCAAAACGAATGCTTAATTGTAACTGAGTAACACTCCTCAACAACAACTGTCAATCCAAGTGAGGAACCAAGTCAGAGGACTTAAAGAGTTCAAAAGTGAACTATGAGAAGTACCAAGTCAGAGGACTTGAAGGGTTCTAAGTGAACTAAGAGAAGTTCCAAGGCTGCTGGCCTTGAAGGAATCTAAGTGATTCAGTTGTAAGAGACATCCTTAGTGGATTTCCTACTCGTGGAGTAGAAGAGTGGATTAGGAGCCTTGTGTACTCTGAACCACTTAAAACCTTATGTCTCATTGTCTCTCATTAACTGCTATAACTGTTATATCTGCTATAACTGTCATAACTGCTTATCAAACCTTAACTGCAATATCTTGAAGGGGAATAAAACATATATTCCGCTGCTGTCAGTATAATCAATACTGACAAAGTATTTTAAAGAAAGAAATTTTAAAATATCTATTCAACCCCCCTTATAGATAACTAACGTGCCTTTGGAAACTAACAGTATGTAAGAAGTTATGAAGTCATATAACATAGTCATATCAAGTATGTTATTATTAGCAAATCATAACACTAAGTTGGTTATGCCATTACTCTCTCCAAAGTTCCTTTTATAAGTTAAACATCGTTATATTATACTACCTTCACTTGTAAACATATATCAGTAGAGATCTGACCAAGTTTTAACAGCTTAGGCATCATAATAGGTTAACTGCTAAAATCAGAATAAGCAAACTGCCTAAACTCTGAAATCAGCCTGGCGCAGCTGCGCCCAAATCAAGCCTAAGGACGGCGCAGCTGCGCTGTCCCCTAGTTAGACCTGAGTTGTGTTTTTGTTTCTTTAGTTCCAACCCATTTTTAGCATACCAGAAGGTTAACACATAACAATCATACATTTTAAGAAGTCTTGGACTCTCATAGAGTCGTCTCAAGTCTATGCTTACATATTATACCTCTAGTTGGAACTTTTAAAGGTTTAAGGCCCAATAAGGTCATGAAAGCATATAGGCTAACATGTTTGCCGTGTAAACACATGAGATGGTCATATAATCAATCAACAATCATGCTTACTTGTGTTCATAACATTCATGCATGGATAACATCTTTTATTACTTTAAATTATATCTTATACATGTTTAACTAGCTTTCATGGTATCCAACACGGTAGGTATACATATAGGCCAACTAAGTGATGTTAGAGACACTATCATGCACGTCCAAAAATATCAGAATACTATGACAATCATGTTCATACAACTAGCTTTCCAAAACTTTGAAGTTTACCCTTTGAAATCGTTTTAAACGCAAACCATGTATGCTAGTGTAATCTCAACACTCTAGACTAACTCTTCATGTTTATTTAGACCATACGATCATGCTCGCAAAATCAGAATGTAGATATGATACATACATGTCAAAGTTCACTTTAAAAACTCTAAGTTCCTTTTAAAACTCTAAGTTCGCTTAGCAAGGTATATTAATGAAGTTAAAACAACCCATGCTACCTCAAGAAACATATATACCCATGTTAACATATTCCTTATGCTTGTCTAAGTAGTATCAATAGGTTAACATTGAACAGATTGCAACAGAAGCAGGAAAACAAGCACAGAGGCCTGGCGCAGCTAGCGCAGCGGCCTAGTTCAATACTAGGCGCAGCTGCGCCGGGTCTCGGCCAGCACTGAACAGGCTTATGCTTCGGCAGAAGTCTAAGCCAATTTCCAATTCTTTGTACTGAATTAGTTTGAAAACCATCGACATTGTCTTTCTAACATAGTTGAAAGCTAATACAATAATTAACAACATTTCTCAATCACAAAATCATGAATTTCATGTTCAATTCAATAATTAGAATTTAAGAATTTCAGAAGCAAGAATGAAGAACAAGAGGTGTTATACCTCTGCTAACTGTGAACTGAGCTTGCTGCTATGCCACTACTGTAATCTCACTCTCAACTGATATCTCCCTTTCTCTATATCTCAGTGTAACAGCAAATTGAAAAGCGAAGGGAAGGAGCTTGTACTTATAGAAAAATCAATACACAGGCAATGCTTTTGCACTTCAAATTAAACCACTGGGAAGAATTGATTACATGGTGGTTAAGAAGGAGTTGGTGATTAGTTGGTGAGTGCATCATGAAACCCACTCCCCATGAATCATTGCTATGGTCTTTGCTGAGTTTGAGGAGAAAATAGGCTTAGGCCTTATAGCTATGCACGTGAGAAGGAAAGGGAACCTCTTATTATGGGACAAGGAATTCAGAGCTCAGCATTTTGGAATTGAACTAAGTATAACACTTAGTTTACTACATACACATATAATATACATAGGTTATAATTTACTTAGAGTCACAATGTATTTCTAATGAGAAACAATATTACAATGTAGTAAATGTAATTTGCGCATATATAATCTATGTACATTTCGTTAATCACCGAATATAATTCAATTGGGTATTATCCTATTACATTATTCTAATTCTATTATTTCAATTATATTAAATTATTTAAGTATTCATTAATCAACAATTGTTTATAATATATTCATGAGGTACTTATTAAATGTTCACTCACACACATTGTCACATAACCTCATGATACATTCATATAATTTATTTAGTCTTAACATATAGTTTATATATATAATATAGTCACATTGATGCGTTACATTGCACCACTATATATTATAAGTTCAATTATCGCATACATGCACATAACAATTAATTGAGTAATCATTATATTAATTATTCATTTACTCTATTAATCGGTTATTATCCATAACAACAATTATTAACATTATTATACGATTAATTATCGCATTCCTCAACAATTAAATAAATATAATTCTTATTATATTTATAAACAATTTACTTATTATAATTCTATTACTCGCAATAATAATAAATCAACACGTTATCGATTAATTACTCATTGATAGTTATTTATCATAATATCAATTAATTGACAATAATATTAAATAAATCCTTCTCTTATTTAATCTCACTCTCTAATAGGTTATCACTTATAATAACAATAAATCCATATAACACTAATTAATTCCTCCATCCTTTAAATTAATTAAATCATAATTCTCATCATCGCGCCACACAAGCGTTCTTCGAGTTTATCATAAACTCCAAATTTTCTTCAATTATTATATATTCAATTTGAAATAATTGAGTTAGCTCATCTCATAACATATAAATATTTATATTCACATAAATATTCGACTTTCATTAATAATATTAATTAATACTATTCAGAAATTCTCGGGTATTACATGATCCATAGCATGTATTTGCTATAGATCAAAAATTAGCAAATACCATCTCTACCTTCCATTACGATTATGAATGACTGAGATTAAAAAAAGGACTAAATCGTCCGCTAGTCATTTTAGCGGATTGGATTAATTTTTTTTTTGAACAATTATGCCCCCAATTACCAAAAAAAATCACCGCGTCCAGCTCTAGCGGACTGTAATCATGCACCGCTGCAATATTCTCAACGCTGGCTGTAAAAGCTCCCAAGGAAGTGGAATTCTGACCCCTTTTGAAACCCTAACAGAACTTCCGTTCTTAGTAATAACCAAATTACCCATTTCTTCCACAACATCATCCACTTCTTCTAGCCTAATTTCATTAGAAAAATTGTTAATTTCGTGGAATTTAGACTTACAAGGGCAGCCTTGGCTTGCCCAACCGAAAGCAAAGATTTCTTTAATCATGTTCGCTAGAAATTCTAGCGGACGACGAGTATGGTTTTTAAATCCTGACCATTAATAACTGTAATGAAAGGTAATAGATGGTATTTGCCAATTTTTGATCCATAGCAAATACATGCTACGGATCTTTGCCCATATATATATATATATATCCACACACACATATCCTAGTTTTAAAGTTATCTTCGTAACCTATATAAAGTTGTCATTTCAATAAATTGAAAATATATTATAAAAGACTAAACAAGTAAAATTGTCTCACCAATTTATCCACTAATGATATTGCCCTCCATAAATTTTCCAAAATTGTTCTTCAAATCACAATTAGTAGAACAAAATTATCCCATTTGAAACTATTATGTGCTACTAATTATATATAAAAAGATAATTTTCTAATAATAATTGTACTTTGAGAGAAACATATATTAGTTTAAGTCAAACACAATGAATGATTAAATACATGAATGCTATTACTTATTTACACATAAATGAGTACCAAAGACGTACCTTTTGAAGCATGTTAGCCTTTGGTGCGAAAAAACTCCTGCAATTCTAGGTGCTTTGTAACCCAACAGTGTCTCCGAACTATGATCCTTGTGGGATGAGAACGGAGCTCAATTTCACAGTTCAAGGAAACTAGAATTTTGTTAGTATTTTGGTAGCTCTCAATATGGCAGTGTGCTATCTCTCTCTATTTGGAATTCTGAAATTGATTAATTCTGATAAATTGAGGAAACGTGGGTATTAATAGTTGAAATGGTTGAACCACTTTTCTACAATTGCTCCAACTCCCAGTCACGTAATGTTTAAATTAAAAGGCTTACTAACTTGGTCAATTGGCCAAATTGACTAATAAACCAAATGGGTCGGACCCTCCATGGGCGCCCCATTTGGATACCCAAAATTCAACATCTTCTACTCGCCTATAGCGGGGACGACGTAATCCTCACATTTGCCAAAATAGCTCAAACCAAAAACTTGTAAACATTTAGTTGTCGAACCGTATAACCTTTGAGTTCACCTGCAATGCAGGAGCTCCATATCAAACTCGTTAGGGCCAACATAGAGGCATCAACACTTCTAAATAGTAAGAAAACAGTGTAGGAGCTCTCAAGCCAAACTCAATTAGTTCACGTAGATGCTACAGCCCATAAACTCATAATACCCAGGAAACATTTGAATTTTCACTAGGTTAAGTATCTTTAATCCCCCAGAGAGCCATACTTAACCACCTTTGGGCCCAAGTTCATTTCGTATTTCACTTATTACTATATCGATATCGAAGTGCTATAGTAGTTGACAATAAGTGTAGAACAAGGTGAAATCAATTTGTCTTCCCTTTGCCCTAATACTATTCAGATATGAATCAATTGTTTTTTCAGAATCGCTCCTTATGGTCTCATCATTCTTGATCTTATGAATCGAAACCAAAGTTGTAACACTAATCAATGTCAGTATAGTCAAAGATCACAAAGAGTACTTGATGTAGGAACAAAGATTTTATCCTACAGGAGTCACACGTACGGTGAGGAAATAAGGAATCATTCTCTCACCTTCTTTACATGGTCGCTGAGCACATGTAACACTCTCACAACATGTTATTCTATAGCCTTGTTGTGCGGGCCTCAGTATAGTCACTCGCAGAGTGCCTAACTTGAACATTTCAAATTGACCACTTATCAAAGCGACACATTTGAAATTTCGTGTCCGGTTATCATGTCATGGCAAACATTCTCATTTACATGAACATATGTCCTATGGTTATGCCGTACGTATCTTAGTTCAGTCTCTTCATAAACGCCTAACTCGAATTTCCAGATTGTTCGCTTTCCCAAGCGCCAACTTTGAAACTTCGTATCCCAGTACAGGTTAATATAGATAGTGGGGCTAACTATATTCGGTTAATCCAAGTTAACCTCAACTTGGCGCATGTTAAAGCGACATAATGTTTTATTTTGCTCGCTACTAAGCGCAAATTAATTGTTATCTAAAGCATCAATAGGTCGCTACTCAAAGCACCAATAAATGAATTGTCTCAACCATGCCTGCTTTTCAAAGTGCCAAGGGTGATTGCTCGTGCGAGTGAGCCAATCAACTTGTTGACATAATAATCATGTGAGTGTGCATATCCAATATGCATAATAACCGTGTGAACTACTATTATTTATTATATGCGCTAAAAGAATATAATCATAAGTGGGAACAAATGAATCTCGCATAAATGACAAATGTCTCGAAATAATAATGAATATCTTTAATACAAGCCAAATAATGAGTGGTATACAAAAAAAAAAGAAAGTACATTAAACCCTACGATGCCCTAACGAACTAACATGCCTACAAAAAGAATCTTTAGGAATCGACTTTGTTAAGGGATCTGCTACCATAAGGCCAGTGTGCATGTTCTCCAATATCACCTCATTATTAAAGGTAGTATACCCTCAAGCCAATCACATTAGATGTTATAAACATTTACTTTGTAATCTTGTTCATTTATTAATAAAAGAAAATTATTTAATTAAGGGCATACTTTATCCTTGTTTAATTGGTTGAATTAAATAAATGAGATAAACCCATAATTTTGGAGTAATAATTTTAGAATCATGATGTTGATCACGCTAATAAGATCTAAATTTTAGATAACTCAAAACTAAAATGTTCCTAATTGTTGGATCACTAATGTGGGGTTACAGATTCCGGATAGATTAGTACATACTATACCTTCTCTGTTGAAGAGGATGATTAATCTCATAATTATTTATGTGGAGACAACAAAATAAATATGTAGGTGCTTATTGGAGAATAAGTTCACTGAACGTGACTCACTTAAGGAACAACTAATGGAGTTTTACTTGCCAAACAATAAGAATTCATATGGTAATAGTAGTATAAGTTATCATCGGACTTGAGATCATTATAATAACTTGCGTATTCTGAGTTATACTTTGTCATATTTTTTAATACTTCAATATATATTATATGGTATGTTTGGGTATAATAAAGTGTACATAGAGGTAGGTGAATGATCAACAAAGGATCTACCACTTCTAGTAAAGGGAGAGGATGTCCTATGCGATTCGATAAGTGACAACTAAGAAATCCTTTGTTAAGGTGAGTGAAAATTAGAAAAGAGTTTCTAATTTATATTAATAAGAGTTGTACATTTTAGAATCAAAATGCATATGATTAAATAAATAAGACTTATCAATAATTCCATGTCTTATATTTAATCGGGACATTGTATGGTAGAATGATTGAATTGTACGGTAACTATTTACGATATAGGTTCTTTATGATTAAACGTTAATTTCATATTATCCGGATAGTCATGATATACTTATGTAAGGTGTCCTTCATGATGTAGAATAAAAATTATTTATTTATATATATTTGAATTAAAAGAGTTTAATTCATTATAAGTAATATAATAATGATTTTAATTTATTTATTCTACTACCTGCTTAATATTGAACCTAAAGGTCACACCACAAAAAAAGAAATATAATTTTAGAAGTAATTGACTTAATAATAATAAATTTAGTATATTTAATTTATTGGTGAAATAAATTAAGTAGCTTAATATTTATAATTAAATATTTAGAGAAATACTAAATTATAAATTAATAAGAGAAACCTTATTATTATTATTATTATTAATAATAAATTGGCTAAATAATAATAATTTAGTATTTGAAGAAATACTAATATTTATAATTAAGTATTTAGAAAAATACTAATTATAAATAAATAAAATGTATCTTATTATTATTATTATTATTATTATTATTAATTTAGTTCCTAATTAGATTGAGAATTAAATTAAAACCCTCATTCCTTAAAGGTTTAGGAAGGAGGGTTAGTCTATACATAAAAAGTGCTAATACTACGTAAGTATTCTCTAAAAAACCAAAGAAAGTTAGGAGAAAGACAATTAAGGCTAACTACCCAAGGTTTGGAGAAATCTAAAAATCACTTCTTCAATCAATATATACTGTTGGTGGATCATTTTTAGAGCGTTTCACACTTAGGTAGCGAACGTTTGATCAGAGGAATTGGAGAAGCATGGAGGATCAAAGGATTATAACTTGAAGATCATAGCAAGGAGTTGTATCATCTTCATAAGGTATATGTTTTATCATTACTCAATTAATAATATTGCATAAGGTGATTCCTGGTATTGTAGAAAATTTTAAATTCTATTTATGCCTTGCTTCCACTGTATTTTACAATATGATTGTATGTATGTTCTTGTTTATGCAAATTAACAATTATTTGGTATGTTCTCTCTGATGAAGTTCATCCTCAAGTTAATGTGCTTCGTCCTGCCATGATATTTAGGGTCCTTTGTGTAATCTATGGTCGTCGTGCTATCACAGTAAATAGTCACAGAATCTAAAGCATGAGGGACAACTCCAAGATCCTTGAAGAATCTCTTTAGCCACGTGACTTCCTTAACAGCTGTACATGCTACAAACATGTTCAAGTGTTAATTTTAGTTTTGGAAGACCACGGACATGTTCCTTAGAAGATATGTTAATAATCAATTTCATGTTAATGTGTTCTAATCTACGATGCCAAAGCCATGGATCGTCATTTGCAGATACAAGACACACATTGTCCAAGTGTGGGTATGAATCTAAATCACACGTGTACACATTTTGACTTCTAGGATATAATAAAATAAATTTTCAATTTGATCATATATTGAACAGTTATGAGGACTGAAAGTTATTTTAAAACCACTATCACATAGTTTACTAATAGATAGAAGATTGTACCTGAGTCATGTGACTAATTGAACGTTAGAGATTGATATGTGTTTATTGTACACACTTCTAATTCCAATAACTTTACCTTTGTTGCTATCTCCAAAGGTTACCTCATTACAGTCTGTAGCTTGTAGATTGCTCAATTTTATTTTGTCGCCTGTCATGTGCCTTGAACAACCGCTATCAAGTTACCATTTATTTTTACTAGAATCAGCTGTGAGACATACCTGCAACATATATTATATTCACAAACTGGTACCCTTTAATGAGAAGGGTCCTTTGGGTAAGTTTTCTATTTTGTATAAGGATCATTTGTGTTTTTCTTTACAAAATTAGGTACATGATAGTTTTTTTGGTAGACACAAGTGTTCTATGCGTAGTAGATCTATAATATATATGATTTGCTCTATTATTTGAAAAATTTTGAAGAAAGTTTCTAGATAATCTTTCATGAGAAAGATATTCTCTTTTGTGATAATAGGTGCAGTGTAATTTCTTTTTGGTACCCAAATCATTTTTCCTTTGTAGTTTCTATTTTTGGCATTACATGAGTAAACGAAATAACCATTTCTATTACAGTAAGAACATTTACTAAAAGGAGATGCATGACCTTCTTTTTCTTTACTTTTAACATTATAAAGTCCTTTATCTTTTGTCTTACTTAATTCTCTGATATATCCTAATCCTTCTTTATTAAAGCCACATCCTTGTTGACTGAGCATAACATCAAGATTTTTTTCCTTTTGTAAATTTAAAGACTGTTGAGTTTAAGTCATCACGTTCTAGAGTCAACATTTTAATTTAATTTATTAAAGTGGATTCTTCATTTTGCTTTTCTAATTTTTGAGATGCGTTTTCCTCTTTACTTATTTCTTGATTTAGTGTTTAAGAATCTTCTATAATCACAGCAAGAGTTAAATTTTCAATTTCAAGATTTTCAATAGAAATAATAAGTGTTGAATTTTTTATTTCAAGATTTCTATTTATTTTTCTAGTTCTTCTTTTAATGCATGATTTTCTGAAGAATCATTTTCTTGTTTCTCATTTTCTTCTTTTAAGGTTTCATTAATTATAATTAAATTTAAATTTTCTATTTTAAAATTTCTATTTGCTTTAATTAATTTTTCTAATGCTATTTTTAATTTAATAAAGTCTTCTTTAATAATTTTATTATCTTCATATAGATAATTATATGTTTTTTTAATTCATGATGTTCTTCATTTATATTTTTTAAATTATGTGTGATAAATGAAGGGCTAGGTAATTGGTGTTTCGAATTTATCTCAAATCTCGGTGATGAGTCATTGTCTGCCATTAAACATAAATTTGCTGTTTCCTAGGTTGGTTCAGTAGATTCTTCTTTATCACTTAGATCACAGCCTTCTTCAGCTACTAGAACTTTATTGTTAACTAGTTTTGGGCAATTCTTTTTGAAGTGTTCTGGTTGGTTGCATTCAAAACATGTATTTGAGTTTTCATTTGAGCCAGCATTTCTGAAGTTATTGTTGGTAGCTTTAAAATTCCCTCCTGCTATTTTTGGCTTGAAAACTTGCTTGTTTTGAAAGTTGTTGAAGTTGTTATTTGTTTTCATAAAGCCTTTGTCATATCTCTTTGCTTTGCTTTGGATTACTCTCCTGAGTTGTCTTGATAATAAAGCAACTTCGTTATTATCTAGACTCAAGAGTTCTTCATTCAATTCCTCATCATCGCTTTCCTTATCAACTAGTAAGGCTTTGAAAGCGATTCCTTTCTTTTTGAGGTCTGTATCTGATCCTGCTTTTTTGACTAGCATGTCGACTTCGTGGGCACAAAGATTTCCAATGAGGCTATCAAGTGGATAAGTAGTTAGATCTTGCATTTCCTTGATGGCCGTAACTTTTATTTTCCATACAGATGGAAAGGGCTTTGAGAATTCTTCTATTTTTTTCATTTATTGTGTAAGTTTTTCCCAGTTGTTCTAGCTCATCAATGATTCTGGAAAACGTGTTTCCATATCAATGATTTTCGCACCTTCTTCTAACTTGAAGCTTTCATACTCTCGGATTAGAGCATCTTTTCTGATTTCTTTGATATGACTGGTTTCTTCATAGATTACAATCAATTTTTTCCAAATTTCTTTAGCAATCTTGTAGTTGCTAACTCTTTTGTATTCTTTTTCTATAAGAGCACTGGTTAGCACTTGTTCAGCTTTGGAGGCTATATTCATAATCTCCTCATCCTCAGTGGTGAATTCTCCAGCATTTTTTTCGATAATCTTTTCATCTTCAAATTTTTTTGGGGAATTTTTACACCTCGTTCTATTGCTAGCCAAATTTTGATTCCTTATGATTTGGCATAGATTTTGAATCTATTTTTCTAGGTGGCAAAGTTTGTTCCATCAAATAGTGTAGGTCTGGACATTGACAGTCCTTCTCCGCAACCAGTAGCATTTGTGTTGGCTATAGATGGATCTACTCTTAGATATGCCTGTAATCACTTAACAAACAAGTTAAAGAGCATTGCTCTGATACCAATTGAAAGTCCAATAATAATCTAGAAGGGGGGTTGAATAGATTATCACTGTTTAAAAAATTATCTTTGGCCTTTTTAATTTTTTAGTAGATTAACTTGCAGTGTTTAGGATTTAATAAGCAGGTTAAAAATTCAATCACACAATGCATAGATATTTATCTGGTTCACAACATACAACTAGGGTATGTTGCTACGTTCAGTCTCAAACTCCTCTCTAGGACTTGAGATCCTATTATTCCCTGTAATAAATACTCATTCAATAGGCGGAGAATCATTTATAAAGTTTTATAGACAAACTTACAACTATCCACAACTAACTATCTCGGACAGCGAACTCCCAGCTACTTCCTTAAGCTTAGTTGAATCTTCTTTTTGAGCTTAGAACTATTCTATAACTTGGTCTTGAAACAACAATCTCTTCCTTATCTCACAAGTACACTAGAGACTTAACTCCCAGCTGACCTCTCTAAGACTCTGGTCATGGTCAAATAATTTTTATCTTTCTCACAAGTACATAAAATAAATTAACTCAACATTTTCCTTTTAACGAAAATTTGTTTTAGTTTTTGCTTCTAAAGTAAGCAGATAAAATTCAGAACAGATACTTCTCAAATAATCAGATATAGAAGTTAAGTATTGATAAAAGTTTAAGACTTTTATGTATTGTGCTTTTGTGTAAGCAGATATATAGATTTAAGTATTTTTAGAAAGATTTTCCTTTTTTTAATAAAGAATGTGTTTCTATGGTTTAAAACAGATTTAGAAAAAGATTTTTTTTAGAGTGTGTTTCTATGGTTTTAAACAAATATAACTTTGAGTTTAAATAACCATATAAAATTACATATAATGCAACAAATAATCTATGAATAATTTTGTAAGCATTATACTCTTAATGACAGTTTATCAAGTATAATAATTTGATCAATTTAAATAATACTTAAAGAAACTTGTTTCACCCACTTATATATATTATATTATATTGATCTATGTTGTGAAAAATTTGGCCACTTAGGATTTCAAAAACCGTTCAGATAATATTCTTTGTTAAAAAATATCTCCGAATATCGGTATCTAAGTACTGACTATATTGTTCGTTTCACAACTTGTTAATCATATAAATATTATACAATATTTATATAATGTATCTATATCAGTAAAAGGCCACTTAGGATTTTAAAGACCGTTCGGAGAATTTCAGAGAAATTACTTCCGAATTATATCAGTATCTAAGTATTGACTTTTTGCTTGATATTGATAGATGAAATATAGATATAAATAGATGTGTATAGCAATTTATATCTGAATATCTATATATATATAAGCAAGTATGAGATAACATGAACAGTAATAAATTAATAACTTATCTTAGATATTTTGACCAATTTTTCTCTTCCAAAATAAAATTAGAATTTTGATTAGAAGAAGAGAGAGTGAAAGGTTAATTGGACAGAATGTAGTTAAGGAGAGTAAGCTTTTATGATTTGTGAATTGGTAAGTTGAAATGAATGAAAAGCCTCCTATTTATAGGATATTTGAATTTAGGGCAAAATTGTAATTTTAGAAAATTATTTTTGAAATAAGTGATCTGGATTGCTTTGATAAAAAATAGATGGTTTGGATCAATTTTGTAGCACACGGATTGGCCCAAAGTTTTGTTTTCAACCTATGAGTCATCACATACCAACCAAACATGTTAGCTCACTTTCTTACACGGTAAAGCACATTTGCCCAGCACACACACACATGCAGTCACAGCACACGCACATGCACACACGTATATCATATATGTATAACATATATTTATAGTATACTTATATATATAATATATATATATATATATACTTTATATGCATATATATAAATATATTATTTTTAGAATTTTTCTTTTTGCCCATAAAATCATTTTGAAAAAGAAATAGAAATCTCATTGCCTTAAGAAATGTTAATATATGAATTCATTTTATTAACACTTGATATTAGATTTATCAAGGTTAGAAAATAAATTCAAATAGAGTTTTGAAAATAAATATTTTTGGTCAAAATAAATGAGGTAATTAAAATCAATTTAATATTTTTAATCCTATGGAGAGGATTCTACCCTTTTGACCTATTTACCTAATTTGTTATCATCAAAATAAAATAACCATATTTTTGGAGACCTATCATAATGGCTAAATCCCTCAGCCTTGTCAACAAGGTGCCACCAAACTTAATTTTGAGAGCTTCCAACATTTCGTGCGCAGTAAAGTATTGTTTATACTCAAATAGAAAGTAATTGTTTATGCAACTCAACAATGTTATGCGAGCGATATGGTCCTTTTTGCGCTAACTTTCGAAGGCTGCAACCTTGATCGGATCATTTTTATGTTCAGCCCTCTGGTTTTGTCATCTTGGACAACAGAGTTTTTTTTTAACCTTTTGCTCCTCCAAAACCATCTTGACTTTTTGGTGCCACACGTCGTAGTTATCTCTGTTTAATTTTTTTCCTTGGTTAAGGTCCGCGATAATATGTTTTGAAGCCATTTATGTTTTGAACTAAAATAAGAGAATTAATTAGAGGTATTCATTCTTCACCACAATATATAAATTTTTTGCAGCATGAATCAAATTAATATAAAAATAATAGGAAATAAATACAAAAGGGAGACTTGGCCAAACTTAAGAATCATAATCCGTATAAATGCCCAATTATTTAAATTTAATTTTTTTCCCAGCGCATAAGACGTGTAATTTAGGGAATAATTCAATTAAATTACTACTACCTAAATTACTTACAATAGGAACAAGGGTATATGTGTAATTATAGCATGATAATTTAATTCCAAGCAACAACAATTAATATTTCAAAAATATTAACAAATGGAATTAAATAATCGACAGTATTACTCAATTAATATACCAAGTATGCTATAAACACATTAAAATGCTTCCAAATTTTTTTTAACAATAATTTAATATCGCAAAAGGTTACTGTCATTTTATGGTTTTTTTTTATAATTATGCTAATTATCACAATTAATTAACTATTACATAATTAAATTGGAAATTAAGTAGAACAACATCAAGATGATGACGAGGTAATCTTAGTACTTATTACAATCAAATTAATCACTTATATATATATATATATATGTTTAAATAATTCGTATTGTTTAGCTTTATGTTTATCTTTCTGTTATTGTAAGGCTATATATAACAACTTTTACATTCACCCGGACATAAGGTTTTCCTCACTTTGCTTTGCATAAGTCATACCTGTATCAACATATATACTATATATTTAACATGTTTTATTTTTTGTTACATGCCCGTACTAATTTAGACGATGATGCATGAAGAGGCTTGTATTCTAGAGATTTAAAGTCTTGTAGTTTTATACTCATTCTTTTACCGGCTGTATGTTAGACGATTCTAGCGATTCATACTTTTACCGACTGTATTCTAGCGATTTAAAGGCTTGTATTCTAGAGATTTAACTATATGTTGGTTAATTTATGTTTATATAGTTTATATTGTGTTGGTTTATTTGTTTGCATGAATGGATGTTTATATATACTGTTGTGTGTTGGGATATAAAACATGTACAAAACAGATTTTTTTTTTGAAAATTCACAAAACAAACAATTTATATTTTTAAAATTTAGTATCAGCGATCTCTGATGTCCTTAGCGTATTAGTGACCGGTTCGGTCGCTAATGATGGTCGCTGACACGTGGTGTCACGTCACTCATGAGACATGAGTCAAGTTGACTCAGCTTAGCGACGAAATCGGTCGCTATTAGCGGTCGTTGATGTCGGTCGCCTGAGTCCACCCAACGACCAGATAATGTGCGATCGTTGATGGACATTTGTGACTGAGTGCGGTCATTGATAGTCAGTAACAAATAGGTTTTTTTGTGTAGTGAAATCTTTTTTATTTAAGAGGGATACTTTTTCTTAATACCCCTATATTAATATTGAATTACAAAAATCAAGAAGTGACACTTGCCCCTTGCCCTCACATGGATCTGCTTATGGATATGATTTTATGTAACTAAATATATAAAAGTACACTCCCTCTTATATTGTGTACAAAATGCATGGCATTTTGTGATTTTTTAAAATAATATTATTATGTGAAACCGTTCAGGCAATAACGTGAATTTCCTCTCATCTCCCGTACCCTCAAATGATAACATGCACTTATGCTATGTTTGGTTCCCATTCCTTGACATGTATGGAATGGAATGACTTAAGGAATGGAATGGAATGACTTAAGGAATGGAATGGCTCAAGGAATGGAATGGGAATGGGAATGGAATAGTCATTCTCAATTTTATGATTGGTTTGTTCATTCATTCCTTCAAGAATAAAATCACTTTTCTACTTTAGGTGTTTATATGAAATATATTATAAATGGGATGTGAAATAATCTTTTTCATTTTTTATGTACTACAAACTTATAAAATGAATGAATTTTTTTTTTACTAGAAAAATATTTATTTTATATTTTTATGCATTTAAAATTCAAATAAACACCTTCATGAAAAAAAACAAACCTTAAAGCCAATACAACTCACATATAGAAATAAACAAAAAGTTAAATAGTATGCACTAACAAACAATTATTCAAGCTATGGTATATATATATTTTTGAATCAAACATCACACTATTGAGACAATGCTTTTTGAAGTAGTTGCATAATAATAGATTCAATATAATAACATGACATGATATGTCTTATGAGAGGAAAACAATTATTACAACTCATATAATAGGCCTAAAAGTTTAAATTCACTACATTTTCAAATGTCTCCACGAAGTAAAGCTTGAACAAAATCATCTTTTTCATCATTTGGCGCAGCAAAGAACAATATCATAAGATTCTCATTATCAACCATCTTTTTTGCATCTTGATACTTTTGCACTTTGGAAATTCCCGAAATATTGGAAAGCTCCTCATTGAGTTTCATTTTTTGCTCCATTAGATTGTCCTCACAAATTGCTTTACTAAACATTTTGGCGATTTCATAAAGTTGAGTAGCTATCATCCTTGAAGCACTATAAACAGCCTCTACAACTGGATCCATACTTCTACTTCTTTTCTTTGAATATTTTTTGCTTGTAGACTCATCAGAATTAGTGCCATGTAACATGGATGAACTATCAAAATTAAGATCATGAATCCCATCTTCAGTACCTTGAAGACTAGCATCTTCTTTATCAAGTTCCTCGAGCACATCAGCTGCAGTTTGGGCATCATGTCCAGTTGCCCTATCTTTTCCAAAGATTATACAAAGATCATCAAACCATGGAAAACGATTGTATCTTCACTTAGCAGCCTTTTCATGAACCTATATACCAAAGTACACAACAAACGAAATTACACACTATTGTTATTTCAAAGGAAAAAGAAACGGGAAATAATGATATTAATATCAGCAGTTACACACTAGTACTGGTGCAGTGGTGCTCAACCAATTACCAAATAAAGGAAATGCTAGAACAAAAAAGAGTAATGGCTCATGAGTAATCTATATATGGTTGCAATTACATTGAAGTGATAAACAAAGCAGTACGACATGCAGAACAAGAAGTCAAAATCAAAGAAAGGTCCTTACTCCCTATTTAATTCTATGTTGAACACACAATATTGAAAACCTACAAAATTAATAATTGGATCATATATAATTGGAGTCTCTGCTTCAAATATGGATCTCCTTCCAAGAGATCCTTGTGCCCCGCAATCTACAAGACAAATCACTTCTCATAAAACACTGCAATTGCTTCAGTCAAATGAAAGGTACAAATTGAGGAATGGAGGAGGACAACAGACATTCTTTAGTTATAGTCCCTTTCCTTCCAAAACTAGAGATACACTCGTAAAAAAAAAAGACAACTTTTAAAGACGTAAAAATGGTGTGATCATGGTATAAATATTTTGTACAGTATGTGAAATTTTAAAATAATAGTGAATTTTATATTTTTGTACAAACAATTATAATTGCTACAAGCTAACTAAAAACTACTACTATACTAGTGATTTATATTTCGATATCCAACCCCATAATGTAGTAGCTTAAAACCCATCTGCAATAACTAACAGTCACTGTGGAGTCCAACTGTACCCACTTGTTACATAGAGAATGGAGCTACCACTATATAACAATGGAAATCCAACCGTGAACACAATTGTTATACGGACGAAGATTAACACTAGCTAAAATACCAAAATCACAGTATATAATTTTATACATTGTTGAGTTACCTTGAGATATGCATCCCAGACATGGCTAGGGGCAGTGACAACGTGAGTCTTATCATTCCAACCAAAATCTGAAGTAGGTCCAAAGCGCATGTCATAAACAGCAGTGAAGTCCTTCTTTAGAGTCTTAATTCGAGACTCTATATGAGGCCTTGCCTTAAGATCCGATCCTGGAAGCTTAGTAAATAATGCATTTTCAAGGACAACCAAGTATCCAGGCCTAAATCCGTTGTCCTCCTTGTGGGTTCATGCATTCACCTGTTGGGTTTGTACGTAACGCAATCATGCAATCAAATCACATAAATAGGGTGGAAGCGTAAAAACTAGGTTTTAAAAAATTTATACAAACCCATTACCATGATCATTCTTGTGCATCAATTATCAATGAATGAAGAAGGAGAAAAACAGAATTATACCTTTGAAGATCCAAGCTTCCTCAGGTACAAGTTCTACTCCTTTGATTCCTTTGATTCCTCTGTAGTGGCTCCTTCCCTTGATCAATGTCAGCCACCCAAATGTTTGGCCTCTAACGGTGATCCACCAAGGAAGATGAAGAACTCAGTAAGATGTGTTATTGGCTTAACCCTTGTTTCTATCTCTATAGAATATGTGTACTCCCAACTCTTGAAAAATTCACGTACCTTATTTCTTATATAAGACTCTCTTATATAGATATTAGGTTAACCCTCCTAATCAAATTAGAATAGGGTTTTATTTATTTAATTAATTAAATACTTTTAATTAATTTATATCCTAATCTTTATTAGGATTGAGAGAGAGTACTGATATTATATTAATTCCTAAACTCCTTTAGAATTAAAATAATAATAATAATAATAATAATATTAATAAGACTCCTCTTATTAATTTATATTTAATATTTCTAAAATATTAAATAATAAACATTAAGCTACTTAATTTATTCTATCATCATAGATTAAATTAATTATACTTAATGCATTATTACTATCATGCCATTTTCTTCTTAAATAATTCTTCTTCCTTTTATGGTGTGACCCTTTAGGTTCTCCATATTAAACCGGTTGTGAATAAATCAATTAGAACAATTCTAATCTTATTTAAATAAATAAATTAAACTAATAATCTATTTAAATAAATAACATTTATTCTACAATAGGGATAAGCCTCCCTAGCGATCAACGACTTTTCAGATAATATAAATTTCAACATTAATCATAAAAGAACCTGTGAGTTAATAGTTACCGTACAATTCAATCCTTCCACCATATAATGTCCCAATTAAATATAAGACATGGATTTACTGTCAAGTCTTAATTTATTTAATCATATGTATTTCGATTAGAAAATGCACAACTCCAAATAATGCAAATTAGAAACCTCTTTCTAATTTCATTCTACCTTGGCCAAGGATTCCTGGGTTGTCATTTAACGAATCACATAGGACATATCTCCTCTTTTACTAGAGGTGGTAGATTCTTTATTGACCATTCATTATCTCCATATGTAACTCATTATACCCAAGCATACCCTACATATGCCTTAAAAGGCCTTAAGAAATTAGTCAAAGTATAATTTGTTACATACAAGATACTATGATGATCTCAAGTCCAAGGATCACATGTACTACTATCACATTAGGAATTCCTATTGACAGGCGAGTAAAACTCCATTAGGTATTCCATAGCGAGTCACGTTCAGTGAACTTATTCTCCAATAAGCACCTACATACTTGCTTTAGTGTCTCCACACAAATGAGCATGAGATCAGTCATCCTCATCCAATGAGCAAGCAACATATGTACCAATCTATCCGGATTTACTAATCCCCATTTTAGTAATCCCACAATTGGGAACTATTTTAGTTTTTAAGCTTTCTAAGAATTTAGATCTCATTATCATGATCTCATCATGATTCTAAAAGCATTGCTTAAAACTATGGGTTATTTACATATTATAAAAACAGCACCATGTAGATAATTATATGCCTTAAATAAATATTTTATTAATAAATAAATAAGATTGTTTACAAAGTATGTGCTTTGTCAACATACATGATTGGCTTGTATGCACACTACTATCAATTTCCCACTTGCACTAAAGCCAATCGCCATGGTATCTCATACCCATCTTCTCTAAGTGACGATCAAACTGCTGTTGTGTTAAAGCTTTAGTGAATGGATCTGCAATGTTGTCTTAAGAGTCTACACGCTCCAAGGTGACGTCTCCTCTTTCAATGATCTCCCTGATCAAGTGAAATCGCTGCAACACGTGTTTAAATTTCTGATGAGACCTGGGTTCCTTAGCCTGTGCAACCGCTCCGGTGTTGTCACAGTATACGGGAACTGCTTCTCCAATGCTAGGAACCACACCAAGTTCAGTTATGAACTTCTTCATCCAAACAGCTTCTTTTGCAGCTTCACTTGCAGCTATATACTCTTCCTCTGTCACTGAATCAGCAACCGTTTGCTGCTTGAAACTCTTCCAACTCACTGCACCTCCGTTCAAGGTAAACACATACCCTGAAACAGATTTACTGTCATCTTGGTCTGTTTGAAAACTTGAGTCCGTGAATCCCTCGAGTTTTAATTCAGACCCACTGTAGACAAGAAAAATATCTTTAGTCCTTCTCAAGTACTTTAGGATATTTTTCACTGCCTTCCAGTGCTCTTCTCCTGGATTCGACTGGTATCTGCTTGTTACACTAAGTGCGTGAGCAACATCCGGTCTAGTACATATCATACCGTACATGATAGATCCTATTGCAGAAACATAAGGGATCTTACTCATACTGTCTCTCTCCTCAGGTGTCTTTGGGGCCTGTTTCTTGGAGATATTTATTTCATGGCTCATCGGCATGAGACCTCTTTTGGAATCTTCCATGCTAAACCTCTTTAGCATCGTATCAATGTACGTTCCTTGGGATAAGCCGAGCATCCTTTTAGATATATCTCTATAGATCTTTATCCCCAAAATATAGGATGCTTCACCCAAGTCCTTCATGGAGAAGTTTTTAGATAACTAGATTTTAATGGATTGTAACATAGGAATGTCATTCCCTATCAGTAATATATCATCAACATATAATACAAGGAATGATTGCGCTCCCACTAACCTTCTTGTATACACATGGTTCATCCTCGTTTTTGATAAAATCAAACTCTTTGATTGTCTCATCAAAACGAATGTTCCATCTACGAGAAGCTTGCTTCAACCCATAAATGGATCGTTGTAGCTTACAGACTTGATTTTTTCCAACTTTTGAAATAAATCCCTCTGGCTGTGTCATATACACATCCTCCTCAAGTTTCCCATTGAGGAAGGCCGTTTTCACGTCCATCTGCCAGATCTCATAGTCGTTGTAAGCTGCAATCGCAAGCAAAATCCGAATAGACTTGAGCATGGCTACTGGTGAGAAGGTTTCATCATAGTCAACTCCTTGTCTTTGTTTGAAACCTTTTGCAACCAGTCGGGCCTTATAGGTCTCTACCTTTCCGTCTGCTCCAGTCTTTTTTTTAAAAACCCATTTACACCCAATAGGTTTAATACCTTCAGGTGGTGAAACCAAAGACCATACTTTGTTTTCATACATGGAGTCCATTTCGGATTTCATGCCTTCAAGCCATTTCCCTGAGTCTTTATTACTCATAGCCTGTTCGTAATTCAATGGATCATCATCATTCATAATGTGTACCTCATCGTTATCCTCTATAACGAATCCATACCTCTCAGGTATCTTCTGTACTCTTCTAGATTTACGAACAGGGTGTGGTACAGTAGGTTCTTCTACTTGGTTAGGTACCTGACTTTGGTCCGTGGTAACTTGTGGTTCTTGAACTTCTTCAAGATATATCTTGCTCCCACTGACCCCTTCATGGATAAACTCTTTCTCCAAGAAGGTAGCATGTTTCGCAACAAACACCTTTTGATCAGTTGGATGATAGAAATAATACCCTACGGTTTCTTTAGGGTATCCCACAAATCTACACTTATCGGATTTAGTCTGTAGCTTATCATTTTCAAACTTTTTGATATAAGCTAGACAACCCCAAGTCTTAACATGCTTAAGATTTGGTTTCCTCCCTTTCCACATCTCATATGGAGTCTTTGGGGCGGATTTGGTAGGTACCTTGTTAAGTAGGTATGCAGCCGTTTCTAGGGCATATCCCCAGAAGGAAATTGGAAGGTCGGTAAAACTCATCATGTCCAACAGTGTTCGATTTCTCCTTTCAGATACTCCATTTAACTGTGGTGTACCTGGAGGAGTCCATTGTGAGATTATACCATTTTCTCTGAGACAATTGAGAAACTCACTGCTTAAGTATTCTCCACCTCGATCTGATCGAAGTATCTTAATACTCTTGCCCGTTTGTTTCTCTACTTCACTTCTGAACTATTTAAACTTTTCAAATGATTCTGATTTGTATTTCATTAAATACACATATCCAAATCTTGAGTGATCATCAGTGAAAGTAATAAAATAAGAATACCCACCCCGTGCACTTGTTGTCATAGGTCCACAAACGTCTGTGTGAATCAATGCCAACAACTCTGTAACTCTCTCTCCTTTTCCACTAAAAGGAGATTTAGTCATTTTACCCATGAGACAAGATTCACAAGTTGGATATGATTCATAATCGGATAGCTCGAGGAGCCCATCTTTATGCAACTTGGATAATCTTTATGCAATTTGAAATATATTTTCTTGTAAGTCAAGTGTATAAAGTCCATTTCGCAAATTTCTAATACCATATAAAACATCGTCTTTATAAATAGAACAACCATTGTTCTTTATAATAACGTCAAAACCTTCCATATCCAATACAGAAATTGAAATAATGTTTTTAATAATATTCGGAACATAATAACAATTATTAAGATAAATGGATTTGCCCGAAGGCATTGCTAAACAATAAGTTCCTACAGCTAATGCAGCAACCTTTGCTCCATTCCCCACTCGTAGGATCACCTCATCATTGTTTAGCTTTCTACTTCTGACAAGTCCCTTCACAGTATTACATATGTGAGAACCACAGCCGGTATCCAATACCCAAATAGAATTATGACTTTCAGAAAAATTAATTTCAATCATAAACAAACCTTGATTGGAAGTCGAAGCTTCTCCAAGCTTCTTCTCTGCTAGAAACTTCTTGCAGTTCCTCTTCCAATGTCCCGGCTCATTGCAATGAAAGCACATTCCTTTAGCTGGTTCAGGTTTCTTTTGCTCATTTTCTTTCCCTTTTCCCTTAGCCTTCTTAGATTTCTTCTTTTCAGAAGACACCTTGGGCCTCTTCTTTTTATTGGAAGAATCCACCATCAAGACATGGTTCTTCTTGGATGAGAAGTGACCTTCTGCAGTTTTCAGCATGTTAAGCAGCTCAGGTAAGCTGACATCTAGCTTATTCATGTGAAAATTAACCACAAACTGCGAGAAGGTATCAGGGAGTGACTGCAAGACCAAGTCTTGACTCAACTCCCCATCCATGACGAACCCAAGCTGTCCAAGGCGTTCAATCAAATTGATTACCTTCAGAACATGAGTCTCGACGGCAGTGCCCTCGGTCATCCGAGATCGGAAGAGCTCCTTAGATATCTCATATCTAGCAGTCCTACTCTGTTCACTATACAACTCCTTGAGGTGAAGCAGCATAGTAGGAGCATCCATTTTTTTGTGCTGACGCTGAAGCTCGTTATTCATGGATGCGAGCATGATGCATTGAGCCACAGATGCATCATCTTGCCACTTATTGAAAGTGGCAATCTCTTCCTCAGAGGCTGTTTTTGAAACAGATTCAGGGATATTGGAATTTAGGACATAAGAAATCTTTTCAGCAGTGAGAACAATTCTCAGATTTCTTAGCCAGTCCTCATAATTCGGGCCGGTAAGCTTATTTGCATCAAGTATGCTTTGTAGTGAGATTAGTGATTTTGACATTTTTAAAATTCTGCATGTGAAAAGACAACATTTTAGCAAACATTCATTTTATTAACTTTGCATACCAAAATAAATTTAGGTCTTTATTTTAAATTGGTATCTCCCACTATTTTCATCAAACTATATTACCCTCACTCATATAGTTCGGCAACATCTAATTAAAGATTTGCTAGTGAGATTTAGGATCCCATTTCAAATGTATATAACCTTGTGGATAGCACAACAAGCGATATACAAATAAATAGGTAGACAACTCTTGTCAATTACATCACCATGTAACTCCTTTTATTTTGCCTCTTAAATCATAATGGTCATGTGTGTGCACATCCGAACTAAAATAATTTAAGTTAAGTCCAGCCTAGCACTTTCATAAATTCAAAAAAGAAAAATTTTCGTCCTTGTGGATAGCACAACAAGACTAGATCGTTCAATTTTCTTGATAAGCATCAAATGTGATTAATTAACATCTTAAATATTCAATACTCGCCTTGTGGATAACACAACAATTTCATATTAAATATTTAATACTCTATTAACTAATCATGCTAGAAGGCGACGTTCGATATTCCAAATATCATTTGAACGCTTCAGACTTAATATTATTTCTTTGAGGGGTTTGTTATTATTTGTCTCATCTTTTTAAGCGCGCATGCACATATATATATATAAAATACGCGTTATTTTATTAAACATGCGAAACATGTTTGTATAAAATATAATATATATAATATTTAGCATGCAATATAGAATACTATATTCTACCCGGATTGATTATGGACTTTTATTCTAGTTTGGTTCACTAGAACCACTAAGTGAACCAAAAGGTCAAACCTAGGAGTGCAAGAATTTAAATTTAAATATAACTATTACATTTAAACCCTGGCTCCATACAAATGAGTCTTCACGCGTTCCTTGCTCCTTGGTCTCCAATTTCTTCAAAATAATTCTAACTATCTCTATTACATTAACTATTTAAAATTAAATAGAAACCTTGATCAGCAGTCAAGGGGAAGTACATAGAAAGGAGATAGAATTTACATCGAGAATAAAACTAGAGAAGACGAGGTACGTAGACCCCAATTTATAAAACCCATTCATTCAAGCATTCAACCAAAATAAAATCCAATCACATTGGTCATAGTCCATAATCAATCCCTTTTATTACCATACATATCATCATACGTATCAATAAAACTTATTCATCTCATGAAAATAAATTCATTCCATATATGTATTAATATCAGTTAATGGGCAAAAGTTTGCTAAACTTTGTTTTTGGAAAAATAAACTCCTTTATTTCATTCAAAAATAATTTCAAATTAAACTCTTTAATTTTAGCAATTCTGAAATCTCATTTCATATAAAATAAACATCTTTATTTTAAACCTTTATTAATTAAATAAACCATTCATTTAATTAAATAAAACAAACAAAAAAAAAATTCAGTTCCTGTCCAGTAGCGCAGCTGCGCCAAGAATGTAAAGGGAACCGGCGCAGCTGCGCAGCATGAAAACCAGGAACAGCACCCGGCGCAGCTGCGCAGCAATATTGCCTTGTACCAGCGCAGCTGCGCAGCTTCGCAGAATCTGAAAAATTTTTGTTGCCCAGAACTCGATCCAATCGCATATTATACATGTATGGAATCACATAGACTGATAATTAGCACAAGATTGGCTCTGATACCACTGTTGGGTTTGTACGTAACGCAATCATGCAATCAAATCACATAAATAGGGCGGAAGCGTAAAAACTAGGTTTTTAAAAATTTATATAAACCCATTACCATGATCATTCTTGTGCATCAATTATCAGTGAATGAAGAAGGAGAAAAACAGAATTATACCTTTGAAGATCCAAGCTTCCTCAGGTACAAGTTCTACTCCTTTGATTCCTTTGATTCCTCTGTAGTGGCTCCTTCCCTTGATCAATGTCAGCCACCCAAATGTTTGGCCTCTAACGGTGATCTACCAAGGAAGATGAAGAACTCAGTAAGATGGGTTATTGGCTTAACCCTTGTTTCTATCTCTATAGAATATGTGTACTCCCAACTCTTGAAAAATTCACGTACCTTATTTCTGATATAAGACTCTCTTATATAGATATTAGGTTAACCCTCCTAATCCAATTAGAATAGGGTTTTATTTAATTAATTAATTAAATACTTTTAATTAATTTATATCCTAATCTTTATTAGGATTGAGAGAGAGTACTGATATTATATTAATTCCTAAACTCCTTTAGAATTAAAATAATAATAATAATAATAATAATAATATTAATAAGACTCCTCTTATTAATTTATATTTAATATTTCTAAAATATTAACTAAAAAACATTAAGCTACTTAATTTATTCTATCATCATAGATTAAATTAATTATACTTAATGCATTATTACTATCATGCCATTTTCTTCTTAAATAATTCTTCTTCCTTTTATGGTGTGACCCTTTAGGTTCTCCATATTAAACCGGTTGTGAATAAATCAATTAGAACAATTCTAATCTTATTTAAATAAACAAATTAAACTAATAATCTATTTAAATAAATAACATTTATTCTACAATAGGGATAAGCCTCCCTAGCGATCAACGACTTTTCAGATAATATAGATTTTAACATTAATCATAAAAGAACCTGTGAGTTAATAGTTACCGTACAATTCAATCCTTCCACCATACAATGTCCCAATTAAATATAAGACATGGATTTACTGTCAAGTCTTAATTTATTTAATCATATGTATTTCGATTAGAAAATGCACAACTCCAAATAATGCAAATTAGAAACCTCTTTCTAATTTCATTCTACCTTAGCCAAGGATTCCTGGGTTGTCATTTAACGAATCACATAGGACATATCTCCTCTTTTACTAGAGGTGGTAGATTCTTTATTGATCATTCATTATCTCCATATGTAACTCATTATACCCAAGCATACCCTATATATGCCTTAAAAGGCCTTAAGAAATTAGTCAAAGTATAATTTGTTACATACAAGATACTATGATGATCTCAAGTCCAAGGATCACATGTACTACTATCACATTAGGAATTCCTATTGACAGGCGAGTAAAACTCCATTAGGTATTCCATAGCGAGTCACGTTCAGTGAATTTATTCTCCAATAAGCACCTACATACTTTCTTTAGTGTCTCCACACAAATGAGCATGAGATCAGTCATCCTCATCCAATGAGCAAGCAACATATGTACCAATCTATCCGGATTTACTAATCCCCATTTTAGTAATCCCATAATTGAGAACTATTTTAGTTTTTAAGCTTTCTAAGAATTTAGATCTCATTATCATGATCTCATCATGATTCTAAAAGCATTGCTTAAAACTATGAGTTATTTACATATTATAAAAACAGCACCATGTAGATAATTATATGCCTTAAATGAATATTTTATTAATAAATAAATAAGATTGTTTACAAAGTATGTGCTTTGTCATCATATATGATTGGCTTGTATGCACACTACTATCATCACCAACTAAGTAAAGCTTCAATTAACTTTTCATCTTCCATTTTACTCCATTTTCTCTTATTTTTTCCAGCACCTCTCTCTGAATCCTAAGTACTTGGCTCCATAACTAATGAACATATGTACAATAGAAATGGTATACACAATAATAATTAGACTTCCTCTCGTGGGCCAAAATCTCAAAATACAATGTGATATACATAATAATAATTAGATTGTAATTAATTAGCAATATAAGTGAGACAGGAAGCGAGACAGAAAGACTACACAATACGAGGCACTAATTTGAGAGTGAGTGGTAGCTGTGGGCGCAATATGTGGAGTCCAAATATGCACAGACCTAACAGAGATGATTTGTGGAATCATGCTAGACAGTTTTTTAATGTATCTGAAAGGACGAGTAGCCATCAATATCAACCATAACTACTTAACACCCCTCTTCTGCTAAGAGACCACCCGCTGTGCCTATGAGACCTCTTCTGCTAACAGACCACAAGCACTGCCTATAAGTCTTCTGCTAAAAGACTACCAGCACCGCCCACGAGTAAAATAGTTTTAACACTTTCTCAACAACTATCTATATTTCAAGTGTTAAGTAAACAGGCTTCAACTCTGAAGCCAGAACTCTTAAAACTTAAAAGCAAACAAAACTGGAATAGTTACCTGTTCAAGCAATTAACTACCCCAAAATTTACAAAGGGTTGATACATGTAATCCATATAGGCATCAACCCACCCCTTCTCTCCAACATTTAAAGATATCAAGATCTCCAACTTGGCAAACAAATTCTACCTTAATGGGGAAAACCTTTTAGACAGATTCTAACAAGTTGCCAATTTTGGTTTATAGTAATCTATTTGTGTCCATATTATAAGATTGTTATGCAAATCATCATAATTTAAGTTGTAATGTTTATATTGGGTAGATACAGATTTATATATATGTCTAGAACGCCTCTCCATTTATAATAGGCCGATAGGGTGAATGCAAATATGTATCAATCCAAGAAAGAATACCCAGATCTTAATTTCACCAAAAATCACACTAACAAACTGGTAATCAATTTATGAATATGAACAGAAAAGTTGAGACTAGCTACTTACATAGAGACAAGGTTATAGCAAGTTGAAGAATGAGAGTTTTAGACACCAATTCTTCTCTCATGGCTCTATTTTAGGTAATTAAAACCAAAGAAAGTGGCATACACAAATGGAGACACATTATACATACATACATACATACATACATACATACATACATACATACGTGTATATATGCATTTAGAGAGATAAAAAGTATTTCAAAAATTGATTGAGCACCAAATCACCAAATATAATCAAAAATCAGATTTGATTATGAACAAAGTGAAAAAATCACAAATAAATACAATGAAATTAGATGTCTTACCGAATTTTGAAAGAGAACAGCAGGAGAAGCAAAATTACCATAGAAAATGAAAACTATGCGATCAATTTTAGAGGAGACGGAGAGAAGAGAGAAAAGAGAGAAAAGAGAAAGCAGAGAGAAAAGAGAAAATAGAGAGAGAGTGGAGAGACGAGAGACTCGTACCTGCGATGGATGCCATGAGAGGCGAGCGAAGCGCGATAGAGAGATCGATCGATTGATGGATATGGCGAGGCTCAGCACGGAATAAGTTAACCTAGCTAATTAGATGGGAATGAAAACTAACGTTATAAATGAGATGGGAATAAGCAAAGGAATGGAATGGCCATTCCAAATAACTAATCAAACATATTTTAAGTCATTCCTTAAGGAATGGTCATTCCATTCCCAGCCCATTCCATTCCCACCAACCAAACACAACATTATAGTCAAGTAAATGTTTTGCAAGAGTTCGTAGGCCTCACTTTCTAAGTTATATTTCGTGCATGCAGTGGCGAAGCCATAAATAATTTTTAGTGAGATCGAAATTATTACTAAGCTATAAATAATTTGGCGGGAGTTCGAGAGCAGTGTCCCCGAGCCAATTTTTTTTAATATTTTTGTACTTTCGGGTCACACACACACACAAACACATATATATACACACACACACACACGGAAAGGATCAAGGACATACTCCTTGATTCTACATACCTTGCTCACCATCTTTAGAGATGGACCGAGCGACGGTTCGGTCCATCGCGTATATCAGAGAATCGTCGTCTTAACTTTTAGCGACACATCGAACCGTTGTCATAACATATAAATCGTTTATATGTTCTATAGCGACGGACAGAACCGTCATCCGATCCGTCGCTAAAGGTGGTGAGCATGGTATGTAAAATAAAGGGGTATGCCTTTGAAATGAACTGTATATATATATATATATATATATATATATATATATATATATATATATATATATATATATATATATATATATATTACAATGACAATGACAATGACAATATAATAAGTAATAATATATGGTATATATACATTATATTGACTCATAATAGACTTTTTTAATCACAACTGTTCATAAGTAATTAATTATTTATTTATTTTTAAAAATAATATAAATTAGATTCTTATTTAGTTTAAAATATTATATATATATATATGTATATATATATATTGAGAGAATATGAGTCATATGTAGTTAAAATTTGATTGACAAAATTATAAAATTTTAATTTGACCCCCATAATAGAAAATTTATAAAATTTTAGTAGAGTCAATTTATATATAATGCTTAAAATTTTTAAAATTTATCTTATATTATAAAACAATTATTTTTTTCAATAGGGTCAATTAACCCCACATATAACTATGTAGCTTCGCCTCTGCGTGCATGTATAATAATACAATTTGTATATACAATTATATATCGACGGTGAATGGTGCTATAAATAGTTTCTTAAGGTTATTAATATAATAAATTTCTTACTATTATTTCAGAAATATAATTGTTTAACACATCAAGTACCTTCCGATGTGTCATATTAAAAAATAAAAACGTATCATTTAATTAAGGAAAATGATATTTTTACGTATATTTTTGATATTTTCATATGTGCTACTCTCATATTAAAGTGAGACCCACCCTACTCTCTTATGAAAGAAAATCATGTAAAAATATCAAAAATAGGATCCATTCCATTATACATATCCTTCACTTTTTCTCAATACACATTTAGTGACACAAATATTACTTTAGCGACACTTTGAGCAAAATAATTATTTGCGACGAATTTTATTGTCTTGCTAATTGTTTACTTCGAATTTTACGGCGTCGTTAAATGTTTATTAGGAAAAATTGGAGAATAAGTGTAATGGAGAGGATCCTACTTCATTCCATATTTTTTCAAAGGTAAATAAAAAGGAAGAAAAAACTCGACGCTAAAATACTAAGAATATAATTTCTAGAATATAATGAGAATTACTAAGAGACAAATGCTAGCTAATGCAATTATGAAAACATATTTATTTAATTAAATTCTTAAAATAAAATACAAGAACTTACAAGGATGCTAGTGTGTAAACAAAGCTAAAATTGCCACCTGCCTTTAACTACTGTCTTGTTATAGAGTCAATTTTTTAAGGTAAGTATGTCCTCCTTTTGTGTTCTTTTTATTTTTCAATTCTTTATTGAGTAGAAAAATTAATGAGGTGGGATTTTGATTTTGTGTTGTCTTAGGTTATATGCATGAAAGTTTATTAATAATTAGCAACCCTCGTGGCACACGTGTTGTATGTATACGTTATGTGTTATTTAAATTATGTAGAGTAAAATTGAAATTTTATAAATTTGGAGGACTTAATAAAAAATATAAAAAATTAAAATAAAAATAAAAATAAAATAAAATAGTAATATATTTAAAGTAATAGGAGTAAAATAGGAAAAAATAAAAAATGTGACATAAATTCACCAAAGCCTCCATGAAGGATTTAAAATATAGATAGATATAGATAGGAAAAGAAAACAACTATATATCTTTAATTAACTAAGCCTAGTTTTCCATCTATTTCAAAGAGAAAAGAAAGAGAGAGAGAGAGAGAGAGAGAGAGAGCGATAATAGTTTTTGATAAACAACTTATACATTATAACTTGGTAACTCAATTTTTTTTTTTTAAAAAAAGTAAAATATATTGACACCCCTGTAGATAATCATAATAACACTTACCATATATCCCTCTAGTTTTTTAAATAATAGTCAGTACTCTTCTAGTTTATAATATGTAACATTCACTACCCCTAGTGCGGTTGACAAACTACTATTTAAAAATATTTTTAATATAATGTTTAATATACCCTTAAAGTTATAATGTTTAATATATTCACTAAATATAAATTTGTATGTTATAATTTTTACTTAACTTAATCTAATTAATTAAATTATGAATTTGTGCAATAAATAACATAGATGTCAAAAAATAATAAATATTTATTTTATAGGGAAAATAAAGTCATACACTTTTTGCTAATTAAATTTTTTAAATATTAAAATTTACGTAATATACATTCAAATATATTTTTTGTAATTAAAAAGTAAAATTTTAATAAACATAAAAGTACAAATTAATGAAAAAATTTATAATTATTTTTCCCAAATATAAAAATTTACATAAAATAAACTTATTATTACATAACGAATCTTAATATTCATATAAAAAAGTATTAAAAACTATATTAATTATTTTTATCAAATATTAAACTAAACATAAGTTACAATTAAACATAATTATTTACAATAAAAATGACAAATGTTATTACTCAAAAAAAGAAAAAATACATTAAAAATTCTTTTAATAAGATAAGGCAGTAATAAATATTATTATATTTTCTTTTATTTAATATTGTATAAAAACAACACCAATTTGTATACTAAAAATGTAATTAAAATCATAAACATCTCAAATTTTGACATATACTCAAGAAAATTTAACATATAAATATTATAATACGAAACTAAGAATTCAAATAATAATTTCTATTGTTATAAAACACCAAAAACTAAACTCTCAACATACTTGATCACTTTAATTAGAAAACCTCCATTAATAATTTAATTAATTTAAAATTCTTAATATTTGTATCACTTATATAAAAATATGTGTTAATTAAATTAAATTATTTGAATGAGATAGTATTAATTATAAATAAAATTATAATTAAAAGGTATTGTATTAAAAAAGGATAATTAAACACACACACACACACACACACACACACACATATATATATATATATATATATATATTATTCAGGAATTAAAATTTGATAACGTACAAGGGTAAATATATAATTTTGTCTATTTAGTCAACCCTAAAAATTTACAGAATACTAACTGTTACTTAAAAAATTAGAGAAAAAATAAGTGTTATTATGATAATTTAGAAGGGGTGTTACTGCATTTTACTGTAAAAAAAAAAAAAAGCACACATAATCTTCCCAAAGTATATGTTTAAAAAACTACTTAGTTTTGTGAAAAGAAATGGAGTGTTGTAACATACCATTGCCCTAACCGGTCATACTATTCCCATTTGATTTGGTCTTATATATATAAAAGTCTTTAATTTGTATATAAATTATTTTATTGGAGAAAATTGAAATAGACATGTCTCCATGTATATATTAAAATTCTTACGTTGTCCAACAAAATAAATTATTTAGAGAGATACCTTGAAAAAACATCATGCATGATGTCAAGGAATAGTTTTAGTACTCAAATCTCAAATCAACTCAAATCTCCATAAGAAAAATATCAACGAGGAGAAAGAGTATTATATATATATATATATACACGAAGACGAATCTAAATCATATATCTTAAATAATATATACATTTTAAATTATATATTTTTATTAAAATTATATTATTTTGGAGATTTTTTTTAAAATAAATAAAGTTGCGGGTGATATTTTTATAAATAAAAGAAAAATAAGTGGGATCACTCTTTTTTAATATTATTTTATTTTAAAAAAAATCTCCAAAACAACATAATTTTAATAAATATATATTATTTAAGAGATATATGTATAATAGGAGTTGATATATAGTAAATGAGTAATTATATATAAATTTCTTTGTGACCACCATATTTACATCTTTTACTTACAAAAGATATATATATATATATATATATGATAAGGATTTTAGATTCACTTAACTAAAAGCTCATCTAACTCACTCTCTTTTAGCGACGGATTGGGCGACGGTTCGTCCGTCATTATATATACAACCGTCGTCTATATGTTGTCAGTCGCTATATGTTGTCCGTCGCTAAAAACTAACACGACGGTTGTATATATAGCGACGGATCAAATCGTCGCCCAATCCGTCGCTAAAAGTGGTGAATTGGGTGAGTTTTTAATTAGGTGAACTTAAAATTCGAAATATATATATATATATATATATATATATAGGGGGTGTGTCATGTGTGTATGGAGAGAGAAACCTTAATGGAGACATAATTAAGATGAGTACACCCTACCGGTACAATAGATGAATAGAACCCATCACTATCCAATTTCTCCCAAAAAGGAGTGGGGAATAATAAAAGGACATGAACAAATCTGGACCGTCCAAGTATTCCCATAAAAGGCCATACACTAATACAAGAAAAGAAAGGGTGGATTGAGATTGATTCGTCAAGAAGAGAGATGTCACTAGCTAGGCTAGGGAGCTACTAGGCTACTAGCTATCCATCCGTCCAAACAAGAATCATCATACTTGGGACCTTTTCTTCTTAGGGCAACCTTCTACCTTAAAAATCTCTTACTTTTTTATACTTGTATAATTGTACTCCTTTTCAGGTAAATATATATATATATATATATATATATATGAGCACATCAAATCCTCTTAAAATTGGGTGGTATCTAGTGCAACATGACGCAGACCACAGCATGCACCATCCCACTCATTTTGTCCCATTTTTTGTGTCCATTTCTTTTATGGTGAAACATACTTTTACTGTGGGTTTATTTAATTTTGTTGAATTTAGAGATTTATTAGTAATATGATTTTGAATTTTACTAATATATATTAAGCTTTAACTCATGTTATAGTAGTTATAGTTTTCTAATTACTGTAAAATATTATTTGGTTTGTGGATTATTATAGAGTACTGTGAGAGAGATCTAATAAATACAGTCAAACAAGCAGGCCTAACCGAAATAGTGAATTTGAGTATATCACGCGTTCTTATTATTCCGGTCGAGTACTGTGTGAGACATCTAATAAATACATCAATTGGACTTGAGAATTTATTAGTATCGAGTCTTGAATTTTATTAATATATTGGGTGTCATGGATTTGAGCTCATGGTATAAGAGTTAGAGTTTTCTAGTCATTATAAAATATTAATTGGTATGCGGATCATTGTAGAATCTATGAGAGATCTTATAAATACATCAGACAAGCATGATTAACCAAATTAGTGAACATGAATATATCGTGTGTTCTTCCGTTCTTCGTATAATATCTGTGTGAGTGCATGTACTATTATTTGTTCTTAAATTCTGACATTATTTTTTGGCAAACGAATTTTTATAGTGCATTTGGAACTCACCAAAGTAAATTCTCGAACTCAATTCTCATTTTTCTTTTCTCTTTTATTCTTACCAAGTATTTGAAGTTTTGAACCCTGACTTGTCAACTAGTTGATCCTTAAACCCTATCATTCTTGTTTTATCATCTAGATTTATTGCTTTCGCTCAATACGTTCTCTATCAAACAAGCACTATGCACATTTTATTATGTTCAAATAACGACAGCCAAGTACTACTTGCTTGATTATAAGGCATTTAATGAAGTTGATGCATTTAAATGTCTAAACACATGCAATTTTTCTTCATTAAAGCATCTTATTTCAAACAAAAATTAAATAACTTACAGAGGTTGCAAATGTTAATATCCAAACAGACAAACAAGAGTACAAACAAACAAATGTTTATATTAACCTTTTTATATCTTTCTATTGAGTCTTTTAAAGTTTATAAAATTCTTGTTTTATTTTATATAATTTAGAGTAAAATACACTGACACCTCCTGTAGATAATCATAATAACACTCACTATCCCTTCTAGTTTTTCAAGTAACTGTCAGTACCCCTCTAGTCTACAATATGTAACATTCACTACCCCTAGTGTGGTTGATCAACTAATATCCAAAAATATTTTTAATATAATGTCTAATACACCCTTCAAGTTATAATGTTTAATTTATCCACTAAATACAAATTTGTATATTATAATTTATACTTAACTTGATCTAATTAATTAAATGATGAACTTGTACAATAAATAACATAAATTTATGTCATAAAATAATAAATATTTATTTTATCATGGAAAATAAAGTCCTATACTTTTTGCTAATTAAATTTCTCAAAGATTAAAATTTATGTGATATATATTCAAATATATTTTTTTGTAATTAAAAAGTAAAATTTAATACCCATAAAAAGTACAAATTAACGCAATAAAATTATAATTATTTTTTTTCAAATATTAAAATTTACGTAAAACAAACTTATTATTACATAATGAATCTTATTATTCATATAAAAAGTATTAAAAATTATATTAATTATTTTTCTCATATATTAAACTAAACATAAATCACACTTAAGCATAATTATTTACAGTAAAAATGACAAAGGATGTTACTCAAAAAAAGAAACAATATATTAAAAGAAACATCATTTTACAATATAGAGGTAGTAATAAAAATTATTATATTTTCTTTTATTCAATATTGTATAAAAACAACAATAACTGTATACTGAAAATATAATCAAAATCATAAACATCCCAAATTTTGATATATACTCAAGAAAATTTAACATATAAAAATCATAATATGAAACTAAGAATTCAAATAATAATTTTTACTGGTAAACATCAAAAACTAAACTATCAGCATACTCAATCACTCTAATTAGAATAGCTCCATTAATAATTTAATTTAATTTTTTTAATATTAGTATCACTTATCTAAAATTATGTGTTAATTAAATTAAATTATTATTTTTTTATAAGTTACCAACAATTTACATGAGATAGTCTTAATTATAAATAAAGCTATAATTTAAATGTATTGTATTAAAAAATGATAATTAAACATATATATTATTTAGGAATTAAAATTTGATAACATACAAGGATAAATATATAACTTTATCTATTTAGTCAACCCTAAAAATTTACAGGGGTACTAACTGTTACTTAAAAAATTAGAGGGAATGTGAGTGTTATTATAATTATCTAGAAGAAAATATTACTGTATTTTACTCTATAATTTACATACGCAACGCGTATACTACCGAGTGCTAGAATGTATAAAGTGGGCTAGTAAAAGACTACCCAAATATTGTAAAAGCATATACATTTTATTTTTAATGCTTCATTTTAGAATATCATATACATAATTATTGAAATTACAATATCAATAACCAATAACTAATAATCAATCAACTCCAATAACCACGATATCAATAACCAATCAACCCCAATAACCAATCAACGATATCAATAACAAACTTTCATAAAGAAGAAAATAAACTAACCTAATGTAAGAATTGAACCTAAAACCTAAAAATTGCAGTACCTTAGTCTTAACTACTAAACTAAGATCTCCTGATCGGTTTCTTGTTGGTTATGTTGGAGTATCATCAATACATGGAAATTTGATTTTCATAAATACCACCCATTAATTTCAATTCGAATTTCATTAAATTTAAAAAGACAAGAGACATTAAGAAATTAATAAAATAATAAACTCTACTATATACTCCTGTTTTATTAACAAACTCTATTAATAAGTTATGTTGATGTTTATTTGCATACTAGTTTATATAGCATACACTACACGTATGTTAAAAAAATAAAATAATTTAAATTTTAAACAATATGATATTGTATATTTTAATGATAATTTATTATATAGTCAATTAAATGATATATACCCAATCAATGTTATCAGTGATGATGACACATCTTCAAGAATATTTGCTAGATGGCAAGCCTTGCCAGTAGTATTTCATTTTGATATTGAATTCATAAAAGGATAATTAAATTCTCTACTAGACTTCTTAACAAGAGAATTTTTGCAACACTCCTAATATTGTGTATTAACTCTTGACAGGTCTCCTAGAAGAGCAACTAAATCAGCAATGGAAAGATCCAATGAGTCCCTTAAAGGAAAATCTTCAGGATCTAAGAAATTCCATAATAAAGGGAAAGCTCCTGAGCTTAAAGATTATGAAGAAACCGAATATGTAAATACAATTTTTAAAGAAGTTGTAGTTATTGAAGACATTGATTCAGCCAGAATTCCAGAAGAAGTTGAAGAATTATATGTCTTATTCTCATGATCTTCTTACAGTCCTCCTTAAAATCAGGGAATTCTTTGAGAAAATTCTAGTAGAAATTGAGTCAGTTAAAATATCTCATAAACGAAGAGATAAGCATAATCTGGCCCTTTCTACCGTTAAGATTTTTTAAATTATATGTCCTAAAGATTGGGGTCAGGACTTAAGAAAATTTAAATATTTCAATAATGGACAAATGTTTCCTAAAGCCTACAACTATTTCGATTACATCTCGGCTTGAGAAAAATTTATGTTTTATCAAAATGATAAGTACACCCACAGTTGGTTCTTTCATCCTAAACTCTCAGAGGATATGGATATTAATGATTTTCCGCCATGGTTCCAAAATTGGTTCTGTCTATTATTGGGGACCAGTTACCAATATTTTTCCTAAAAAGATTGATGAGGGATTTGAAAAATATTATCAAATTTTGAGTAGCATTAAGGATAATTAGGCTATGTTATCCTTCTTATGTATTTATCATGATTTCCTTGGATCTTTAAATGGTCCTATGAAATTGATCAGCATGCAGGTACAGGAGTTCACAGACGTATGTTAAATGGTGGAATAAGTTTGAATTTGACAGAATTACTAAAGATCTTTTTATCCCAATAACTCCTCAAGGATATAACATGAGTGAATATGATGCTTCTCATAAGTGACTTAAGTCTGCCCTTAAAAGTATCTCCAGAAATGAAGTTCTTCTTGAAGCAAGAATTTTAAACAAAAAAGATAATAAAGCATCTTAAAAGATGAGAAGTTTAGACTTAAAGTCAAAACTTATCAGGAGGAATTAAGCAAAGAAATTTGTGCTGATATTCCTAATGTTTTATGGGAAAAGAAGAAACACGTTGTTTCACTTCCATATATTGAAGGATTCAATGAGAAATTGATCTCGATTAAAGCTAGACCTATTCAGATGAATAAAAGGTACTTAAAGCTTTGTCAAGAAGAAATTAATGATCTCTTAAAAAAGGGATTAATAAGGAAGAGTTATTCTCCTTGGTCTTGCCCGGTGTTTTATGTTGAAAATGCGGCAGAGTTGGAAAAAGGAGTTCCCAGATTAGTAATAAACTATAAACCTGTAAACAAAGTTTTGAGATGGATTAGATATCAAATCCCAAATAAGAGGGATCTATTGAATATGTTGCTTAAAGTTCAGGTCTTCTCAAAATTTGATATGAAAAGTGGTTATTGGCAAATTCAAATTAAAGAGGAAGACAAATATAAAACAGTGTTTACTGTTCTGTTTGGTCATTACGAATGGAATGTTCAGCCTTTCGCGTTAAAGAACGATCCTTCGAAATTTCAGAATATCATGAATGAAATCTTTAATCCATTTATAGATTTTATGATTGTCTATATTGATGATGTTGTGTTCTCAAAGAACATAAATCAGCATTGGAAACAATTAAAGATTTTCCAATCTGTGGTTAAAAGAGAGGGGTTAGTTGTATCAGCTAAAAAGATACAACTCTTTCAAACAAAGACTAGATTTTTTGGGTTTAACATCACCTAAAGACGCTACACTCCTATTGATAGAGTCAATGCTTTTGCCGAAAAATTTCCTAATAAAATCTTGGATAAAATGAAATTATGAAGATTTTTGGGATGTGTAAGTTATATTGCAGATTTTTATAAAAATATGACAATAGATGTAGATCCTCTCTACAAAAGGCTTAACAAAGTTTTTACAGCTTGAACAGATGAATGTACAGAGGCAACCAAAAAGATTAAGCTTAAAGATAAAGTATTAGAATTATATTGTTAAAAAATAAGTAATTCATATTACATTTAAATTAAAAATCTCGAATTAAATTATATTTAATTTTATAATTTAAAATATAAGTCTAGGAAAACTATGGTAACAAATATATGTATAAAGCAGTTCTTCAGAGCAGCTGCCGTCAGCTATGTAACAGTGCCACACTACTATTTATTTTTTCTCTTTTGCCCTTACAACTTTAATTATATTATCATTTTGTTTTTTATATAAATTGTTTTATCTTTCTATTTAGGCTTTCACATAATTTTATAAATTTTTTATTTTATCCTGTCGACGTTGAAAAATTTAAGAAATACCGCGAGTCGGTTTATAACCCGATTTTCCTCAAATCGATCTTCCTAAGTTATCTCTACCCTTATTCTTTTTATTGCAAAAAAGGTTTTGAAGGGTTTTTAGGAAAGAGGCCAACATGTGTATATGTCGATGATTTGATTTAAATAGAGTCGCCAGTTGGTAGTTTTGAAAATGGTTGTACCAACTCAACAGAATTTGATTTGAAAATAAGCCCAATTGCTGGACACTGTCGAAACTTGATATTTGAAATCGGAGTTTTGAGTTCGGGGGCTTGGTTAAATGTGGGGAAGGTGTTAGGCACCCCACAACTCCCGTATAAACACGGTACCGCAATCTTTTCAATATTTTTCTTAAAACTGGAATGCGCAAGTGAATGCTGTTTGAAAATTGGGCCTTTGGATTGATTGAAACTTTTGACAGGCTTCGTTGAGGCTATATACGAAGGGTTCGATTTGATTTGAAAATCAATCTTTGATTTGTTTTGCAAAAAGCATCATTTAATTTGATTTGCAAAAGCTTTTGAATTGAATAGACAGTGATGTTTTGAAAGCTGGTTTTATCAAACCCTTACGCTGACATAGGAATTGAAACATATTGCTACCCTCAATTTTATCTTTATAGCCTTAAGGCTGCATGCAAATGGTGATTTATCGGCTGCGAAGCATCCTCGACCACAGAAATATAAAGTATCGGTCTCCTCATGGGTATGAAAACCATCGGAGGGACGCTGACACGACAATTCATATTTTTACTATGTTGAGACCTTAAATCCGGATAACCGTTTTAAGGTCTGTGCATGCATATTTTACAGAAAAAACTAGCAGGGTACATCTCTAAATTGGAGTTTGTCCATCGTGGGAATCAGATTCTGATCAGTTTGATCATGAATCCCACGAATCCTAGGCTCACATATGAGTAGCTAGAAAACCTGCACAGTTCAAATTTGTACAGAAGTAGATAAATATCCCAAGAAAGCCAGAACCAGGGATTCATTCAATAAATCCCGGTCCGCATGGCCTAAGCGTCTCGTTCCCACTAGATAGCGATCTAAGGGATGCGAGATTGCTTTTGAAGCTGAAACTATAAAATTAACTAGATTTAAAAAAATCTCAGCCATTATAGCTTCCAGGTTCTGTCGAGACCTGTTTGAACCGTTGAAAGCTAGAAGTGGCGAGAGTTGGATAAATCTAGTTCGCCCGCAGATATGTCAGTGCAAATTCATATACAAATGAATGTTAAATGCAACAGTTGAATAAATTGAACAAAGCAATATATATAGTTAGATATATATAACAACTGTAAAGGGCGATGAGTTTTCACTTGCAAGCCCGGACTAGAATTGAAATATATATGTAGATATATATATTGATAGAAACGTAGCCAGTAAGGACTGGAAATATGACCAGTGATGATGAAGGCTGCTCATATATGCATAAATATATATATAAAAGCAGTAAGGGCGATGGGTTTTCACGCCTGTACCCGGACTAAATTAAAATACATATATATTGACAAGAATGTAATCAACCAATACTGGCACAAAGACCAGCTATGGTGAAATTTGCTTAGATATGCGTAAATACATATAAAAGCGGTAAACTACCTCGAATTTGAAATCCGGACTTGACAGAATTGAAATGTTAGTACATAAACAGTTAAATATATACATGAAAAGGCCAAACCCGGACTGAGAAGATAACCCAGTCCGACGAAGTTGCCAAAACGATGTGTGCTAGTGCATTGAAGCTACTGGAGCTGACGAATCGTCAATTCGAATTGTAGAAATGTTAAAAACGGAGTTTATGTACAAAAATGTATCAATCTTTGAAGAAAACGGCCACAGAACTAAGTTTCGGGCATATTTAGAAGATAAAACTTGATGTGCAGGTGTAAAACAGTGCAAAGTAGTAGTATTGACTTGCTGATCGTAAAAATACTTACAATGGGCTGCACTACGGGCTTTTTGCCGAATCGTAGGCCTTAAACGTCCAAATCTACCGGTAGTTTTTTGATATGTGGTAGTATATGGGTATATCTATGTTTTGGAGAGAAAATATTTGGGTTTGAAAGAGGTGTAAAAGTCGAAAAATCAGTCCCGCAGGGCTTCGATTCGCTTCTTGCTTATGCAAATGAGAGGGGGATGCCCCTCTATTTATAGAGGGGTGAGCCGCACCTCTACATGCGGCTGCCGTAGGTAGAGGTGCGGTCACTGGAGATGGGTCCCACGTGTCCGGCTTGGTCGTCTCGAAGTACGTGCACTCCAAGCAATGCGATGTCCAGTCGAAAATTTTCTAACTTTATCGGAGCGTCCGTTTGAGGCATGCAATACCTTTCCGAAAAGCTCTCGCCGAGAGTGTTGCAATGACATGGGAAAAAATATTTTTCGGGTCCAGGAAGACGGGTTCATAACCAGGTCTTCGATTCCCCGCAGTTTGTCCGTTGAACTGTCTTGCGTAGTTGCCACTCGGGATTGTCGTTAGGGTTCATTCTGACTTTGGCGGCATCGATTTGGCTTGAGTTTGACCAAGTCGGTTGAAAGTTGGTAAAAATGACCGTTGTACCCCTCCCGATATTGCTTGTAGTGTCGCATGGTCGCTGGTTGATTTTCGGGAGCTGATTCCAAGACTTGGATCCCAGTCGAATCTTTTGACCTCAGGGTTGTCTCTGAGGCTGACGTGGTCGTTTCAGGTTTTGCTGTGGAGTTGTTGTCATGTTTCATGCTGATGTCTGAAGTTGGCCTGACGTTTCGGGTTGAGACCGGGGTTGATTTTGACTTTCCGGGTTGCTGTCGGGGCTGATTGGTACCTTCCGGGTTGAGCTTGATGATCCGATTGACTGTCGGAGTTTGATTGATGGTCCGATTGACTGTCGGAGCTTGTTTGATGGTCTGATTGACTGTCGAAACTTGATTACTGATTTTGGGAATCGGATTTGACTGAAGCACCGATATTGCGGATCGAATTTGGGTTGATTGACAATTTTACCCTTTTACTGGATGAGTATCGGGGTAAGAAAAATCTCGAGTGTCTACATATCCTACATAATTTACACATTGAATGCTAGTAGATACTCCCGTCATCACTTTTTAATTAACGTTTAAAGGTTATGCATCGATTAAAAATACAAATAATACTCTGTCTCATTGACTAAATTAAATATAAAATTTCAACATTACTCCTCTAAAATTTATTAGAAAGATGAGATAGAAACAAATTAGTCTTTAATAAAAAAAACTATAAAAAAAATTAAGCATTTAATATTTTTTTTTAAATTTATAAATGATTAAAAAAATACTATTTAAAAGACAAATAGAAAAGAACGGAGAGAGTATATAATCTATGATATGCTCTCTATAGTGGTGATTTATGACGGCTGTATGGGATTATTATTTCCTTTACACTGTTACCTGTTACAGTAGGTAATAATGCTTCTCTAGTCACGATCAAAAACAAGTAATAAAGCCTGGCCCACATGTGACAAATCATTGGACGCCACGTAGATGTCAATACCTTTCCGAAAAAGATAGTGGATAAGGTACGGGTGGGCCGTTGAAATAAAATCGACGCTTTCTATTTATGTGAGATTGCCCTCCACGTGCGGTACGGCGCGTGCAAACCCAACCTCAATGATTTGTGCATGCCTAATAGCTAAAAGTTAGATGGTGTGACTGTATACAGTACACTGGCTGTCGGCACGTGAGAGGAGATGAATCAAATGAAGTTCTAGTTTTTACTTTTTACTTTTTACCTTTTTACCTTTGATGAATACCTCATCCGTTTTTCAAAGGAGCTTTATTTAAATTTTTGAAAATTTGAAATTATATAAATTTATTTAATTTTAATTTTAATTTTAATTTATATACATAACTATTCATGGTATAGGTTTTATTTTTAAAGTTATATTATTTCACATCAAATTTAAAATTTCATGAACTAACTCTAAAAATCAACTCTTTTGTCTCTCCAAATCAATAATTTGCCACAAGACAAATTAAATTGATCGACTAAACATGAACCAATTGATTGACATTGATTTTTTTTAAGTGTCGAAATATTATATTTTTAAAATAAATTAGAGACATAATTTAATTTTTAAAGTCAAACGACGATATATTAAATTTTGATTTTAAAATTGGTATGATTTATAAAAATTTATAATAAAATTAATTTTGTAATTAATATTTTTTATTATACACCACAATTATAATAATTGTATCAACTAAAATTAAATAAATTTTCATTAATTTAAAATTTAATATGTCATCATTTAACTTTTAAAATTAAACTATATTTTTAATTTTCGAAAGAAGAAAATATTTACTAGATTATTTGATCATCGGTTAAATCAGTAATTTGATTGAAAAAGGGTCAAATCAATATATTATTATTTTGTTTCTAAAAATTTAACTTTTTGTTTTTCACAATGTTTACTAAAATTATGTTAAAACCTCACATTGTTTACTAAAATAATATTTCGGTTTATCAAAAATAGATATTTTAAAATTCTATTAATTATATATTTTAACGTATTATAATTTCACTAGTTCAATAACAATTTGACTTGACGATGATTGAACACCCTGATTTAGACCCAACTTTTGTCTCAATGTTATACAAAAGAGTTTCAGATAGATTTTAAGAAATCAGTTTTTGAAAATTTAAAATTATCAATAAATAATAATTTATTAAAGTTTAAAAATAACACATTTTGTAGTTAATAGTACTTTTGAGATCGTTTTTAATATCTAAAATTTAGATTCGGTTATCATAAAGTTAACTTCATGGTAAGTTGGTCAATTGACCAATATAGTGCTGACATGCAGAGAAATCACCTTCGCGCCTATGTGTCGACACGTTATTGGTCAATTGACTAAAGTTAACTTCATGCTAACCACTCCACTAAAATTTAGTTGACTACAATCAAATATTACATTTTAATTTTAACTCTAAATTTTGGTGAATATGTAAAGCTTTTACAAATATCAAGGTCAAAATATTATTATGAAATTTAGTAATTCATTTTATTTTTCATTTACGGACAAAGAACAAATCTAACGGATTCGATTAGGATGAAGTTTATTTTTAGATAAGTTGGTCAATTGGCCAATAGACTGCTGACACAATAGAGTCTCGCCTGCGTGTCAGTATTTTATTAATCGATTGACCAACTTATTCAAAAATAAATTTCATGCTAACCACTTTCAAGTCCCTACTTTGGGACTTTTGAATTATTGAGGGCACACAGCCACACACCACCACAAATTACAAATAATGTAGTCAACTTTATCGTAAACAATACTTTAGTTTTAAATTAATTGAGAATCAATCGAGTCAACTTGGTAACGATTCTTATTTATCCAACTGATTTGACTCAGTAGTAATTAATTTTAGGAATTTCTTAACATGTGTCCTTAAGTTATGTTTGTTTGCAAGGATTATAATCTCGGGATTATAATCAATGGGATTACAATCTAAAACTATTAATTCTAGGATTAAATAGTCCTAATCACATGTTTGTTTTTTATGGGATTATTCATGGGATAACTTAAAATAATAGTACTATGTTATGTTTATTTTTTCTAAGATTAATTAAATAATTGGATTAAAAAATATCGTTTGGACTATTATACCCTTACCAATAATAACATATTTTAAACTATAATTTAAACTTATTTAAACATCAAAAAATAATAAAAAATTAATTAAAAACTTTTAAATAAGTGGTTATATTATTCAGTAAATATTATTTTTTTAGAGGGGGGTGGGGGTGGGGGTGGGGGTGGGGTAGTGTGGGGTAGGTGAGGAGTATATATAATCAGTAAATATTATTTTTTTTTAATTTTTGTGGGTGGGTGGGTGGGTGGGGTGGGGTGGGGTGGGGTGGGGCTGGGGCTGGGGCTGGGGGTGGGGCTGGGCAGGGTGGTGGTGTATACATAATCAAAAAATAATTTCTTTTTAGTGGGGCTGGGGCTGGGGGTGGGGGTGGGGGTGGGGGTGGGGGTGGGGGTGGGGGTGGGGGGGTGGGGAGAGGGGGGAGGGGGAAGGGGTGGGGTGGGTGGCAGGGTAGGGTGGTGGTGTATATATAATCAATAAATATTATTTTTTTTAATTTTTGTGGGGGTGGAAGTGGGGGGTGGGGTGAGTGTGGGGGGGGGGGGGTGGGGGTGTATACATAATCAAAAAATATTTTTTTTGAGTGGGGTTGGGGGATGGCGTAGGGTGGGGGGTGGCGTAGGGTGGGGGGTGGCGTAGGGTGGGGGGTGGGGGGGTAGGGTGGAGGGGCGGGGTGGGGTAGGGTAGGTGTGGCGGGGTGTGTATATAATCAATAAAAATTATTTTTTTTGAGGGGGTGTAGGTGTGTACATAATCAAAAAATAAATTTTTTTGAGTGGGGGTGAGTGGTGGGGTGGGGTGGCGGCGTAGGGTGTGGGGTAGGGTGGTTGGTGTATATATAATCAGTAAAAATTATTTTTTTAATTTTTGTGGGGGATGGGGTGGGGTGGTGTGGGGGGGAGTGGAGGTGTATACATAATCAAAATTTTTTTGAGTTGGGGTGGGGTAGGGTAGGGGTGGTAATGTATAAATAATCAATAAATATTATTTTAAAAAAATAGATCGACTGATATACGGAAAGGATAGAATAGGATATTAAAAAAAAATGTCTAGAGGTAATTTTGTCTAGTGAATTTTAATCCCAAATGATAGGGATTATAATACCAGGTATGAGATTGTATTAAATAATCCCACATCCTAAGCTATTTTATAATCCTAGAACTAATAGTCCCAAGCTCAAATTTAAAAACAAACAAGTCACTTGGGATTAAGAGTCTTATCCCAAGTGTAATCCTTGCAAACAAACATAGCCCTAGGGCACATGCTAAGCACACAGTTCAAGAGAATATTCTCTTAAATTGTGTGTATATTTCATTGAAATTGGTGCAAATATAAAAATCAAAGAAATATGCACTGAGTTCAATCAAATATTCTCTTGAACTGTGTACTTAACATATGCCCTAAGGACACTTCTTAAGAGGACCCTTAATTTTATGTTTAATAATACAACCGAGTTGACTCAAGTAATGGTTAGTTGAATTAATTTTCAATTTTTTTTCTAATATTGATGATAGATGCAAAAATTTTAACATTGATAAGATACCCATATTAATTCGTTTTTCAAGTTTCATAAATGCATCTAATCATAATCACATTTAGATGGTGTTTGATTACATCTTACTGTATCTTAACAGTTTATTTTTTAATTTTTTTGAACAACTCACATCTTTGTATTAAGAGTTCATTTGAGTAGTTTAGACTCATATTTATATTTTAACTATCCAGATGACCTCTTAATACAAAGATGTGAGTTGTTCAAAGAATTAAGAGGTGAACTCTTAATATGCATTAGATGCAATCAAATACCATCTTAATATAAACTTTTGTGATTGTTTAAACAAATAAATGTCATACTCAACGTATCTAAAAATTAATATGCTATTATTTATTACATATTTAATTACAAAATTTTTATAATTATATATTATACTTTCTCCGTCCGTTAATATATGTCGTTTTAGAATTACGTACAAGAATTAAAGAAATAATTATATAACATTAAATATAATATCAATTATTTATAATACCCTTAAATTCTCATAACTATCATACTTATCTCATACTCTATCTCATCTGTAATATTTTTTTATAAGGACTAATTTTAAAAAGATTATAATTAATTCTCTTAGATTATATGAAACGATAAATAATTAAAAAAAAATAGAATTATCTAAAACAACCGAGGAATTACATAAAGATTAATTGAACGACCAAAAGAATTTATAAAATGACAAAAAAACAATGCTCGTGCAGACATAGAACGAATCTAACCCTACTTTGGGGACATCTGAATTATCAAGGGTACACACAACCACAAATTACAAAATAATGTAGTCATCTTTATCATAAATATTAGTCAATTATAATTATGATGGGAGTAAGAATGTATTATAAAAATCATCATTACTCTAAATAATAGTCAAACCATTAAAAAGAACATAATATTTATGACAATGAGGTTTTAATGTATTCCCTTGCTTTTATAATATATAACATTTTAAAGTTGTGTACAAGAATTAAAAAAATAATTATATAGTATTAATTGTTTATAATATTTTTTATCATATTCTTTCTCTCTCATCTGTAACACTTTTTTATGAAGGAGAATTTTAAAAAGATTGTGACTAATTCTCCTAAATTATATAAAATCTCAAATAATTTGAGAAAAATAAAATTACCTAAAACGTCATATATTATGGGACGGAGGGAGTAATGTTTAGATTAAATACTATCTCCATTCCATAATAATAGTCGTTTTAGCTTCATGCACATGAATTAAGAAAATCATTTAATATTATCATTTAAGAATTAAAATTTGTATGAAATTCCATCACTACCACTTTATGGGAAATTAAAAATTATTAATAGGGAGAAAATTTCTTGAGATAATGAGAGAAGTTAGGGGTGATATAGGAATATAAATATTTGTTCTCTTAGAAAGTTGTAAATGACAGATAAATTGAAACAAAATTTTTCTTCTAAAAAGTCAATTATTATGGGATGGAGTTGTTACCTACACTCCATAATAATAGTCGTTTTAACTTCATGCACATGAATTAAGAAAGTTATTTAATACTATCATTTACTCCCTCTGTTCCTAAAAGATTGTCGTTTAAGGGTAATGCACACAGATTAAGGAATGTAATTAATACCTAGCAAAAATACTATACTACCCTTATTAATTGTCTCAATCAATTATTTCATTTCCAATGTTTCTTATTCAATTCAACCAATTACTACTTGTAATTATAGCATTGAATTGAATAAGAATTATTGGGAAGGAAAGAAAGCTTTAAATAGGAGAAATCTTTAAATATTGATAAAGTAAGAAAAAAATAATTAATGTGTATTGATAAACTCAAAACGACAATCTTTTTAGAACAAAAATTACTTCCTAAAACGACAATCTTTTAGGAACGGAGGGAGTAAGAATTAAAATTTGTTTGAAACTCTATCACTAGTTCACTACACCTTTATAGAAATTTGAAAACTATTAATACAACTGAGAAAATTTCTTAAGATAATGAAAGAAGTTATGGGTAATATAAAAAAATAAATAATTTATTCTCTTAGAAAGTTGTAAAGGACAAATAAATTAAAACAAATTCCTCCATTAAAAACTCAAATAATTATGAAATGGAGGTAGTAGTATTTAAGATATTTAGATTTCTCATTGTTATCATGTAAATATATTAATCCATCGATCTCTATTGTGAGTCTTGCAATTATTATAATTTTCTCTTTATTATTTTAAAAGGAATTTTTTTTTGATATTTATTATAAGAATTTATCGTTTTTGTAATAATATGTCCACTTTAAAAAGTTGACATATCATATCATTTATTCATTTTTAGTTAGGGTTCAAAGTCTTTTTTCTCATTTCTTATATGTATTTTTTTTTGAAACTTATGTTATTAGAATTCAATTTTGGGGATACATTTTATCTTAAGTTTTATTACAGTTAACTAACTTAATTTTTATTTTCTTATAAAACGTTACAAATTTCGTTTATAAATCGTGTTAACTTTTAACGGATTGAGACATTCAACATAAGAGAGAAAGCTGACATAGAACTCTCATGTATGATATATCCACTCTTAGGTGGAAATGAAAAAAATTTAGGAAATATCAATCATAAAAGTTAGCAAAAAAGATACAAGGAAAAAAAATAAAATATATATTTAATTATTTTTGTATAGAATTAATATCAAATGAGTTTTTATGTAATTATTAACAAAGATATAAAAGATTATAAAAATACACAAATTATGAATATGTTAAAATTAAAAATCTTTTCAAATTAAATTCAGAAAAAATATAAAATATATTTAATTATTTTTGTAATTAGTATCAAATGTGTTTTTATGTAATTATTAACAAAGGAAATTATAAAACATAATTTAATTATTTTCAAAATCTTTTCAAAATAAATTCAACAAAAAATAAAAATATTTTTTTTTTATTATTTTGGTAATTAATATCGAATGAGTTTTTATTTAATTATTAACAAATATAATTAAGAAAATTATAAAATATAAAAGAAAATTATTAACAAATATCATTCCTTCATTTTAGCAAATTATCAAGTCGCAGTAGACAAACGGAACCCTTAACCTACAAACTTTTCTCTATAATCCAAACATAATACCGATGTCTGCAATTAGAGAAAATGTTATCCTGATAGAAAATCTTAATCCATTAATCTCTTAACTCATCCTTTGGTTGGCTGCTTATGTGAGACGTAGGAGGTTTCTTCTTCGTTCGCGGTCGCCATGGAAGTGAAATTTTAAGCTTTTTTCATAGTACATGAACTCTTATTATAACCTATGATCTTCACAATATTATTTTTTCATGGCAATTGAAGTCCTAAATGAAGAAAATTAGAGGAAGAAGATGAAGAAAAAAAAATCAAAAATATACCCCCTCTTACTTTTAGATCTATTATTGATTATGACGATCATAGTTGGGTTGGGTCAGATATTCATAAGTTTTGGTGGGTAAGTTTATTTTTAGAGTACTTCTAGGCGGACAGTCGAATTGGACATGGGAACGAGATATTTTGAATTTTTTTTTTGTGACTCTCAAAAAATATGTAATATTTATTTCAACTGGAATTTTTATAAAAAAAAATATTTTAGGTATAATTTGGATATATATATATAAGAACAGTGTTGTACAGTCTTTTTGCGAGTCACAACAAAAATCCAAAAAAAATAAATTAAAATGTCCAATTCTCATGTCCAATTCGGTTGTCCGCCTAGACTTATTGTTATTTTTATGGGTGGGTTATGATGACGTGTACAAAGCTATTGAAAGAATATTACAGCTAAGATTATGTGCTTACATGGCACTGTCATGTCAAATTTTCGTTAAAAAATTTAGAGTAATGCTACTATCACATAAAGTAGCTCACATAAAACTGGATGGCACCCCCTGATTTCTTGTTGAGTCAAGTGGGTCATGTCAACAACAAATCAAGAGATGCCACCCAATTTTATGTGAGCTTTATGTGAGCTACTTTATATTATAGTAGCATTATTTAAAAATTTAACACATATAACGAAAATTCAAATTTCTTTGAGAAAATAAAAGTTGAATTACTATAAATAAATAAAAAAGTCTTTTTACGAGGACAGCTTTTTGGGACTCAAAAATTGGACCGGTGTAATTTTTATTTTTTTTTGACTTTCAAAAAATTTATAATATTTATTTTGATTCAAATTTTTATAGAATACAGTGATTTAAGAATAATTTGAATACATATAAAAAATAGGGTTGTACAGTCTGTGCAATTCTGTTTTTTATATGTATCCAAATTACACCTAAATCACTGAATTTTGTAAAAATTTGAGTTAAAATAAATATTATAAATTTTTTGGGAGTCAAAAAAAATAAATAAAATAAAAATTGAACCGGTCCAATTTTTCGATCCCCAAAAGCTGTTCGCGTAGACTTATTCAAGAAAAAAATATATATAATTAGGTATTTGTAAGTGAACATAAAATACAACGATGAAAAAAATATTTAACCCAACGCTTTGGTTAATTCTAACTTCTGTTGAAAGTAGACTCGAATATATGATCTTACATAATAAAAAGAAGGAATTTCTTAACATGTGCCCTTAGGACACATGCTAAGCACACAGTTCAAGAGAATATTCTCTTGAATTTTGTGCATATTCTCTTGAACTTGGTGCAAGTGCAGAAATTAAGAGAATATGCACACAGTTTAAGAGAATATTCTCTTAAACTGTGTGCTTAGCATGTACCCTAAAAACATATATTAAGAGGACTCTAAAAAGAATGACTCTACCACTAAACTATCACATTTGTTTTTTCTCATTTCATATTTGGTTTAATTTTGTTTATGAACGTGTTGATAACTGTTTACGATAAAATATGATTTATGAAGTTAAAATTTCAAATATTACTGTGAAGCACGACGATTATTACTAACTTTATCTGCTTTAAAATTAGAAGTTGTTCTAATTTTTTGTAGTTAATTCACAAAATTTTAAATTTTAAAATTAATATAATATTAATTAATTATTTTAGTACAAATAGCTATAATAATTTTAAACTAATTATATATATGTATGTAAATGTGTTAGTATATTAATTATATTACATATCCACTAAGATATGAAGAGATGGAGATGAGAAGAAAGAGTATTAACAACAGTTTTTCTAATTAATTCTTTATCTTTAATTTTAAAGAATATATCAACAAATCATTATTCAACTGTTTTCTTATTCTTATTTGTGTGACGCCCCCAAAATAGGTTCAATACCAACCCATTCTGAGTCGTCAAATACATGGTACAGAATTTTAAATACAAATCTTTTATAACAAAAGGTCTTGAGAAATACGACCATACAACTATGAATTTCAATGCAAATCGTATATAATATAAAATTTAAACATTCAAATTCATTTCTTATTCATTACATTATTATCTCACTATTTTATAGAATTGTGAGAACTTCTACAGATCTAACTCTGATCATCACACTGTTCCCCGACTAGTCCCCGCAACATTCTCATTCCCTGAAGAGGACAAAAGATGAAAAGGGTGAGCTCAACTAGCCCAGTAAAGAATATTATGACTAAGATAATGGAAAATAAATTATCGTTAGTGTTCAACAATTCAGATAAAATATTATTGACAACAAGTTTTAGATCAATATTCGCAGCGAAAATAACAATTCATTAGAAGAGTTAAGTAGAGAATAACGTCTACTATCTTCTATGATTTAAAAGTCCATCATCAATATTTTATCCCTGTAACATCAATCAATATATATCTCGAATCAAATATTCATCTTTGCACTACGGACCAAAGATATTCATTTGTATCACCAGTTGGTCATGTTCATCTCAACACCTGTCATCTTTGCACTACGGGCCAAAGATATTCATCAGGTAATCATTCATCTTTGCTCTACAGGCCAAAGATATTCAGTTATATCACCATTTAGGACTGAGAATGATGAAAAAAAATATAAATAACGAATCCAGTGAGATAAAAGACAAAAATTAAATATTCGTAATTTAATTTATTCAAGTTCAAGAATACTCCATAATAATATTTTGTGGAGCAAAATTCAAGAATGAAGATCAAAACTTGGATGCAATCAAAGATAGGAACCTTAGCAAGCAACTTGGACAAATAGAAGAAAATTTAATTTTTTCGTGAATAGTGCCGTATACGTGAATAGTAACTCTGACGAAAAAAATAAGAATTTTATAATAAAATTCATGATAATATTTTGGTATAATGATATTGAAAAGAATAACATCGTTTATGAAAAAAAATAGCATCCCTTACCTTAACAGGAGAGTAGTATTGACTGAAATATCGGATATTATGTGGACAAAAACTTACACTTTTATCAACGCTCAAAGTATCTAATATCCACAAGAAATACGCTCGATATTATAGAGAGAAAATTTTCTGATTCTGGTATGATTTTCATTTTTAACTAAGCACCCTATTTATAGAAAATGCTTAGTATGCCATAACTGACTAAATGAACCATGGAGAAAAAAGCAGCATACCAAATTTAAAATCTCTGCAGCCACCTCCTTTGAAAAGAAAATTCCCACATGTTATATAATTATATATATATATATATATATATATATATATATTAAAATATTTATTTTTGAAACTTCAATAATTCATAATAAATAGCCTTTTTATCAAAAAATACGAGTCTTATGTCCTTTTCATATGAGATTTAATTCTCTACAATTTTGTAGAAAAAAGTTTTTTCAAATTCCTAACGAAAAATGGCCGAAATCCACAAACGGATGATTTTTCTCACTAAAATACTGATAAAACACCTCAGCACTAATTCCTTCTTTTATATCCACAAAAATAAATTTTTTTTATCATATAAATTAATAATTAATTATTCACAAATAATATTACAGAACTACAATATTGACAATCAGGTCGTTACCAAGAAAGAGGGGGCCTTCTGATAAAAATTTCTCCTTACTGGCACGCAATTAAATAACTCCTCCTAGACAGAACTTTCTTAGACATTGCCAATAATGCTATCTAATAATATTATTCAAATAATATGAATTATTGATTTGATAATTTAAAATATAGTGCAATGACAATTATTGAATCAATAAAATATTATGCAATTATCAATGTAGCAATTATTGAATCAATAATATAAAATATTGAACAGTAATTACTGTAACAATTATTGAGTAGTGACTTCTTACGTAAGAATCAATAATTAAAATTACTGTGCAATACCGTGTGCTACTGTGCAATACCGTGTGCTACTGTATTTTAACCATCGGGTATTTCAACAGTTCTAACGGTAACAACTACGCCGTTATTTTTAGAAAACTCATTCTTGTCGTTTTTTTCATCCGACAGTTATTCCGTTGTGGGGCCTACAAATGATTTCGCCATCGTATGAATATTCTCCGACAACAAGAATATTCTATGACAACAATAAATATTTTACTCACCGACAATAATAAATATTTTATTATCACTTGTTAACTTTGAAAAATTTGTACATCTCACCCATAACTATCACATTTATCCAATCAACACCTTACTGTTTAAAAATAATATATAAAAAAAATTAAATCTTTATTTATAAAATTTAGAGTCTTACAATTTGACTCTCTATTTTAATCCCTATATAGGATTTTACTCCCCATTGTGAGGGAGTTAAAAGACTGTTCTCTAAATATACAAAATGACATTTCAAACCCTCATAATTGGACAACTCATCAATCATACACATCTTGACATTTTTTTACTACTTCATTTTCAAATTATAAACTGAATATTGACTTATTTTTTAAAAATTAATTTCAAACGTATTCAAATTTAAAATTGATATAAATTTATTTAATTTATGTCAATATAATTATAAATATTATAAAAGTACTATTAATTATAAAATTTATTATTTTTAAAATTTAAATGAATCATATTAAATTTAAATTTAAAAATATCACAAATTAACTTTTTAAAAGTTAATATTGATCCTATGTTCATTTGCAATTACAATCCATTCAAGACTCACTTCATAAATTATTTAAAATTTAAAATAAAATAAAAATTATTTTACAGTGAAATATAATCGATAAATTATACTCTCTTATAAATTATAAGATTATTATTAATTTAATGTTTTGATTGTGGGAACTTTTAAATGTTAACTTTCATTGTTTAAGGAATCAATATAAAGAACCTATTGGGTATATAGTGACAAAATTGAATTCTTATTTTGCAGAATGACCCAATAACAGTGCAGGATATAGAGAAAGATAAGAAAACTATTGTGAATGTTGTTATAAATCTCATTTATTAATTTGATGGATATCATGATTAGACTTTGAATTTTATTTTCAATTATTTTCTTTCATATATAGAAAATGTTATAAGAAAGTATAGTTGATGAGAATTATAAGTCCGTATAAATTTTGATTTAATTTTATTGTACTTTCTTTTCATTTTATTTTTTTTAAAAATAGTCGGTTTGCAATGTCCTCCTTATCCTTGATTGGAACAAGCTATACAAAGAGGAAAATAACTAAATTTATATACGCATAGTTTTATCATAAATTTGAAAGCGTCTAAATTATAATTAATATTAAAATTCTTAAAAAATTAAGTCCTTCATCTATTTTAATTTAATTTTTTTTACATAATCTTTCAATTTTAAACTTTTATTTTATCCAACATTAACGACACACGCAAATAGGAATGCTACTAAGAATTGTTTTTTAAAGTTGAAGCAACCCAAATCCAGGTGGGGGCCTGGTAATCAAATCTCAACATGGTTTGAATCATAATAAATTAATAGTAGTAATATAAAAAATTGCAACTGGGGGGTATAATAATAATAAAAATCAAAGTTTAGGTGAATTATTAATAAAATTGAAAAGTAGGAGGAGAAGAAGATAAGAAATGAATGGTACGAAGGGAGTTGTTTGTCGGTAGAGGGGTACGAGGTTTAATGGCCTCAGTTTCAGGAGACGTGGGCTTCTCTTCTCCTTTCGTTCTCCTACCCCACCCCGACAGATATTTCCTAAATTGTCCTTCTCCTATAAATTTATATTTTAAACACCCCTGTCCCTCCACTTTAAAGATTATTGAGAAAAATAATAAATCCCCCAAAGTGATTTTTTTTTTATTCAAGAAACTGTATAATTTTCTCCTTACAAGCTAAAATTACTACTGTCCCTAAAAAAATAATTAAATGTACAAAATTTTTTGTCACCAAAAGAATAAGATAAAGTACATAAAATGAAGGATAAATATGTCATTTAGTGAAATTCATTAGTATAAAAAATTAAAAGTACTCATCACTTTATATAATTTTGTGGGGCTACTAAAGATAAATTCGAAACTTTTTAACTCTCTTTTTTCAGACAAAAATGCTAGGGGATCGGGAAAGGGTGATCAGTCTAGCGACCGGTCCTATTTTTATTTTTATTTTTATTTTTATTTTAATAAGACCCAAAAAATATTGTACAACCCTGTTTTTTATATGTATCTAAATCACACCCAAAACACTGAATTCTGTAAAAAAAAAATTAGTTAAAATAAATATTATACATTTTTGGGAGTTATTAAAAAAAACGGTCGCTAGACCGGTCCCAAAAAAGGGTCATCATAGAAGGACTATTTTTCAGATGCAAATTGTATTTTGTTCATCCTTTAATTAAAGGAAGGAAGGAGAATATAACTTTAAGTGAATTTTTTGAAATTTAAGCCTAATCTCTTTATTAAAGTACTTATTTGTTCTTAAAAGAAAGTTCTCCCTCTCTATCTATTTCAATTATTGGATTTTGAAAATCAATTTAAAAAATTTAAAATTTAAAATTGAGATGATTCAGTAAAAAATTATAAGACTATAAATTTTATAATATATTGTGCTTTTTGTATGGTACACAATATTCTTTAATATATGTATCAAAAATAAAAGAATTAAATTTAAAAATGTATTAAATTAACTTCAAAATTTTAATAATGATCTTATATATTTTTAAGATATGGTGTCTTATTAATTTATTATTATGATTTTATATATTGAAGTTTTCCTTCGTCTTTTAAAATAGAGCTACTTTTTCTTGGAAATTTTCTTTAATATAAATTGTTTTTTTAATTTCAAGGGGAGAGAGAGATATCTAATACAACATAAAAGAAAGCTTGTATTTTTATGATTGGATGGATTATAATTGAAAGGTATAGTGCCAAGAAAAAAAATAAAAAATTAAAGTTTATAAAGTGTGTTTCTCTTTCTTTATTTTTGCATCAAATAAAATATGTCCCAAATTTTATAAAATTGAGACGGAGAGAGAGTAGTGTATAGGGCTTTTTTATTTATTATTTTATTTTATTATTTTATAAATGTGTGGCTTCTCCTTTTGTCATTATACTCTTTATCATTCAGTGTTTCATCTACTCCTTATTTGTCACCGGATTCTCATCCTACCTACACCACAGCCCACAGGCAGTTAGGGCCACACTACCTGTACAATAAGGTAGGTTGTTAACTCATATATATATATATATATAGCAAGGATCAAGAGCATAATTTTTAAAGAACATAATTTTTTAAAGGGCATAACTTCTTTTTAGCGACGGACCAAACCGTCGCTAAATGCGTCGCCATAGGTCCGTCCGTCGCTATATAAAGTCCGTCAGATAAGACCTATGGCGACAGACAGACCTATGGCGACAGACATGCGACGGTTTGGTCCGTCACTAAAAAGGAGTTATGCTCTTTAAGGAGTTATGCTCTTGATCCTTACTCTATATATATACATGTCGTTTTTAAACTGGTAAGCCATACTTAGCGTTTACAATTTAATACGGTGAACGAGAGATTTTTATAAATAGAGTATTTTGAATATTTGTCACATCCGCAGTATTAAACTGAGGACAGACACTACTAAATCGTTAAAATAATGTTAAATTGACAACGTTGTCAATTGATAAATTCTCATATATATATATGATAAATTCTCATATATATATACGGTCCGGATCTTAAGTTTACTCTTTATCCAATATACTTTGCTTATCCCTCTTTAGCGACGAACCGGGCGACAGTTCGGTCTGTCGCTATATATACAACCGTCGTCCTAGCTTTTAGCGACGGACAACATATAGGCGACGGGTGTATATATAGCGACGAACCGAATGTCGCCCAGTCCGTAGCTAAAGAGATAAGAAAGGTATGTTGAATAAAAGATAAGCTTAAGATCCAAACCGTATATATATATATATATAGCAAGGATCAAGAGCATAACTCTTAAAGAGCATAGCTCCCCTTTAGTGACAGACCAAATCGTCGCTAAATGCGTCGCTATAGGTCCGTCCGTCGCTATATAAAGTCCGTCGAATAAGACCTATGACGTTGGACGGACCTATGGCGACGGACATGCGACGGTTTGGTCCGTCGCTAAAGGTGTTATGCTTGTTATGTCTTTATATAGCAACAGACATATTAAAAATTTGTCTTAAAATTATAAATTTATAAATTATAAATTATAAATATTAAAAATTTGTCTTAAAATTTGTCTTAAAAATTATAAAATTTTTCTTAAAATTTATAAATTTATAAATTATAAATATTAAAAATTTGTAAAAATTATAAATTTATAATTTATAAAAATTATAAATTTTTTTAATATGTCTTAAAATTTATAATTTCGTACTACATACATTAAAAAAAGACTATTAATATTGTTATAATAAAAATATTCTCATACCAAAATATTTATTAATATTTTTAAATTATTACATCTTAATATTTTAAAAGACACTTAATATTTTGATAAAATTATTTTTCTTATGATAATATAATAATGTCAAAAGAATATTATAATAATTATAGAATATAATATATAATATATAAAGAGGTGAGAGAGTAGAGAGCCAGCCGCTACTAAGAGTAGCGGCCGGTTGATATATTATATATTATATATTATATATTATATTATATATTATATATTATATTATATATATAATATATAATATATATTTTTATAATATATAAAGAGGAGAGAGAGTGCATATATAAGGAGGAGAGAGAGAGAGTCAGCCGCTACTCTTAGTAGCGGCCGGTTGAAAATAATTAATATAATATTAATAATAAGGGATATTTTGATAAATTACTATGCTGAAAAAGTTGATGTAACAGCCGCTACTAAGAGTAGCGGCTGGACCTTTTTATTTTCAATCTTCAGCCCTTAATTTTATTGATCAATGGTGGAGATTATGGTTGCTGAATAGTACCCCCTAGCAACCGGTTGCTATGGATTAAGCCCCTATATATATATATATATATATATATATATATATATATATATATATATATATATATATATATATATATATATATATATACGGTCCCAATCTTAAGTTTATCCTTTATCCAACATACTTTGCTTATCCCTCTTTAGCGACGAACCGGACGACAGTTCGGTCCGTCGCTATATATACAACCGTCGTCTTAACTTTTAGCGACGGACAACATACAGGCGACGGGTGTATATATAGCGACGAACCGAATGTCACCCAGTCCGTCGCTAAAGAGATAAGCAAGGTATGTTGAATAAAAGTTACGCTTAAGATCCAAACCGTATATATATATATATATATATATATATATATATATATATATATATATATAGAGAGAGAGAGAGAGAGAGCAAGGATCAAAAGCATAACTCTTAAAGAGCATAACTCTTTAAAGAGCATAACTCCCCTTTAGTGACGGACCAAATCGTCGCTGAATGCGTCGTCATAGGTCCGTCCGTCGCTATATAAAGTCCGTCGGATAAGACTTATGACGTCGGACGGACCTATGGCGACGGACATGCGACAGTTTGGTCCGTCGCTAAATATGTTATGCTTGTTATGTCTTTATATAGCAACAGACAGACCTATGGCGACGCATTTAGCTATGGTTTGATCCGTCGCTAAAAGAAAGTTATGCTCTTTAAGGAGTTATACTCTTTAAGAGTTATGCTCTTGATCCTTGCTCTATATATATATACATGTCGTTTTTAAACTGGTAAGCCATACTTAGCGTTTACAATTTAATACTGTGAACGAGAGATTTTTATAAATAGAGTAGTTTGGATATTTGTCACATCCGCAGTATTAAACTGAGGACAGACACTCTACTAAACCGTTAAAATAATGTTAAATTGACAACGTTGTCAATTGAAAAATTCTCATATATATATACGATCCGGATCTTAAGTTTATCCTTTATCCAACATACTTTGCTTATCTCCCCTTTAGCGATGAACCGGGCGACAGTTCGGTCCGTCGCTATATATACAACCGTCGTCTTAGCTTTTAGCGACAGACAACATATAGGCGACGGTTGTATATATAGCGACGAACCGAACATCGCCCAGTCCGTCGCTAAAGGGATAAGCAAGGTATGTTGAATAAAAGGTAAGCTTAAGATTCAAACCGTATATATATATATATATACACGGTCCGGATCTTAAGCTCACTCAACTAAAAACTCACCCAACTCACCCCCCTTTAGCGACGGACCGGACGACGATTTGATTTGCCGCTATATATACAACCGTCGTCTTAGTTTTTAGCGACGGACAACATATAGCGATGGACAACATATAGACGACAGCTGTATATATAGCGACGGATAAACCGTTGCCCGATTCGTCACTAAAGAGGAGTGAGTTTGGGTGAGCTTTTAGTTGAGTGAACTTAAGATCTTTATCGTATATATATATATATATATATATATATATATATATATATATATATATATATATATATATATATATATTTGAATTAAAGTCACCTACCAAAATAAATAACGACACTTAAATGCACATGGCTAATTGAGTTAACAAATAAACGCATCACATACTATGGGATGAATAATTTTCTTGATTTAGTATCAAATGTTATGTGATATTTAAGTAAAAAATATAATCTTGACGACTAAATATCATGAATTGAAACGGTACTGTTTCTAAACTTTAGAAAGCTATTTTAAGTAGGATTCTATTTTGACTTTTAAATTTAGAATTTTGTTATATAGTGCGATAAAATATTTATTCTGAAATGATAAAATGAGACATTATATAAATAAGTGTATATAGAATATTACTGATAATAATATTGTTTACAAGATATATCATCTGGTAGGAAGACTTGAACTTACTCATTAGAATGAAACAATTAAGTTCGTAAATGAATCGAGTCGAGTTGAGTGTTGAGTTGTTCATATTTGGTTTACAAAATTTATCGAGTATAAAATAAAGTTTGATTGAGGCTCGTTTAGCTACCGAGTCGAGCACGATCTCGAATCGAGCCCGAACAGTTTGAATTTTTCGAACGAATATGATCCGAGTATTAATAGAAAATTAAAATTTAAGGAGGTTCGAGTAATTTATCGAACTTTAAAAGTTGCTCATATTTGAATCATTTATATTTCGAGTCGAGCTCGAATCTAACATTTAATCGAACGAGTACGAATCCAATTGTTGTTGGATTTCTTGGAGTACACCATTAAGTTAGATTGCGATTAATGTGAAATTTAAGCAATAAGATAGATTAAATTAGTGTGGGGCTATCCCGTGTATAATATGTGTTGATATTTGTTATCTACATAAATTTAGCGAAACACTATTTTCACACGTATTTTTTGATATTTTCACACAGTTACTTCTCATATGATTGTGGGACCCACTGTATGCTCATATAAGAGAGGATCATGTGAAAATATTAAAAATATATATCAAAATATCAATTTTCTAAATTTATGGTCATATGCAGTAAGACCCTTGTGAAATTTGATCCCAATGAGACCTGCCGCGAGAGGGCTTTATGAATGAGTTTGGAGTTGGGCTTTGAAACATTATATATAAGTTAGGCTATGTTTCGGGCTTCATAAAAGGGTTGCTTATTGCCACTTAGTTTTAATTAAGTTGGGCTTGGGTTTGAGACTCAGCAGTATCAAGTAGGAGGAGTAGGAGATCAGACACAACTGACCCTATATTCATATGTTATTTGAAATAAATCAATAATTTTGCTTCCTCCATAAGACGTTTTAAAATTTTGACAATTTGTGGAATTTTTTTTTTTTTTTTATTAAATGGGACAAAAAATCGGTTTTAATAACCGCATCTTCCCGTAGAGGAAAAAAATGTATTTCTAATTTTAAAACAGACAGATTAACTTTTTTTGGAATACTTAACTATTATTCTCTTACCTATTTTTAGAATACTTAACGATTACTCTCTTAATCCCGTAATTCTATTTCTTACATTAGAAATAGTACATTGGTCTGATAGCAAAATTATTGTTCTGCTATTATCAGCCACCTTTTGAAAATATATTTTTTTATTTAAATTAATTATGAATATATCTAACTTTAGACAATACAAATTGAAAACAACGTATAAACTACTACTAATTATGAAATTTGTTATTTTCAAAAGCTAAATAAATCACATCAATTTTGAAAAGAAAAATATCCTCGCAATATTTCGGCATAGAGGGGGTTTTTTATTTACTAGAATTTGTATCCTAAGTATGTAAATAAATTGCAAATACGATCCCACCAATAAATGCCCAACTTTTCTTTGAGTCCCAATTCCAATATGATCCCCATGCTTCATTAGCCCATACTTCAAATTAACAGACGAAACACATCACAACCTTGTGTATTGATGGGGTATGAATAGGACTGAGCAAGGAACCAAATTAGAACCGAAATCAAACCAAAAATTGCACAAACCGCACCAATTAAAATCGAACCAATGATTCCGACGTATGTGACGGTTTTATGTGGGTTAAACAACCAAATTTACGTTTTCGATTTGATTCCTAACCAAAATCGCACGCATAAAATCGAAACCAAACCGCACCATGAAAATTAACTAATTATACAATCTTATTACAAGAGAGATGTTTCATTTAACCTTGTGTAATTGTGTATGCCTATAAATTAAAGATAAATGTATGCCTATAAATTTATAAATAACTAAGAGATCAAAAAAAAAAAGATACAAAAACAAAGCAGTTCGTGTGGTGGGATCATTGAATAAAATGAAAATCACACCATACTCCTTTACTAATAGAAATCTTACAAGTATAATAAACAATACTACATTGGATCAAATATATTCCTACAGCACAATTATTAATTTAAAATTTATAGATTTCCTCCCAACACAACATTCCATGATTAAAACATATTCCTCCATACTCTACCATGATTAAAACATATTCCTCCATGCTCTACTTGGGAATGACTAATGGTGCCACTCAAAACTACAAGTATATTGTGATGAGCTCAAGAAGGTCCCATTCCCACATGCTCAACAAATTTTAAGTAAATTAGCAACAACAACAAATTCATTGGACATGAAATAATGAGGTCTGAAGTCAAGTTTCTCTTCCTCTTCTTGAAACTAGAGGGTTTCCTAGCTGCAGGTTAGAGTCAAGCCATCATCTCCATTCTTTGGATATCTTCTAATGTGATGTTACCTGCTAACAAGAAGGGCATTATATTGCTGCTTCTAATGTAGCTTGGAACTGCACAGGCACTGGGAGCAAAGGAGCTTGAATTTCTCCTGGCTTGCCAAGCTGACCACAGGTAGCCATCTGATCGTCTCCAAGACTACTTGGTCGCAAGAAAACTACACAGCCTGCTTCAGCTAATAAGTTCCTAAACTCAATCATCTTCGCCTCCCTAGTCGGTTTGAATTGGGAACCAGAGTGAGGGTTGAAAGTAATTAAGTTGATCTTGCAAGGAATGCCCTGAACGAGATCAATTAGCCTTTTTGCATCCTCAATACTGCAGATAGAATCAGATACATGAGTAGTCAATATTACTCTCAACATTGAACTACATCTCTTGTACAACCAAATAGCAAACGCAGGGACATAAATATTAACCACCAAGAATTGTACCATGTTACTGAAGATACAGGCTTATAAACAAGGGACCACTTTTTTTTAAAGGGAAAAAAATGATGGGCCGCAGTATGAAAATTATACCAGATAAACATTCTGATTTGACCGACTTATAACCTGAACATTTTGAGACCAACCATCATGACTTGTAACACTTCAATAACAACTTTCATCCAAACAGAACATAAAGACACTGTTGTGATGTGAAGGGAAAATCAATCCGCTGGAAATCTAAGATGACTTCATTGCATCCATAGTGTATCCATAGCAAACTTGGACATTCACATGCATAGACACAACGGAATTGGTACAATCTATTACGCAAAATCATGCACTAAAAAATCCTCACTGAAACAGTTAAGGTTTACAGTCATTAGCCTCTTGTACATGGAGCTCACAAGATCTATTTATCTCATAAGGAGATCGTTTATTTAGTGGAACATTTTTCGCAAGTGATCTGAAGATGTACTTAGAATGAAGATGGCTCATTCCAGGATATTAATAGTGTCAATTGGTAAAACCAATACATAACATGTCAATTAACATTTGCAGGGTTCAGATTAAGCTAATCAATCAGACTAAGTTACGGTATCAGCAAATCCAACATCAAGCTTGAGCTGCATTGCCCATAAAAGGAAAAAGGCTAGCAATTTAGAGGTCACTATAGGTGTACACCTACCATAAATACAACATTTGTAATGGACCCAACTTCACTTGTAAGCAGGCGACGTGCAAGCACAGCCTGCTCCACTATCTCCACTATCACAGCAGAAGACGTGCAAGCATAGCATGTCAATTAATAGTTACAGTTTACAAGGATTATACGAGGATAATAAAGCTTGAATACCAGTGTAGCAGAACTGACAATTCATTGCACAACCCACTTGACTTGAAACACATACAGTAGTTCCGCCCCTTTCTTTAGGTATTACTACAGTTTCAATAACCAGTCCATCTTCCAATGTGAACAAAATCTGTAACCTCCTGCGAGTTTGTGATCAATGAGAATATTCTCAAAAAATTCGACTACACAAGGCCAGGTAGGATAATAATAGCCACCAAATCAAATCAAATGCAAATTATAACTAGTGAAGTTGTAAAATCTTCATGATCAGATTAATCAAAAAACAGATAAAAAAAATATTCAAAAAAAAACTCTTTTTGCTGATGACAGAAGAAACTACAAAAAGAATTGACAAGTTAATTACTATACCATTATTATTGAACTAACAGAATTGGATTGAAATGAAGTTGTTCATACTTATATCTACAAATTTGACAAGTTCATAATCTGAAAGAAACATAAGAAATACATGGATATAATCAAATCATAAAACCCTTCATACATGAACTATTCATCTGAACATTATTAACACTGAGCAAGCTATAATTCTAGCTTTTTTTACAAAAGAGATTGTACCTTACAAACAAAGAACAAGACCAAACATACTACAGTACAGAAAAGGAAAAAAATGAAACCAGAACAAATTACTGCACAAATTTCCCCCGAAATATTCAACTTTTCTTATGAAAATCTTTATGTTACTTCTGAACTTCTTATCATATTGGTTATTCTTACAATACAAACCTAAATAAACCCTTCTTCGTTATCAACAACAAACAGATCAACTTTAATTAACAATTCACATCACCAATTCTCCATTTTCATGTTTCAAATAGTAATGCTAAAAAGAACGGTTAAAGGAAATAGGAAAGTACTACTTCACTGGCAAACAAAAAAATTAATATGCAAATCGGAGAAACAGATCGTCATCCCATTACTAAAACAAATTATAACCCAAAATCTCAAACGCTTCAAAGTCGACCAGTAGTACATAACAAGCAGTCAAATGAACTACTTGCCATAAAATAATTGTCAAAATCAAAGCATAAAATACGATCAAACAGTTTATCTCCATTTATAGATGAATATATATCAATAATCAAAAATCATACCAGAATTATAGAGAGACTTGGAAGCTATTTGATTCAATTCAAAGCATTGGAAGGATTTGATAATTACCTGATAAATAGAAAGAAAGCAAAAAAGCAATTAGCCAAAGATCTGTGATCTGATAAATTTGAGATGAAATCGATCTGAGATTTGTTGTCATGTACCGATCTCAGTCGAGGATCGATCTCTCATCTTCTCTCCTCTCGCCGCTCTCCTCCTCTCGCGCTCCCAGTAGACAAATTAATAGATCGATCGATTGAATATACAACCGCTAAAAGCCCAATATTTTAGAGGGGTATATTGTCAATTGACTAAAATTAGTGGATTGAATGGTTTATTCAGGACCATCCTGACAGGAATGAAAAATATAATTTTAACTAGATTAATATTCCGGTGAATACACTATTCCGGCCGGAATAAACAAACCAAACAGCATATTACTCATTCCAATGGAATGATTCATCCCATTCTCCCTCCTATTCCATCAATCCAAACATAGCATCAAAGTCTCACCAGAAGCCATAATAGCATAAACAGCCTCATCACCAATTTCCCTTCAGACTTCGAAATTTGAGCTCTTATGCATTTACTGAAGAATGGGTTATACATTGATCATAATTTAAAATACTTATCATATCACAGAAAGAGTAAGAAGTCATAGACTCTCAATTACATAAAGTTTGAGTAGAAAGAAAATTATGTTTAGTAGCAAGGGAAAACCATATATGAGCATTCCATTTACTTGATTGGTTTGACAAAATTATCTAGTTCAGCCATGTATCCACCACGTGATATATTTAAAGCGAATTCCCAAACAATTATGAATAATCAACAAATCCCTACTTACCAGCACTGGAGCTCAAAATTTTGAAGTCAAAGTTAGCTTCCTCCAAAGAGCTACGCCAGTGATATTCTGACTAATTAGAAGCATGGCACCTGTCAGAATAATTATCAACTGTCATGAGGATCAGGTGTGGAGTTTAGTGCTACCAATAGTCACCACAAGAACAAGAACCATCATGGAAATTATGGAAGCGGTTGGTGTCTCTCAAGATGATTTCTCTATCCACCACCTTTGATACAAACTTGAATGCTGAATGGCAATCACCGCACACTCTGATGTTCTTCTTTATCCGGATGGTAGATCCAGGAGGTGTGTTAAGAAGTGCAAATGCTAGAGCTAACTTTTCACTATGGTACTGCAACTTCACTTCACGCTCTTGCTGATCCACATACAAAAGAACATGGCTAGTATCTGGCACGTACCCTATTTCCTTAATTTTAAGACTGATCTTCTCCCACATTTTGAAGATCTCTTCTCTCTGTGGGTGGGCATCGTCATTGGCCACAAACATGTGGACAGCATTCTCAATCTCCACCCAACTACAAGCAGGTTCTTTCTTCACGCCACTCTCTTTCATCATCTTTCTCACTTTGGCAGCGTCTTGCCATCTACCAGCAGAGGCATAGATATTAGATAGTATTACATGGGGTCCTGAATCGCAGGGGTCAAGTTTGAAAACATGTTCAGCAGCATAAGCACCCAACTCCATATTCTTATGCATCCTACAAGCCCCAAGCAATGCTCCCCAGACAGCTGCAGTAGGTTCAATTGGCAGTTCCCTTATGAACCTTTCAGCACGATCAAGACGACCTGCTCGACCAAGTAGATCAACAACAGTCACATAGTGTGAGACCTCCGGCTCAACCTTGAACTTCTTCATCAATTCAAAATAATAGAGCCCTTTGTCCAACAAACCAGCATGACTGCAAGCAGTGAGAACACAGAGGAAAGTTATAGCATTAGGTTCAATCCCAACCCTAAGCATTTCCTCAAAGCGTTCCACAGTTTCCTTCCCACGCCCATGTTGTGCACACGCGCCAAGAATAGAATTCCAGGAAACTACATCCCGTTTCACTAGTCTATCAAAAACTTTTTTGGCATCCACAATGCTACCTGATTTAGCATACATGTCAAGAAGGGTGTTTCCAATAAAAGCAATAAGCTTTAATCCCGACTTTATCATATGCGCATGTATCCATTTGCCCTGCTCTAAAGCTCCAATGCTAGCACAAGCCATAAAAATACTAGAAAAAGTAAAATGGGTCGGTTTGAAATCTTCCCTTTGCATATTCCTGAAAAGCTGAAGCGCATTTTCCCCATCCCCTTTCCTAGCATGCCCGGCAATCAAAGCATTCCAAGAAACCTCATTCTTGCTCATCAACCCATCAAATATAAACTGCCCTTCGTCCATTTTCCCACACCTCGCATACATATCTACAAGCGCACTCCCCACATAAACATTGGAGTCATACCCATATTTCAAGCAAAAGCAATGAATCTGCCTGCCATCTCTATCACTAGGCCTAGCCCCAGCAGCCTTGAGAAGACTGGAAAACGTGAAATGATTTGGCTCCAATCCAAGCCTCAACATTTCAGGAAACAAAACCAGTGCATCTTCCGACTTCTCATTCTGAGAATACCCAGTTATTAACGCAGTCCAAGAAACCATATCTCTTATTGGCATTTCATCAAACACGTGGCGTGCCTCATCCAAACTACCACACTTAGCATACATATTCAGTAAAGTGTTCTGAACAACTTGGTAGTGCTTAAGCTTGGAATTGACGAAGTGGGCATGAACAATTCTTCCTTCTTTAAGCTTTCCCAGCTGGGTACATTTATTGAGCAACTTATTATACAGAGTCCCATCTGATTCAATTGATCCGCGGTCGATCAGGTCCAATACATGAAGCCCACCATTTTTGCTCTTGTGCAGAAGGTCTTTTTCTTGAATAACGCATGAAGCATCAAAGATTTCCTCTTCTGCTGAATCTGGGTCAGTAAAATTATAAGCAGGGGAGGTCGCAGATGTGGTGAGAAATTGGGGAGCCAGAAAAATTCCCATAAGGTATCTCTCTTGTGAGATGACTACATCGGAGAAGATTGGATTAAACCTACGTGTTGGTGTAATATACCGTTTCATGTATGCCGACGTCAAGAATGTTGATTTTGTTTCATGTATGCCGATGTCAAGAATGTTGATTTTGTTTGTGTTTTAGTGTGTGTTTATGCGTTGGGTTGCGATTTGCTGGAAATTCCGGTGTTGGAAGGGGTGAGCAATTCGGTTATAACCCAATGGAATAGCTTATTCGGATATAATCGAATAACGAAATCCTCTTAATTTTACTATCCCAAAAACTAAACCAATCTAGAAAATAACCAATTTAACAATACGGTTATTTTGGTTAATAACCAAATTAAGTTCCATTTTATCAAATAAAAAAAAGATTCATTTCAAATATTTCAGTGTCTACCCTGCATAACTTACTTAACAATACACACTAAATATAGGATGGGCCTTCTCCTTCAGAAACAATAACCACATATTTAATTTGCTATAATTTGTAAGCATTTCTCAGAAACTATCGAGGCAGAAAATGATTTTAGGAAATAAAAGATCATTAAAAAATTAGATCTTTGCATCTAAACCCAAAAAAAAGAGAGACAGCCTGCAATTTCTAATGGCCAAAAGCTGAAAAAGAGCTGGGATGACAAACCAATAATATCGACTTTCATATAGATTAGCTGATAAATCATGAAAGTGCATATACAATTCCGCTGAGAAATCTAGACTTTGATAAAGGAGTAGATGGGAGATTGGGAGATTCCCAGACGCATGCGAAGAGGCAAAGAGATGGAGCTGCAGACACAGAGGGGCGGGGGCCGGAGGCGGAATCGCAGAGACTAAAGAGGCTGGAGGTGAAGGCCGGAATTGGGGAAAGTCGCGATTTGCGATGTGGCTGTGGAGAAGCAAAGCGAAACTAGGGATTTGGGTTAGGGACTTGGGGCAGTCGGCAGATATGATATGAGAGCAACGATTTGGGTTAGGGACTAGGGATTTGGGTTAGGGACTTAACAGGTGAGCTGCATTAACCTGCAATCAATCAACCATCTGAGCATCTGAGTATAGTATTGAGTCGCAAGTCTTGACAACTCTTAACTAGGGGTGGCCAATCCGTAAATACAGATTCGAACCGGACCGGTATAACGAACCGGTAAAGTATCTGAATAAATATTAAAAATTAATATAATTATTTTTTTATTATTTTTATTATTATTAATATTATTATTATCATTATTTTATTATTATTATTATTATTAATTATTTATTAATAAAAAAATAGAAAATCGGTATATACCAGTACGGTTCAGTAATACCAAATCATAAAAATTCGGTACCGAAACCGGTACCGAAAAATCGGTATATACCGAGTTTTTTGTACTGAAATCGGACAGGTTATTTTTGTACCGAACCGACCGGTTTAGTCCGATCCGAAAAAATTGAAAAACTAGAAAAATCGAAAATTATTATCACTTATACTCTTAAGTCTTGAGTCTTTTTTAAAAAAAATATCTATTCAGTTATTCGATTAACTGAACACTTTATTTTAAATAAATATATTCAAACTCGAAATGGATTATTAAAACGGTTATAACTGAATTGGATAAAATAACCAAATAATCGAAATAATTTGGTTAAAAAATTCGATTATTCGTTTTTATTCATTTTTTGCTAGACCCTAGTTGGAAATATACATTCATTAACTAATAAATACACTGATAACTATTTCTCCCTCCATTTTACAAGAATAATTTTATTTATAAAAAAACTTATTTTAAAAATACAAATTTATTATGTTGTAATAATATCTTATACTATTTTCGTCCCATAATAAACGTCATAATTTGACTTTAATTGTCAAATTGACTATTTTTAAAATAAATATTTTAAAATATCTATATATAATTTTTAAATTTCAAAACATGACATTAGTAGTAAATTCTTTGTAATATATTATAGTCATAATCTCTAAACGTGTATTTTGAATTTTTTTAAAAAATTTATGAATTTTAAAAATAGTCAATTTCAAGGTTCTCAGACTCGAATCGGTTATCGAACAAAAAAAGGTACCGGATGGATAGGTCACTGGTCCAATCAATGGTCGAACCGTTATTGACTCAGTAACGTCATTAATATATTAAAATATATATTAGTAGTAATTAATAAAATTTTAAAAAATTTCATTTTTTTATGGACTAAAACACAATAAAGTTGAGTTCCAATATTATTAAAAGTTGTTAATTTTAATATTAAAAAAATTTAGTACAAAAAAAATCAAGTTACTGGGTCAAAAACCGATTATACCGGTTGAACCACCGATTCGAACGGTGGGTCAACCAGGTTTTGATCAAAACTGATTTTTTTGTTCAAATGGGATCGGAGTGTCAATCGATTCTCGATTTTATCGGTTCAACGGACAGTTTGACCCAATTTTTAAAACCATTGTCAATTTAATCATAAAAGTCAAATTAAAACATTTATTATGGGAGGAAAGGAGTACAATAGACTCAAGTTTACTATAGTACTAGAAGAGAAGGCTAAACTAAAAAAAAAAAAACAAGGGGTGTGCATAAACCGTATAGTACAAGTACTACTGAACAAAATAATTATAATCCTGTTAATCAAATCAATCATTATAATAGAGTACTAATATACAAAATAATTATAATCCTGTTAATCAAATTAATACTAAATGTTTCGGTTAATATTTTATATTTATAATTTTTTTTCTTTTTTTATTATGTTATTCAAATAAATACACAAGCAACCTAATAAAAAATGAGTTTTAAAAACAAGCAAATGAATATATTATTGGCGTTCGATTTATTTGACGTGATTTCTCTGTATAAGTTGTGATAAAAACACAAAGAGAATGTAGAATTTTCTGATGTATTATATATTATTCATCAATGTAGCATATATATATACAAGACTATATTGCTAAACTTATGCTACTGATTGCTAAACTCATGCTACTGTTACAACAAGATATTCTATTGCTATATTTGAGTGATCCTAACTGCACAATTCTATCCTGATAATCAGGGAGATAATCACTCCATTATTATAGGAGAAGATTACTCCCAATCGCATATTCTAACATCCCTCCTCAAGGTGGTGCATGGATGTCACACACATGCTAAGCTTGTCAAGACAACTTGTAAACACTTTGTTGGATACTGCTTTTGTAAGAACATCAGCAAGTTGAAATTCTGACTTTACAAAAGGAAAATGAATAATGCCAGCTTCAAGCTTCTCTTTAATGAAATGTCTATCAACTTCTACATGCTTTGTCCTATCATGTTGAACAGGATTATGGGCAATCTCTATAGCTGATGTATTATCACAATAGAGATTCATTTCAGTTCTTTGAGAGAATCCCAAATCTTTCATCAAATTTTTTAACCACAATAATTCGCATACTCCAATTGCCATCCTTCGATATTCAGCTTCAGCACTTGATCTAGACACTACAGACTATGTTTTACTTCTCCAAGTCACAAGGTTGCCACCAACATAGGTGAAATAACCAGATGTAGAACGTCGGTTGTCAGCTGAACCAGCCCAGTCAGCATCAGTGTACCCTTCAGCATCTAAGTGTCCATGTTTCGAGAACAATAAACCCTTGCCTGGAGAAGATTTTAAATATCGCAAAATACGTTCTACAGCATCCATGTGAAGTTCACGTGGATCATGCATAAATTGACTTACCACACTCACAGCATAAGCAATGTCAGGTCGAGTGTGGGATAAATAAATTAATTTTCCCACAAGTCTTTGATATCTCCCTTTATCTGTACAACTAGCATGGGAACATTGAAAAAGTTTATGATTTTGTTCCACTGGATTATCAACTGGTTTACATCCAAGCATCCCTGTTTCGGACAATAAATCAAGAGTATATTTACGTTGTGACATAAATATTCCATGCTTGGATCGAGCTATCTCAATCTTAAGGAAATATTTAAGATCTCCAAGATTTTTCATTTCAAATTCGAATGCCAAATGTTGTTGTAAGCACTGAATTTCCTCAGCATCATCACCTGTCACTATCATATCATCAACATATATAATCAAGGCAGTGAGTTTACCCATGTTATGCTTTATAAACAAGGTATGATCCGAGTTACTTTGAGTGTAACCAAACTTTTTCATGACTTGAGTAAATCTACCAAACCAAGCTCTAGGAGATTGTTTCAAGCCATACAAAGCCTTCTTGAGTTTGCAAACTTGAGTGGTACCTTCATATTCTGAAATTCCAGGAGGTGGATCCATATACACATCTTCTGTAAGGTCTCCATGCAGGAATGCATTTTTGACATCGAATTGGAGTAAAGGCCAATCTTTATTAGCTGCTATAGACAGAAGAACTCTCACAGTATTGAGTTTAGCAACTGGAGCAAAAGTTTCTTGATAGTCAACCCCATAAGATTGCGTGTACCCTTTGGCGACAAGTCTTGCCTTGTATCTGTGAGAATCCGAATTTTCAAAAATTATTTAATAAATAAAATTCTTAAACCGTGAGATGGGTTCGAATAAGAATATATATATGTGATACGAGGTATGTGGTATTATATTACATAGGGTAATATGGACTATGTAATATGTGTTTTTGTGATTTATAAATATATTATTAATATATATTTGTTATTTATTTTAGAAACGATTCAATTGAGGTAAAGGAGGTGGATAAATTCCTATCGATATTAAATAATTTATAGAATTATTTTATCATAGTAAGTTGGTGACATTAAATATCCTTAATGTATAATCACCATATTCTTGTGTATGTGTATTAATAACTAGTATGTTTATAATATAGGTTATTAATAGCAATTAAACTATCCGTGAATAGGTTTGGATAGTGAAGCATGAGTTAGTTAAGGAATTAACTAGTAAGAATAAATATTAGTTAATTTAAGTTGAGAGTTATATTATAGAATAATATATGTGAATATCGAACCTTAATTAACTAAGGTGATATAGTATAGGGTTTAATTTACTTAAGTAAAGGAGTGAATTAATATGTGTGTTGAATATATAATTATAGTTGATACTTTTTATATATACTTAGAGTGGTAATATGTGAGAAAGTTTAATGTGCGAATAACGTTAAATATATATACGTTATTAAAAGAGAAATGAAAATCATTATATCTTTAAATGAATATTTGAAGAAATTATTTTGGGAACAATTTATAGAAAAGAAAGAGAACTAATAATTATATATTTCTAATAAAGGGTATGAAATAATTTTTAATATTGAATTATTTTAATAAAGGAGAAAATGTCATTTTTGAATAATAATATTACCTTATATATTTTTATATGAGATAATTGGTATGATTAATTAATATGGTAAATATATTAAAACATATTTGCTATATATAAATAAATTGATGGAAATAAATTATTATAATAGAAAATAAACTTATTACTTATTTTCTATATATAATGTACATGTGCCGTGCATGTGATTATTTCTAATAGATATTATATTAATTATAATATCTTGAGACAATAAGTAAATTATTTTCTAATAATGAATGTTCTTATTTGGAGAAAACATAATATTTTATGATATGGCTAAATACATAATTTTAAATGTATTTTCAAGGGAGTTTAATTAATGAAAGGAAACTAAGTTATTTTTAATATATTAAATAACTTAAGTTATTATTTGATCGTGAATATTATTATTGGAATAATTAATAGAGTATATATTAATTATTATAAGCGTAAAGGTTATACTTATTATAAGTATAATTAATTGAAGTAGTTTAGCATTTTAATAGCTTGAGTTATTATATTACCGTAAAGGTTATATAGAATATTGGAGTATTTCCATTCACGATATATTTATATATGTGAATCTTGTGACTTAATAGTTCTAATTATATTGAACATGTTATAAGTAGTAAGTGATGGGAATAATAATAAGCTTGAGATTAAGCTTGTGAGAAATGCCTTGTGTGGCACGATAATAGATTCGGTAATGAATTGATTAATTCGAAGATGGAAGAATTATTAATTAAACAATTAATCTATATTAATTGTTATTATAATAATATGTTGAATTATTATTATTGCGAGTGATAGCATGATAATAAGTATATTTGTTATAAATATAATAAGATTTATATTTATTTATTGTGATAATTAACTATATAAATGTTAATTAATTATTATGAAAATTATAATTTCATTGATTAATGAGAAATAGATTAATTAATATTATTATTAATTAATCAAGTAAGTAATTTATTAATGTGCAAGCATGCGATATTAAAATATATAACGTATGATAGTTAACTATATGTTGTACGAAGTGTAAAGTGCGACGTGACTATATAAGCTATATAGTAAGGTGATAGAGTTACATGAAATGTGTATATAATGCAGTATGACGCTTTAATATAGCTATATTATATAGTATAATTGGTTGCATTAAGAGAGTTACATAATATTATTGCTTATGTAACATGATATGTGTGGGTAGACCTTAAGGAATACCCTATTAACATATATCAATTGTTAAATTGATAATGGTTTCTATAGGATATTATAACTGTATTAATAACCGTTATAATAATGAGTAATACCCGATAGAATTATATCCGATAGGATGAAATGTACATGAATTTATATATGTGCAAGTTAAAATTTACTACACGATAGTATTATTGGGACTACATTGTGACACATTAATTTATAACTTAAGTTATATAAAATGGAAAGTGTACAACTTAAATATATATGGAATAAATATATATAGCCTAAGTATATACTATATGTATACATATATAACATTAGTATGTGAAAAACAAGTTGCTGTGATTGTTTGAGAGTCTTTCTCTCCCACACGTGAACTCCCACATGGCTAGCTACTCTATATCTCTTCTCAATTTCAGCAAATGTAACTTATGATTATGGGGGAGTGGAGATAATGATGGGATTCACCAACCTTCTACCTAATCTACATGAACCATTAGACACTTGCTCAACCCATGGGATTGGTTTGGAGGATTATTGCAATATATGTATATCAATTCTTCTATAAATAAGACTCTCAGCTTCTTCATTGCATTTGCTGAGAGTTGTATTGGCTAAGGAATTTATAGAGAGTGAGTGTAGTGTTATTGTGAAAGAAACCAAGAAATTGTATTGTTTAGCAGAGGTAATCCCCATTCATGCTCTTCATTTTCTGAAAAATTTAGAAATCCTTGATTCTTGAAGTAAGCATGTATTGATTGATAATTTGTTTGATAAATACTTGTTGAGTCTTATATAAGTTGCTACGCATGTTAGCTCTATAATGTAGCATGTCTAGAAAGGAATTCGTATGAAATTTGTGAGTTGGGTTGCAGTCTGCCGAGCAGAAAGCTGCTCTATTTTTGGCCGGCCACCTGTGCAGCTGCGCCAGTTTTGTACTGGCTAGCGGCGCAGCTGCGCCGGTACCAGACTTGAGTTGGCCAAGGCCCTGCGCAGCTGCGCCGGTACCAAATTCTGGTTTTGGTTTCTGTTTCAGTTCTGTTAAGTGTTAGCATGTGGCCTCACTTGGAACAAGCATGTGAACATGATTAAACTATAGATATTAGTACATTACATGAATAATCATGATAGTGTACACGATTGACAAAAAACTTATGATTTTGAAATGAAACTTATGGTTTCGGTTGTGAACTTAGAGACATATGTAATATATATATATATTCTGACTTTTGGGACACATTAGTATGGTTTAAGAATGCATGAAAGGCATGATGATTTGCGTACATATGTTTCATAATGTAACATGAGCATGCATACTTCACTAGTGCACATTTCTAACGAAAGTGTAAGTTTTGAAAACAAACTTTGACACGTATGTACCATATCCATATTCTGATTTTTGCAAGCATGTTTACATGGCCTTGAAATACATGACGAACATGTTAACATATGTATATATATATCATGAACATGTTAAGCCTTGTTAGTAAACTTTACTAATGAAAGTATAAGTTTTGAACGTGTACCTTGACATATTACCTTGAGGTTTGGATTCCGATAATTATGAACATGTTTGATAGTACACTTGGACTCTCTCATGTATTATGCATGTATATACACCATGACTACATATCATGCAACCAAGTTTAGCATAAACGAAGCATGTTTTCAAACTAATAACTATAATAGTTACATGTATAAAATATGAATATTCATGAACATGCCCAATATGAGTTACATGAATACTTTATGTGTTTAAAGAGCTAGCATGATGAACTTTGAGATGTTCATGACCTCGAGTGGCCTTAAATTGTTGAAATGTTGACTTAGGACCTATATCATGAAAGATTGAACTTAGAAAGGTTAAACGAGCATGAAAGTATCCTTTAATGTGTATACATGCTATGTAGGACCATATGTTAATACTTGAATCCGACTTCGACGGTTAATAGAATATATTTGCTTTGTTATGGTCTTATGTGTTAGTAATGATAAATGAGAATGATTAACTCAAAAGATGGACTACACTAGCTATATGTAAATAGATTAGTGGTAGACAGGCATATGTATATGAAGAATGTTAGTAAGTACGTAAGGTTAAAATATACTTATACGTACATAATTATTCTAAGAATACGATAAGAAAGTGAAACAAAGGTTCTAAGAACCAAGATGGAAAACAATATAATACTTATTATTATACTGAGGATATATGGATGTATATAACTGATGAGTGTGATCTCTATGATTAATATAACTCTGTAGGATTACACGAAGCGCAGATATTCTTAAGCAGTTAAGTCGTGGTTGTTAAACTACGCATCAGGCAAGTCTTTCAGTTCCTATTTGATATATGAATTCAATAACTGTTTGTTGAATTATATTATGCTGTGATAATGTGAACTTATATATGAACTATATATGAGATATAAATGAGATTGAAAGTTGATCTTTGATGATATACTTGTTATGTGAAAAGTAATATGCATAGTAAATATAAACTGTTTATAAATGCATGAACTGAGTATGATGTTATATGCTATGTGATGCATGAAAACTGTTAGAATTGCTGAGCTATCGAGCTCACTCTTGCGAATAACCACTTTTGCAGGTTAAGGACTTACAATAAAGACTTCGTGCTTCTTGATTGATAAAGATAGATAGTATCGCAATAAAGAATACTGTTTAGATTATTACTCGAACCATGTTTAGATTCTAGTAGTTGTACTTGATATTTGTTTACGATGTTTAATGCTTGTCGTACTATAAAGATGTATTAGATAATACATAGAGGATATTAAGTTAAAATGTATGCGATTATACAGAAATTTGAATAGAGTGAATCATGATATAGTTTGATTCAGGAAAATATAATGGATTTAAGTTATGGAGTCAATAAAATATTTTGTTCAAGGAAGACTGAAAAAGTTTAAATTATTCCGAATTTTGGAAACATCGAATATGATGTAAAGACGAGATCTTGGATATAAATAGAATTTATATTATAAATTGTAATAAACAAAGTTGTATTCTTTTACTAATAATTAAAAGATGTAATAGTTTGACGATAGTAGTATCGTGACTGCACCGAATCCGAGGTTTCGAAGGAACGTGGATTTGGGGGCGTCACAGTATCTTTCAATAGTTCCATCTGCATTGTTTTTGACAGCAAAGACCCATCGACATCCAACAGTTTTTTTTCCTGCTGGAAGGATAACAAGATCTCATGTACCATTTCTTTTTAGAGCCTCCATTTCCTCTGCCATTGCTGCAGTCCAAAGAGGATCTGCCAAAACTTCCTGTAATGTACTAGGAATAGAGATAGAGGATAATTTACACACATAAGATGCATATGAGGCAGACAACTTGTGAGATGAGATATGATTACTTATTGGGTATTTCACTTTGGTTTTTGGATCGGGTTCATATTTAGCAGCTGGAATCCCATGGTTAGATCGTGGTGGAAGTGCATGAGGAATAAGGTTAGATGACAAACTAATTTCAGGAGAATTTTTGGGTTGTACCTGTAGGGTTGTTGTTGGTGATGACTTTGGAGAGGAGTTGACCGGTGCATTAGGAGGTAATGTACTATCAAGAGGTTGTTGAAACTTGTCGCAATGATCATTAGAGTCTTGTGAAGAAGAATCAGTAACTGTAGGTGTGTCCATGGATATGTCCATAGTGGAGGTTTCCTCATCCAATGGTCCACTAGGGTAGAGTTGCTAATTTTAGATTAAAACACAAGACATCATCATGGCTTGCAAATTGTCGAACATCTTCAGGACAAGTAGACTTTAAATCTGGAGGAGAGTAATAGAATTTTGACTCATCAAAGATAACATCCATAAATGTATAGAACCGACGAGTCTCTGGATGATAGCATTTATAACCTTTTTGAGTAGACCCATAACCAACAAAGACACATTTTAAAGCTCTTGACTCAAGTTTTGTTCGATGTTGAGGTGAAAGGTGTACATAAGCTACACATCCAAAGATACGAGGCATCAATTTAACCAACGACGGAAGCATGCAATGATCGGCAAGGACATCAAGCGGTCGCTGAAAGGATAGGATACTAGAGGGTGTACTATTAATCACATAAACAGCTGAACTGAGAGCATCTCCCCACAAGTAAGTAGGCACACTACTTCCTATTATTAGTGACAGAACGACCTCAAGTAATTGTCGATTTCTCCATTTTGTTGAGGAGTCTCTCGGCATGATGTCTGATGAATGATACATTTTGAATGCAAAAAATCTCTTAACTCTCCCTTGAAATATTCACGTCCATTATCTGAACGTACCACCTTCATAGATCTGTCAAATTGGGTGAGTACCATTTGATAAAAGAGACGAAAAACTGCACAAACATCATTCTTATATTTTAGCAAGTATACCCAAGACATTCGAGTACAATCGTCCACAAAGGTAACAAACCATCTCATTCCATTAGTCGTGGAAACTGGGGAGGGACCCCATACATCTGAATGTACTAATGAAAACGGTGTGGCGACTTTATTAGAAGACAAAGGAAATACAGCACGATGACTTTTAGCCATAACACATGTCTCACAAATGAAGTCTGAAAGTTTATATTTAGCAAATAAAGATGGAAATAACCGTCTAAGATATCCAAATGATGGATGACCAAGCCGTTTATGCCACAACCAAATTTCTGCGATATTAGCTGTTTGATTTGTACTCATCATATGTGCTAGACTATGGTAAACCTGTGAAGATGTGCCACCCTCTAGATAGTACAATCCTCCTCGTTGTCTACCACTGCCAATCCTCTCCTTGGTATATATGTGCTGAAAAATACAAGGAGTAGGATAAAACAAAGCCACACAGTTAAGGGCCTTGGTTATCTGACTAATGGAAAGCAGATTACATGTAAGGGATGAAACATATAGTACATTAGAGAGAGATAAAGTGGAGGATAAAGGAACATTACCAACACCAGTAACAGGGGATGACACACCATTGGCATTAGTAATGGCTAAGATAGGATGTGAAGGGGATAAAAAAACTAAATTTTGAAGAATCACAAATCATATGATCATTTGCACCTGTGTCAATTATCCAGTCACTATTTTTAGTACATGAAAGAGAGTTAAGGACAGTAATAGTCATACCAGTTTGTGCAACTAATCCTGTAGAAGATGACACTGGTTGCTGTAGAGAAGTGTTGGCAGAAGTTTTCTTTCCTTTAGGATGCCACTCGGGATAACCATGAAGTTTGAAGCACGTATCAACAATATGGTTATCACCATTATAGTAAGTACATTTTCGTGTCCCTTTCTTGTGGTCTTGTCGTGTAGTGATCCTTCTAGTAGCCATAGTAGTACCATCAGTAGATATTCCGCCCATCATAGCATCTTGACGGTTTGCCTCAGCACAAACCATAGCATAAGCAACTTGAAGATTTGGAAGAGGTACAGTGGCAAGTACCTGTCCACGAACCCCATCCAGTGATGAGTCCAAACCAGCCAAGAAAATATAAACACGTTGAGAATTAACCTTAGTGGTATATAACTCAATGTCAGCTTTGCACTTCATTGCACAATCATCTATAGCATCAATCTCCTGCCAAAGTTTTTGTAATTTTCCCAAATAAGAAATAATAGAACCACCATTTTGACGAACATAGATTACCTCACAGTACAACTGATATGATTTTGAGGCATCTTGACTGACTGAGTATGTATGTTTAGCTATATCCCAAATTTCCTTTGCTATGGACAAGCGCAAGAAAATAGATCTGATGTCTTTGTTCATCGTATCGAGTAACCAGGATTTGATCATGCAATTTTCATCTTCCCATGCTTCCATATTCTTCAGAATTGGTATTTTCAGGTGAAGCCTTTGAACCTGAAATAAATCCCCAATGCTTCCGACCTCGAATTTTATTGTGTGCATTCAAAGCCCATTCCACCTAATTGGTGCCATCAAGTTTCTCTAGAGTAAGCGAAGAAGAGACATCTTGCATATGTAGCGCTGGTAAAGCTAGGGAATTAGCTTTTGCATTCCTAGTAGGAGTAGTCATGATGGGTGGGTAGGAAAGAATTATGATCAGGAAAAAAAATCGAAGAACAACCTCCGGTTCTTATGATAGATAAAGGAAAAACGGACCTGGCTCTGATACCATGATAAAAACACAAAGAGAATGTAGAATTTTCTGATATATTATTCATCAATGTAGCAGATATATATACAAGAGTATGTTGCTAAACTTATGCTAATGTTACAACAAGATATTCTATTGCTATATTTGAGTGATCCTAATTGCACAATTCTATCCTGATAATCAGGGAGACAATCACTCCATTATTATAGGAGAAGATTACTCCCAATCACATATTCTAACAAGTTGTATGTTGTTACTAAATAAATGGTTCAATTTTTTTTGTGGTTTGAATTTATTTTTTCATTTCAATTTTCAATTTTCTTTACTCAAACTGTAATATATACTCCATATTAGTCAACTTAACAAATAAAACTCTTTTTTTATGAATAAGAGGGATTATATAGAAAGTATAACTACCTCTGTTAAATTGTGACAATCTGGAAAATTGGATTGTCAGAAATTAAGTTTAAAGAATTATTATTTTTATTAATTTATAATTCTTTAAACTTCATTTTTAATAATTCGATTTTCTGAGTTGTCACGTAAATAATTACAAAAAAGTTTGTAAGTTGTTGTGATTTAGATATACTATATATTTATTTATCATATATCATGTCATTTTGTGCAATTTTTTTATATGTATAATTAGTACATAATATTACTTATTTTAAAATGCATGTGCCATCAGGACTAGTAAAATAATATTTATTCTGTTTCAAAATTAGAGATACATATTTTTTTAATCTGTTTCAAAATTAGAAATATATTTTTATTTAAAGTCTATAAACTGATATGATATTCTTAATTTGACATTATTTTTTTCACTATCATTTTTTAATATTTTAAGTCTATAATTAAATTTCTAACTAATACTAAAAGTATATTTAACATTTGAAAATATAAAATTATTATTAAAAAACAATCATTTTATAAATATATTTATAATTTTATAACCAAAGCATTAAAAAAAATACAAGAGTGGCACACATTCCGGCGGCTAAAGATATTATAAAATTGAGGGGTTGTTTGTTTAGGACTGAATATATCTGAATGGCTGAATCGGTCAGCCATTAAGTACGCTTGTTTTGGAAAAAATCGTCTTTATTGCTGAATCGGTCAGTTGATTGAGCTGAATGGCTAAATCAGATTTTTTTGGCTGAATGGCTGAATGAGCAGCTGAATAAAATTTTTTTTTAAAAAAAATAATTATTATATTAAGTAATATTAAATAATTTTACAACAACTTTAAATTTTTTCAGAGGGGTAAAATAATAAAATTATGTCATTCAGATGTTTCAGATATATTAATTATCAAACAATTTTTTTTATTCAAATTCAGATTCAGCTCATTCAGATTCAGATTCATTCAATTTTTATTAAACACCCCCTGAGAGTGGTTAGCATAAAATTAATTTTGGTAAATTGACCAATACAGTCAGGGGCGAAGCCACCCTTTTGGGTGTGGGATTAATTGATTTCATTGGAAAAAATTTTATTTTATAATATATGATAAAATTAGAAGAAATTTAAGTGTAATGAATAAATTTACCTCACTAAAATTTTATAATTTTTTTAATATACTCAAATTGAATTTTTATAACTTTCTCAATTTCATATTACTTTTACTCCTTGATGTATGCATCTTCCTTTAATATTTTTAAAATAAATAATAATCTAATTTATATTATTTTTATAACATAAAAAATTTAAAATATTTATTAACAAATTTGTGATTAAAAAGACGTATTAGGGGTGTGTATGTATATATATATATATATATATATATATATATATATATATAATGTTATTACTTATTATATTAATAATATTATAATCAAATACATATTTTACATATGTAATCGGCCAAAAAATACGAAATTCTCTAAAAAAAAATTAGCTCCCGCCAAATTATTTATAGCATCACAATATTTTAATCCCACAGAATTAAAATCCTGCTTCGCCACTCAATACAGTGTCAATGTGATCTTTCTGTCTGTTAACACTATTTGACGGTGTTAAGTAATTTGATTAATTGTATTATGGGATTGTTTTCCTCCTTTCCAACAAACCAAAATCCCTATTCAACAGCTCATCGGATCCTCCAAATCAACGAAAACTTCGGATCCTCAATATCAAATTATAAACCGCTTGAGAGTCTGATTGATTGATTCATAATTACTCTGAGCTTCAAATGTTCATCTCTCACCTTACAAATTCCAGAATTTGGCCTGCTCCAGGCGGAAGAGGTAACTAGAATTTTCTTTTGCTTCATAGATTGAATTATTTTCATGTTTAATTTCAAGCTGATTTACACACCCTTTTTGATTTGAAACCTAGGCGGAATTTTCTGTTGTGCTTTTAAATACTGGATTGAAAAATATTAGAGCATAATTGATGAAAATGTGAGAAAAAAAGGGCTTTAAAATATGGAGGTTTGGTCTAGCAAACTGATGTATCAATATTCTGTTTGAAATTGGAAAGAAAATTGCAAGTTTTTGGGGAATTTTGTGGGTAATGAACTCAACTTTTGTAAAACCTTATAATTTTTATCTTACAAGTATTTAAAATTCTCTAATAAATAAATAAGCATTGAGATATTTATAAACCTATATATTTATATATATGTACACACTCATGCGTCTCTGCTATTGAAGTGAATATTATTATTTTTTTCCTGGTGGGAGAAAGCCTTAATTAAATCCTAATTTTTATGTGTAAATAATTTTTCTCACTCATTTTCTAACTATTTTGTAATTATTATTAATATTATTACTATCATAATAATTAAAATTGAGTAAAGCTAATAATCAAATAAAGTTAAACAGCTAGATGTTTAGTTATTTATCAAGTGGGGGTAATTTGGACATAAAAACTAAATCCTATAGTTATTTTACTGCACAAAGGGTTGGTTTAGTTAAAAATGATACCCACTCGTGGAAATATCAAATTAGCTTGTGGAAATATTAATTCCCTATTTATATTACCCTCTGCTGATATTACTTATACTGAGATAAAGGGGTATTAAGACTCTTCTCCCACCTCTGTAAAAATAGTATCAGAGTTAGTTTGGTACCAAACATAGTTTAAACGGCAAGTGATATCAATAATCCCAAGACAAATAGTTCAGCAAATAAGCAAACCAAATTGGCCAAGAACATTTCATGAATTGTACTTTGTTCCTTGAGGGTTAATATTTGAGCTGAAAGTTTAAAGTTGATTTGAATTGGAAACATCTTCAAATTAGATAACTATTAAGTGCTAGCATCAACAACCTGAAAAGTTACTGAATTGAAACTTGTAGGATTGACATATATGTTTTCTTCTCATCTGGATATGTATCATTCTACCGTGAATTTGAATGTATATTATGCTTGTAACTGTTTTTTAGTGTTGCTACCTAAAAATTTCCTTACCCTTTGTCTCTCAGATTCCCCATAATAATGGATGTTGCGAACAGGAGAACAATGGTGGGACTACCGGAACACCTCATCATAGATCAAATTATTTTCCGGTTGCCTTTGAAAGATGCAGTTCGTTGCAAGTCCCTGAACAAGAGGTTCAATACCAATTTGGCCAAACTTATCGATGGATTTGCCTCTATAGTTATTATGAGTAAATCGTTTTTTCATCCGTTTTATTATAACATCCCTCTTCATCCTAGTCGTTGTCACCCTGACACCCATGGTGCTAAAACAATAGTTGACCATGAAATATTATCCTTTTCAAGTGGCCTCGTTGTCCTCAAAGGCTCAGAATCTGGACATGTTTTGTGCATCTTCAACCCCATCATCAAGAAATATAAACTTATTCCTTGCCTCTGGCGTCCTAAGTTCATGGGATTGGCTGTTGAGCCAGGCTATACTTCAAACTCAAAGCATCATTACACATTGGTGCATGCATATATCAAAGCAAAGTATCTAAATCGTATTCATCAAATTCAGTATATCTTTGCAATATTTCAAAGCAATCAAGTTTCGTGGAGAAAAGCCGATGTAAGATTATCATGCAAAGGTAGCTTTCCGGATGTTTCCCCATATTGTAATGGCCATTCTGTTTACTGGCAGGGGTCATTGCATTGGCTGAGGGATGATGGAGGCATCATTGCTTTCAATGTCAAGGACGAAGGAGCCTGGATCATTGAAACACCTCCAGGTCTAAACTGTAATGACAAAGGCATCTGGTTTGGCGTTGCAGAAGATTTGATCACACTCGTCTCAACTTCAAGTGGAAATTTTGTCATCCATGTTCTCGTCGACTATAACAACTTTCATTGGGAGATTAAGCATCAAATTACAAGCACCATACTGGTAAATGAAGATTATAACTGCTTTGTACCATTCTATGATGGTAATAGTCTTGTTTTAGCCAGGGGGAAATGTGGAGAAGATGGAGAATTGTTTGTGCATGATGTTGGCTCCAAGGAGGAGAAGAAGATTGGGATTGTGCGAAATTTTAATGAACTGAGGTTCTTTCATTTTGTTCCTTTTCCGAATGAGATTAGCGGTGTTAACAATGATTTCAGTAATATAATTGACAAATTAGGATGGTCTTATTTCTTCGACAATATGCACCGATACTCAGATGAAGAAGATGAAGACATGCAAGTGACTTTTTACTTGGATGATAAACAAGAATGTTCAAATGCATTACAGAAAGACATGCAGCGAGTTGTACGGATCATAGACGGAGGAGGGTTCTCCCATGGGGTTGATAATGTTATACTCGAGTCGAATGAGAATGATCTTACCCTGTAATACCAATTGATCTTGAGATGTTCCATTACTCTTGTTGATATAATAAAAAGTTCTGAGTTATGCAGACTGAATTACTTGCATTGTAAATCGAATGTGGCTCATTGACACAGAGAGTCATGGAACTCCATTCGTTCTGCTAAACTAGTCTCAATTTACAAAAGTTACCAACTTTAAAAGTATATTTTGTTCAATACTTAGCTGTGAATTCATTTTCCCACCTAATTCGCCGGTCGAATCGGTGACTGCTGCTGGGGACAGTGGCGGATCCATTAACTCCAAATACAAGTGCAAACAAACGTAGATTCATTCTATTTCTGTCTTCTAAATTGTATCTAAATATTTTTTATTTAAAATTTGTTTTTAAGTTTAGATTATGAATATTTGTTGCAATTTGTAAAAATTATTATAATTAGTTAATATTATGAATAGTTCAAGTTTTTTTTTATTTAACTTAAACAAAAAATTAGTTAAAATCCGCCCCTGGGAAATTTTTTTGGATCCGCCCCTGGCTAGGGAGTATGGTTGCAAGACCAAAACTCAAAGGTACTGACTGGCCTGCACAAGAGGGATGGAACATGTGTTTTAATTCGACACAACACACAAAACCTTATCAGCCCTTTATTGGCAAGTAGAACTCTTTTCCTGGAACAATGAGAATATATTGGGGATCACTTTTTTCACGTGTAATTTTGATATTTTCACATGGTCTTCTCTCACAAAGAGGGTAGGGTGGTTCTTATTTTTATGTGAGAGAAATACATGTAAAAATATCAAAATAACATGTAGAAATATCATTTCCTAATATATATCTTGTTCTCCATATGAGGATTTTGTATCAGATGAAACGGGATTGTGCATTAATTATTATTATTATTTTGAATCAATTAAATCTATGCAGGGACAATTAGCACGATTATTCATATAAAAATATTTTTAAATTTTTTTTAGAAATTTTAAATTTTAAAATTATTATTATTATTATTATTATTATTATTAGTATTTTATTATTATTATTATTTAAAAATTATTATTATTATCATTATTGTTATTATTATTATTATTAGTTTTGAAATTATTCAGCTCAACTACTAATATTTTTGGAATTATAGTTATTATTATTACACATTTCATATATATATATATTGAATATATTGGTAGTAATATTATTAGTTATCACATTGTATTTACATAATGTTAGATAACTAGCCATTTTTTTAGTACAACCATCAAGTGTTGCTGAGTTAATCCGCCTCCTTGCATTTCTGCCCTCCACGTCAGCAAAAATAACGGGTCAATAAGAACAGTCAGCATTCCGTCCGTTTTTTCGAAACGGAAATCATAAGTAATAACCATTTGGTAATTATTTTAGAGTATACTTACGCGATTGTAACAAAAAAAGTTTCGGTAACCACAATGAAAATTGAACCCCAGTACAGTGACCAAAAAGTGTATTATCCCTTTGATAAGCTATGGAACTGTTCATACAAAACAAAATACCCCCCCCCCTTTTTAAATGTGGCTTTAGAGAAGTGTTTGTCTCTTAATATTTGTCGTTTGAGAATTTCAATTAAATATTAATTGTTTAGTTTTTAATATTACTCCAAGCATTAAATATATCTTTGGTTCTCTCACTATTTTTTTTCCAATAAATAACTCTCTTTTTTTAATATAAGGACAATATAGGTAATTGATATTATAATTAATGTTATGCAATCATTTTCTTAATATTTGTGCACAACTCTAAAACGATACTATATATATTAAGGGATTGAGGGGAGTAGTTTCTATCAATACTATACTTCCTCCGTTCTTTTTTACTTGTTTGTTTTAGAGAATGAAATTTGTTCATTTTTACTTGTCGTTGTAGATTTCAATAAAGCATTAATAACTTAATTTTTCATATTATCTCTATATTAAATACCAAATTTTTTCCCCTAAATATTAAATACCAACTTGTTTCTCTTTCATCTTTTTTCAATGAATTTTAGAATAGTAGAATTGAGATTTTATAACTATTTTGGTCAATCGGATAAAATATTAATTGTATTTTTTAAAAATTTGTGTTCTTTTTCTAAAACGACAAGGAAAAAGGAACAGAGGGAGTAACATATTTGATTTTTTTTCTCAAATTTTTTCCTCAAATTATATATATTTTTTCATGGAAGTCTCCAAAATATAATAAATTTTCACTTTTAGTCCTCAATTTATAGTTTTTTAGGTTTAGTCCTCAATCTATAACTAATTTTCATGTTTAGTCCCCTTTAAATTTTAAAAGCTCTGTTTTTGGTAAGGTTGGACTGAGATTGCGGAAATTATAAGTCTGAGGACGAAAATTGAAATACACGAAAAAATCAATTAGGAGACCAAACATGAAAAACAACTATAATTTGGGGACTAATAAAGAGATTTTTCCTAAATAACATAACATGTTTTTTTTTTTTTTTTTTATCAACAATTAAATTAACATTACCTATTTTTAGATGGGGTAAGTTTAAGAGGATCTTCCATCTCCCATTGTAAATTCCCATCATTAATCCTTCCAAAAATGAAAGGCTATACTATATATCATCTTTTCTTGAACACTAGAGGACCAACAAAACTCTTGCCACACCATTCAACCTTAACAACAAACTTAAAAAAATTCCCATATAAATTCAACCACATATTTTATCTCATCCAAAGCCAAATCTTTTCTTCCAATTGAACAAATTTATCCTCACAACATTAATCCATAATTTCATATCACACAATCATCCAAGGAAAGAAAAAATGCCCAATTTGAAATATAACAATAAAAGAATGATGATGAAGGTAGTCATTATATTGTTGGTCGCTCATGTTTTGTGCATGGCTAGCTCAGCCCTCGCCGAGGCCGACCACGACAAGCCATTGGAGGTACCATCTTACAAGGTCGGATGCCTCTTTCAAAGATAAGGCATACCCATGGATCAAATTGGGTGCCATGGAAGAAGAATATTGAATATTAGATCTCAACTTGTATTAGATCTCTAGATTGTATATTAAGATTCAAGGTAAATTAATTACATTCCACTTTTTTTCCACTTTTTTTTTTGTTGGGTGTTAGTTACATGGTCGCGAAAGTGGTGTGGTTAGATCACATTTTATAAAAGTGTTACTATATATGACAACAGATTGATGTTGACATTGTTAACCCAGTAATAATTATATACTAATTATATAAACAGAAATATAAGATAAACAATGTTATAATAATAACTTACTAGATGCAATTGACAGATTTTTAAAATCAAGTCGACTGTTGGACAGTTTCTCTTTAAAGCAGATTTCGTCCCCGCTATCAGTGCTTACGGATGGAACAATAGGCGTCTACTTTCCAGGATGAAATGGTCTACAACTCTCACAAGAAGCACTTTAATGAAAGAGTTCCACGAACAAATAATATTTGATTACTCTCTCTGACTTTTTATTGAATGAACAATGAATTGAATTATCCCTCAAAATGGGGAGGAAGACTATTCTTATATAAGCATTGGAATGCATTTTCCATAAGTCAAGCCTTTTCAGAATAGTTCCATTTGAAAAGCAACAACGGTAACATTTATAACTGACATTTGTAACCGTTTACAAAATGTTAGAAAATTTTGAACCTAAATTTCTTATTCATAAAATACCAATATATATATATATATAGGAGACGAATCAATGACACTACGTTTTTTACACAAGTTTTTACACAAATTTTGATTCTTGGATTTGAACACTCTTAATGGCTAAGATTAAAGCTGATTTTTAATTTATACACTATAACAACCTATATGAATGCATATATTATCATAATATTGGTGATAACTAACCAAAATTACTTTAGATATACATACTTGCTTCCATAGCATTTGTATAAAATTATATTAAAGTTTTGGTTAGTTATTACCAATATTATGATAATACATGCATTCATATATGTTGTTATAGTATATAAATTAAAAATCAGCTTTAATCTTAGCCATTAAGAATGTTCAAATTCAAAAATCAAAAAATTATGTAAAAACGTAGTGCCATTGATTCGCTCCCATATATATATATATGGGGTTGCATCCATAACAACTATATATATAGGGTTGCATCCACAGCAACCGGTTGCTGGAAGCAACCATTTTATCCCACTCCTTGTAGGAGCTTTTGACTCAATTTATCCCCCAAGTACAGTGGGCTCCATTATAATAATGATTCCTAAACCCCATATGGGAGCAACCGGTTGCTGTGGATGCAACCCCTATATATATATTTATATATATATTTCCAACAAACATTAGATACCGACAACTATGAATATGTGAGGTATGAGAATGGGATTCGGTTACTATAAAGTTAACTTCATGATAAATTAGTCAACATGCAGAGAGAGAGATCACCTCCCGACTTGCGTGTCGACACTGTATTGATCAATTGACCAAAGTTAATTTCATACTAACCATTCTCGAGAATATGCGATAGTAAAAAAGGGTTTACTGCTTACAGTTCCACGTACATTAGTCATAATCTACCTGACATGAAGTTGATCGACATATAAATTATTTTTTTCTATGAATAATTTTTCTTCTGATAACAAAGATTAGTCTAAAATTGCTTCAATTTAACAAATTTTCTTCTAGTAACAATTTTATAAGGTGACATCCCACCCAAATGTACTAGAGATTATGGTATATAAATATTTGGTTGTCATTTTCCATTGATATACATTATAGATTTTGGTCGCGTTCAATGTTTTGAATTTTGACTCTTTTGCTTATCCCGATTGGTTCAATATATTTTTTGTCCAATTTCTATCAACATTCATAGCTGTTGTTAGCCTGGCCTTTCCACGTACACAAAGTGAAGTGGGACTTTAAATTTGATACCTACGTGCAATAATTATTAAATTATTTTATTTTATTTTTAATCTATCAAGGCTGTTCACACTGTATGTATGCTTTTGACTAAGAATTGTCAAAGCTACCATCCCTCTGCATTCCACATCCATATCTAGTTGTAGCCAGCAATTCATAAAATACTCTATTCGTATTATGATTATTTAGATGATTTTATTTTTTTTAAATTATTTGACGTTTTATATAATCTATGAGAATTAGTCACAATTTTTCTAAAATTACATCAGTCGTATGATTCTTGGCCCAACAGTAACTCTCGTATTATGGTTTCATGAGGTCAAGAGTTCAATTCTTTTAATTTTGCAGTATGGTTCTTGACTCAGCGGTAACTCTTGCCTTATGGTTTCATGAGGTCAAGGGTCCAATTCTTTCAATTCTTGGGTATGTGAGTGTGTTGTGTGTGGAAATTAGCAACAAAAATTTTTTTTTTACTCCTCATGGGAAAATGTTACAGATAGGAGAGATGGATAGTATGAGATAAGTATATGGTAAAAAGGGTATTATAGACAATTGATATTATATTTAATGCTATACAATCATTTTTTTAATTCTTGCGCACAACTCTAAAACGTCATATATTATGGAACAGGTGGAGTAGTTAGAATATCAAGTTTTTACATGAGCTAGTGTGCACGATGCTAACTAGTCACATACCGCTCACATACACTCACATGTATATCTTGATGGCCCACGTGACTTGTTCTGCACGTGGATCATCAAGATATGCATGTGAGTGTATGTGAGCAGTATATGACTGATTTTATGTGATATTAGCATTACTCTACTGTATAAACCAATTTCTACTCAATGAAGAATGGAAAATGCAGATTCTTGTATATGTTGATAAAGAGAGTATTTTTGTTTTTGTTATCATGCTTGTTTTTGTGCTAAGCAAACTTAATTTATTACAAGATTAAGACACATATATCCTCTTTCTTTGAAACCATTGGACTAATAAGAGGCAATTTCCTAAGTGATGATAACTTGGCATGGTTAGGTAGGTAGCTAATTCAACAGATTAAGCTGCTTCCTAACCATGCCAAGTTGATATGCACATTCCTTTTTTTAATTTAAAAAATAGGGTTTTATGTGCCTTATTCTTTAGAGAGTCAAAAAAAAATCAAAAATCAAAGGCAAACCAAAAATACGTACTTCTCTTTTCTTTTCTTCTTTTTTAGTTCTTACGTATTACAATGAGTTCTTCTACGACAGGAAAATTGGACCGGAACAACAAAATGAATTTGTTCCCACTAACAATTGGACAGTACAATCTAATTATTCGCTGAAACAAATTCATTTTGTTCTTCCGGTCTAATTTTTCTGTTCAATTTACCTGTCCGCATATAATTATTCTATTACAATACAATCAAAATCAAACTTCAAAAGCATATCTTTAGATCATTTCTTTACCACAATAAAATCCCAAAGGGGAGAGAAGGGGAAGGGAGACATTAGACTAAAATTCAAAAGGGCAAAACCCCATCTTAATCTTACCAAAAGAAAAGAACCTAGCCAGCCACATGAAAGCCATTCAGAAGTCTCCTAGTATTATATTGTGTTCACACTTCACTTCGCATGGATCCCAATGACTTAATTATTGGCTTTTATGCTCACTCTATTCCTTATATATATATATATATATATATATCCTTCTTGCTTGCTCTTCTTCTCCAGCCACTTCCATCCATTAATATTCATTCCCACATTCCACCCAATTCAGAACAATGGACAATGCAAGCTTAAACTCAAAGAAAAAAGAGAAAACCAACATTGCACCAAGAAGAGGTCAGAATAAGATTAAAGGGTTGATACTTGAAAAAGTGGTAAACACAATGATCAAGATCACAAGAGAGGTAAAAGGGTTTGTAAGAAAGAATCAAGTAATTCATGATGCAGAGAGCTCCGGCTCGCCGCCCTTCAGGCAGGTATAATGTATAATTGTTCGGTGACGACTTGCATTGTTCTGAATGATCAGGTGTAATAATGGATGTATTTGTATGACTGTTAGTTTTCAAGTCTCAATCTTTTATGTAATTTTTGGTTTTCATTTTTCTTATTTGGGAAGGTTGACAGTCCAATATGGTTTTAGGGTCTTCCATTTGGTTCTTGTAATTTTTGCAGTATTGAATTTATTTTGATTTTCTTAAGCTCTTACTATCCTTTTTTCCAAGGAATTTCTTAACATGTGTCCTCAGGACACATGTTAAGCACACAGTTCAAGTACAGAAATCAAGAGAATATGCACACAGTTCAAAGGAATATTCTCTTGAACTGTGTGCTTAGCATGTGCCCTAATATGCTCTTAGGACATATGTTAAGAGGACCCTTTTTTCAAACTCTGGTGTTAAAACTTGTGACTCATAACTGAGTTGTTCCTGAAAAAGGCCAAGTGCCAATTAGAAGTAACAATTATATATACTCTCTATTCTAAAACCTTATAGACTCAGATAATAAAATATAACACCGCTTCCGTGGACGTATCCAAATTGGAGAACACCACGTAAATCTTTGTGTTAATTTTTACTGTCGTGTACGTGTGTGTGATCCGATTCTAACATCTGGTATTTACGAGAGTCTTGTACACCGAGTGCCATCTTTTTTCCCTCCTTTCTCGACCTCTTACCGGATTTCGTTGCATGGAATAAATTTATCGTAAGGATTCATACTTATAATTGTTCTTAGTTCACCCAATTCTTAATATCGTAAGGATTCATACCCGTTTCAAATTTTATTTTTTTACTATATTTGATTGAAATTAATATTCTTGCCTTTGACAATAATGGATCTCAAAACCTCATTCGCCCAAGCGTATATTTACTTAAGACCAAAATTCAAAAGTTTGACATCATAGGCATGTGTCATCATTATGTCATGAGTACCAACTTTGTATTATGTTATTTGTTCACACCAAAATAGTCTCATTTTAATTAGGAAAAAAATATTCTACAAAAATAATCTTTTTTATTAATAATAATATAAAATAATACAATGCCTTAAAGTTGCCATCATGATTTCATCTCATACTAGTGCTAAACTAACAATATATTTATTTTATAAATAAACTCAGCTCAATTACGTCTTTTATCCCACAGCCGTTGGAATAAAATACATACTAAATTGTAAATTTTATATTTGGAAAGGAGGGAATATCTTCTAAAAAAGACATGAAAATAATTAAAAATAATTCTCTCTCTCTATATCTCTGTCATTGGATTTATCAGTCCCATGCTTTTAGCAAAAGGGCATCTACAGTCCCCAGATAATGTAAAGCTATTAACTGTACCCGTCCGTGCCTCCGGCACTATTTAACTTTGAACGGTGAGATTTATTCCAAATTTTGGACGGCCCAAATGATTTTTGGGTTGAGCGGAAAATTCAAATTCAATTGTGTTTTGCTATATAGATAGGCATCATTAACCACCTATCAGAACAGGGAAAAATTTAGGAATAAAATCATTCATTATCGATATCAACGGCTAAAATTATGGTTATTGGAATAGTGTTTATAGCAACTGATTGCTATGGATGGGAACCGTATATATATATATATATATAATGTGCATAAGTAAACCATAACTCTCTTTTCTCAATTAATTGCTCTTGATCTCCTTAGTAGACACTACTCTGTTTCTTACTCTGCTTCAAAACAGAGTTTTATGGAAATTGAAGGTACCAAATGTTAACCAAAAGAAGGGCAAAAATTCCACCAAAGAGAGGTCAGATCAAAGCTAAGATATTTGAAAAATTGATGAACAAGGATATGTTATCTCTACAAGGATTTGGAAGATTATTACTATATGTTGTGTTGGTAATTTAGTATTTGTTGCGATTTTTATAAATAAGTTCAAGTATGCATGAGCTAGTAATTCCGCAATTAAAAAAAGATAACTGATATTTCTACATATTAAAATGATATTTTCACGTAGATTTCTCCTCACATAGAGGTGAACCTACTCACTATTTATGTGAGAGGGATCATGCGGAAATATCAATTTTTTATGTGGGAGTTATCATGTGATTTTGGGATTGTATTTTGTGCATAAATAATTTTTTTATTTTTTATTTTTTATTTTGTTCAACATGCATAGAGTCCAAGCTCCTAATCCCTCTTTTCCCTTTTCTCTTGAGTGGTTGGGGAATGGTGAAATCAATATTTCTATGTCTTAACAAATCATAATTGACCAACTTTTCCTTTTTTTCTCCAGTTTTCTAAATCCAAATTAAAAGAAGTGCTGATGTGAAATGAAGATGATAAGGTCTCTCTCTCTATGAATCTTATTTCACATCCAACTTTAACTATCAGTACTATTGCAGCTAACAAATCTATAATCGTTTATTCGATTAATTGAAAGTTAAAATTAATTTTGGTCTAGGTCTGGCCACACCTAGAAGGTGCGGCCAGTGTAACTCCTTCCTACAACCAGGATAATGACTATTATGCCTTCATTTTGATTTTTCAAACTGGCTGCTAGTATGGCCTGTGGTCAATTTGAAAAGCCAAAATATTGACTATTATAATGGAACATATGAGTAATACATTTTATGTACTCCAATATCTCAACATAATAATAATAAAAAAAATATATCAAACTTAAAAATATTGGAGTACACTAAATTTGATATTTTGATATCAAACTTCTTAAGTTTAATATTTTTTTTCTTAAACTTAAAAAAATAATATTTTTTAAGTTTGAAAAAAATATCAAACTTAATATTTTTTTTTGGGTTTAAGAAAAAAAATATCAAACTCAGAAACTTTGATATCAAAATATCAAATTTAGTATACTCTAATATGGTTAAGTTTGATATCTTTTTTCCTATTATTATTTTGAGATATTGGAGTACACTAAATATATTACTCATTTGTTCTATCTTCAGCGTAATAGTCAATATTTTGGCTTTTTAAAATGGCCACTAGTATATTTTAGCTTTTTAAAACTAGTGGCCGGTTTGAAAAACTGGCCGCAGATCTTACTAGTGGCCAGTTTGAAAAGCCAAAATGAGTGCATAATAGTCATTAATCTGACCGTAAAAAGGAGTTACACTGACCTAACTTAGGAGTTGCGGCTAGGTTCATGCCAAATTTAATCTCAACTCTCAATTAATTAAATTAAATAAACGTCCACATATCTAACGTTGGTTGTGGTGCATGCATGTGTTAGGCTATAAAGAGAAACTGCCATAGAGAAAAGTAGAAGTACAAGTGTTTGAAAAAATTTAATTTATCAGATTCTAGACTTTCTAGTATTAAATCCTAAACAATGAGTATGTAATACCCATTTGGACCCTAAATTCTTCCGGTAGCTCACTTTTTTACTCTAGTTTTTCTTCCCCTTCAGAAAAATACAGATTTCCCCCGCCCCCTATATATTCAAATCATTATCACATTATATATGTATATAACTGCATGCCACTATATATATCAGTCAACAAAGTACTTATTTCTAAATGCAGGGACAAATTAAGAAACTTACTTAAAACATTAATTATATTGTGGTTGACAATACTATCCTTCTAAATTTTTACTACTTAATTAGCTTTAGTTTAAAGTAAAATTTACTCAATTAATAGATATAATGTTTTTGGCCCCTCATATATATTGTTAAATGCATCTTTTCTTTTATGAGTTTTAATCAATTTTGGATTTAATTTAGATTCATTAATTGATTGAATTTAAATAAAATTACAAGTGCACTTGATAGTCTATAATAAGGAGATTTAGAAAGAACAATATAGTATGATTCAAGTAGAAATTATATATTGTATTTTAATTATATCCAAAATGGGGTATATGAAAAAGTGCATTATTGTTTGCAAAAATTATTTCCTTTAAATCCCACATGTGTTAGGAGTTAAACTATTTAATACTTTATAAGCATAATAAAAATAGTTAAGGACATCTTCTTTCATATATAACTTTGAATATATATATATATATATATATATATATATATATGATAACAATTTAGTGATTATAGTCAAAATTCAAGTCGCATGCATGTGTGAATCTCAACTTTTGACCAGACCTCCCTTGAATTCCTTTTCGAACTCCCTTGTTATTCAAAAAAATCTTCTTACTCACCAACTATTTAGTCCATAATGTTTAATCAGGTATTAAGAATTCATCATCTAGATCAGTAGTTAACTAAGTATGTCACACTCAATCTTATTTTCTCATATATATATATATATATATATATATATTGTACTTTTCATTTTTGCATAAATTAATTTCTCACACTGACTATTATAGTGCAAGTAGGTATTATTGTCTCCTTGTTACTAAATCTCTACCCACTTTTCAGGGAGTTTGTTCATAAAACGTGCTCAAAAATCTCAATAATTAATAGCTATTCTATTTGGATGTAAACAAATGCTAAAAGAATAAAAACAACTGAATGTACCTCCTCCTCTAGAAGAGAAAGCTTATTAAACCCCTACTCTAGTCAAGTCTTGAGAATTGAAAGGAGGCAGTTTACATAAAAAATGACATGTGATGGTCTAATTTTTGTTATTTTGCATGGCACATGTTAAGAGCCTCTTTGAGATCGCTTATAAGTAAAACGGCTTATAATCAGTTTTTATGAAAATGTTAGAAGTTTAGGTGGAAACTAACCCATAAATAATACTTACATATGAATCGGTAAGTATCTATGAAGCGGAAGCGGTTGAACCGAATGCCAAATCTACAAGCGACACCAGGAAAACAGCTACTACGATCCTTCGTACTTGTCGTCAATATATAGCTGTTACAAGCAATCAATGCAAACGAACTAATTAACCCAAGCCTATTGATGGAAGCTTGAAAATACTAGAGAGAGTATTTAGAGAGAAACTGTATAGAAAAAATAATACGATTATTTTTCCTTAGCCCTACACACAGTAAGCTTCAGTATTTATCGTAAAACCCAATACCTATGGGATAAGTCTACAACTGACTAAATCAGAAGAATTATCTCATATGGAATCCTAACCCTATCAAATTATTTAAAATACTTCCAAGTGATATGGGACTCTTCCAATCCTAGTTGGGTTACCCAATATCCATATCCAAGTGGATGTCCATGATCCACGGGTCCGACCCGGATCAATTACTAACAGAAAATAATTAAAAATTTTAATTCATAGTTTTTGATTATTTGTCATATCTAATTAATAACAAGTTTGACCAACTATATTACTATATATCCTTGTTTGTTTTAGTAATTCCATCCATTACTCATCGTTACTTCTCAAAACATTTCTTTTAGTAATTTACATTTGAAACAAATGATTAGAATTACTATATACCAAAAAAAATTCACTTTTTGCTAGTTTAAGTTCTTTTATTTACCAAAATACAAACTACTTTTCTAAAACTAATTATAATTAAAAATAGTAATCAAAATTAGCAGTCACATTTTTTAAGTAATCCCAAACATACTCTATATAAGTCTATTCCTCAACATAATCATCATAGACGATGTTAGAATTATCCTCGTTTGTTAGAATGGGTTACCCTCATTATAGAAGTGATGTTATAATTCTCTTAAGTGAGCGATCTACTCAAATGTGGGCTTAAAATGAAAGTAGTATTTCTTCAAGCCAATCACATTTGATGCGATAAATATTTACTTTGTAATTTTGTTCGAATACAAATAATATCGACTTTTTTTCGAATACGGATACGGAGAAATACGAATTTTTGAATTACTATTTACAGCCCTATTCTTTAGTACAAGGAATTAATTTTTCCATGCTCCGCTCACATATACCGATATACATTATTGATAAATTGAGAGTATTATTTTTATTTATCAATCTCTTTACAAGTATTAGGGAAGAAAGTGAAAAAAAAAATTGGACAAATATATAGAGACAAAAAGAATTAATTCAAATTTCACCTCATATATCTTAGTAATCTATACTAATATATAAAACATTTGGTCTTGTTTATGTGTACGATAAAAATACAAATAATAAATAATTTGACACGAATTAATCATTTATTATCCTTCAAAAAATATATATGAATAAATATATTTTTAATTTACTATATAGAATTATACAATAATAAAAAGATATGTTAATTAATTTATGCCTACTAAATCAGTGTCCCGCGCGGGGTTAAGGGTACACATTTTCTAAAGCAACCCCCAAACCCTCGTCCCTTCAGAAACTCAATCTGTTTCACTCTCCTCTCTGAGCGAAAGAGTGAGAAATGGCGGCGAGAAATGCAATCCTCAAGTACCTGAGAGTAAACGTTCGCTCTGTTCAAACCCAAAACCCTAGAGGCCCACTTGGTCTCTCTCTTAATAATCTGCTGCGCCGCAACTTCTCCGAGGAAGTGAAGGGCTCATTCCTCGACAAATCGGAAGTCGCCGATCGAGTTCTAACTGTCATCAAGAATTTTCAGAAAGTTGAGCCTTCCAAGGTATATTATTCTGCGTAGTGTTAACCCCAATTCTCCACAAATTGATCGATTGCTAATTGTAATGAATTAGGGAGTTTTAATTAGATTATTGGTGGAAATGAATAACACGATTCTGTGTTTATATGAAAAAATTGAAACTCTCAAAATGAAGGATTTATTATGTGATGATGGATTTGGTTGGAAACCTAGTATTTTGGGCAATAATATTGTATATTTAAATCTTAGCGTCAGTACTTTATGAATTCGTGATGGTTGCTGGGTGAGAAAAATGCTGGGATGATGTTAAGTTGCATTGTGTTTTTTTGTTGCATTGCGGGTGAATTTAGTGTTTTATGATTTTGGTTGTGAAATTCTTAGAAATGGGATTTAAATGTTAAGAAAATAATGGGATTGACAACAATCCAAATAAAGGACAACAATTAACATTTAACAGCCACTTGCTCCAAATGAATTTGTTTCAGTTATAACTAAAGAGCTTCCCCAATCTGTAGTGTAGCACTCAAGAATAAAGCCCTTTCAAAAATCTAGCAATTTTAATCTTAAGAGAGGTTGTACCACTAGACTCACCAAAATCCTTTGCTATCCCTGTAATTGCAGGATAAGGGGCTTTGGGCTGATGCTTTTGGTAATGTTGCCTTCTAAAGTATAGCATTTTAGAAAATTCTTGTAGGGTGCTTAATCATCACAATCTGTAGATGCAGCAAATTGCTTATCAAGGCTTATAGGTGTCTCAAACATTTTTGAACTGCAAATGTCATCTACTGCAAATCAAACCTGATATTAGGTGACCCACTTTTATGCTGACCCTTTTCTTGGTTGCTCTCAATTTGAAGACTTTCCTTTTGGTCTGTAGATAATATATTGTGCTAACCGCATCCTCTTGGGCTCCATTTCTTCATTTTAGGCTTAGTGAAAGCAAAAATTACCATGTTTCATATAAGTTTTAAGACTGAAAGTCAATAACCTTGCAATTCAATGTGAAGCCTATGCTGTCCTGCGTATTTGCTGTCGCAGATATATCATTTTTATTATTTTTGTTATTGTTCTGCGTATTCTCACATTTATGCATTATCACTCGTTAGTTATTGTTGCTTGTGCTAAACCTTCCCATTCACTTCCAAAAATCCATTCTTGATTTTTAATATGTAGGTCAAGTCATATAATAGGACCGAATACATATCTCATTCAAACAGCAAGCAGTCCACGGGTTCTGACTGATTTCTGCACAGTACACATTTGTCCTTGTGAAATAATGTTCCATTGAACCAACTTATTCATAGTTTATCATCCTTCCTTTTAGTGCTACTGATAGTGCGAGGCTGTGTTTAGGAATAGCTAAAGGTTATCAAATCCTTTTCCTGCAATTAAACTGCTCATATTTCTATCAACGGTAAGTTTGGCTCAGGATTTATTGAGAAAATTTCTTGATTTAATATAGGATGTGCAAGAGTCACAGTACATCATCTGAGTGGTAGACTCAATCATGCACGTAAAGGATGTAGTTGGTATTTAGATAAGGTCTATGACAAATTAGTCAAATTTAACCAACTTTAGTTGACTTAAAATTTTATGGTAATTAGTATGCACATGAACATTCTCTCAATATGAATCATATGTGGAGGAAACATAGCTCAATGCTAAACACATATTGGATTACATTATTGCAATGAGGTTTAATTTAACCATTTTGAAGAGTTTAAGATTCTAAAAGACAGTTAAAATGCTGAACAGAGACAGTATGCGTCATACACGTACACCTAAAATTGGAGTCGCTGTTCTTCATCATAGCATTCCAACCTGTAGGGTTGATGAAGTCCATACGGTTTCATCATGTATACTTCTAAGTTTTTTTTTCTTTGCTTAGCTATTGTGTCTGCCTTTCTAGCTTCTACTTCTTTTGGGTCACATTTTTATGAATGACATAAGCAAGAATGATTTGACAAATATTTAAGCACTTAAAAGGATTCTTTCTTTTCATCTTTATAATCTCCACAATTGTGTTTTGTGTTGGTTTTAACATGGGTATATCATGTAATTCTCACTCGATCTTGGTATTTGGAATTTTTCAGGTTACACTGAATGCCCATTTCCAGAATGATCTTGGTTTAGATAGTTTAGATACAGTGGAGATTGTGATGGCACTTGAAGAAGAGTTTGGTTTTGAGATACCAGATAATGAAGCAGACAAGATAAGCTCCATCAATGTCGCTGTTGATTTCATCGCATCTCACCCTCAGGCGAAATAGGAAAACAATGTGGCCTATTTTTTTCTCCTTACCTATTACTTGCGAAGTAGCTGCATCAGGACACTAGTTTTCTTTATGTATCCTTTGCACTTTTTGTTTCAAAAATTTTCTTCTCTTTCTGCCACATCAATTGGAGTGCATTTGGATCATTTTCTGCCCTTGTTACTTTTTTCATAATTCCAGATGATGTAAACTTCTAAACTTTCAAGAGTTTATGCTCTGTTGAATTAGTGTCTAGTGCTTGTACGGTCAGCTTTCATTTTCATTTTTTTTCTTTTTCTATGGCAATTTATCAATAATTATGCCGTATGGCATATCTGAGGTAGCTTAAATTATTGATATCCTGCTTAAACTTACATATCATGTTGTTACTCTTATGTCAAACTTAGCTTATATGTTGGTATTTGTACTGTTTTCACTTGCCTCATTCTAGCTTTTTTGGAACAAGGTGTATACCTTATTCTAGCCTTTCAAAATGAGGTGAGGTAAGCAGGTGGGAAGTGCTACTTGTGCGATGGTTTTATAATCCCCTTGCCATAAATCATTTAAGTAGAAATTTATGTGCTGCCTGCTAGACTTGCCATAAATTGTTAAGCCCTAAGGTTGATAGCTATTAATGGATATTCCTCTGATTCTGTCAGAGGAAAATCTTGTTTGACAATTTTTTTTTACCTCTTAATGACTCTTAATTGGTTAGACACAAAAATAAATCTAAACTATTTAGTGGCGGGTCTGAACGAAAATTACTTTTTTTGGACCAAAATAACCTCCTCAATATTACAAAGTTCCTTTTGTATCTCTCCCTAATTACAGTACCAATTCTCGAACCCAACAGATCTGCGTTGCGCCATTGATGCTCAAACCCAACGACAATTTCAGGAGGCCATCGAAAAGAAATCGGTTTTATCAGCGGATTTCAAAAGTCTCCATTGAAAACACTGAAACTGCAATAATCTCTCTATATATGCGTTGCTGCTAACTGTTTCTTCATCTTTCTTCTGTAGATCTTCTCATATTATTGAAAGGTATCAATTTCATTTTTTGATTCTACGTCCTAACAATTTTGTTTGAAATTTTAGGAATTTTTTGTTTGTTTATGTAATGGATAGGGTTTTCGATTAAAAAATGCAGATTTGTGATCGCATTTTTCTGCCAAGAATTAGGAAATTTCTATCTAGGGTGAAAATTTGTGGACTTCTGAAATTATCAGCAGTTTTATCAGCGGCTTCATATGATAAATGAGGATCTTCTTCCCCTTCCCCTTCCCCTTACTCAAAGATGTTTGTGGAGAATTTGAGGGCTGATTTGGGGCTGTTTATGGATTTGGAAACTATTGCTATTTTCAATTTGGGTTCATATATTGTATGTTGAATTTGTCTTGAAGCTTTGATCCAACTGGTAAGGTAGGTTTTGAATGTGACATAGCTAGGTTGGTGTTTACAGTGGTTATGGAGGAAGACAAGAAGTTAGATTGTTGAATAGGAAAGGGGAAGGAAAGGTTAAAATGGTAAAATAATATTATTCAGATATTTTGAAAAATTAATTATCAAATAATATTTTTTTCATTCAGATACAATTTGATTTAGATGTTCTATATTATTCAGATGTCTAAACTGTTCAGATCTTAATATTCAGTTTTATCAAACACAACCTAAGCCCTACTATGTTAAAATGGAACAATTTTGTAAATAATTTAAAGTTGAAGGAATACTATTAAAAAAATTGGTATTAATAATAATATTGTATGCACATGAAGATGTAATTTGTTCATTTTAAGCTATCTCTCTCGTCTTATTTTTTTATATTTCTATTAGATTTTAATATAGCAGAACAATGAATTAATTTTTTCATAAATATGTTCCGTTCACATATACATTATTGAGAAAATAAAAGTAATATTTCTATTTATCAATCTCTTTGGAAGTAGTAGAGAAGAAAGTGAAAAACATTTAGACAAATATATGGAGACAAACAGAATTAATTTAAGTTTCACCTTCTATATCTTAATAATCTATTCGTTCTTTAATATATGTCATTTTTAAAGCTGTGCTCAAGTATATGAAATTACGGCTGGTATACCGTATATATATGCTAGTTATTTATTATTTCAAATCAAGGTGAAGTCACGATGAGTATTAAATCACACACTTAAATAATAGGTGGCTTTATTTTTAAAATTTATTGTTTATAAATAGTAAATGGTCTATAATAATAACACAACATAAAGAGACAAAATGATGGCAATTGTTAGTTTAGTTTGGTTTGGTCTTGTGGTTTTTGTGATTTGGTTTGGTCTTGTTTAGGTGTACGATAAAAAATACAAATAATAAATAATTTGACAATGGATTAATCACTTATTATCCTTCAAAAAATATATATATGAATAAATATGTTTTTAATTTACTATATATAATTATACTAATAAAAAATTATGTTAATTAATTTATGCCCACTAAATCGTGTACACATTTTCTACAAAAAATCTACGAACTTGCTTTTTTACCCCCAATTTGAAGTAAAATTACAAATAAATAAATTAAAAATACAATGTCCAATTTCATGCAATCCCCAAATGTTCGTTGAAAACGGATTCGTTTACCAAGAAATTAAATTCATGAAAAATTGATTAATTGACCAATAAAATATTAACACGTAGAAAAAAAAATAACTTCTTGTATACGTATTGATACTGTATTAATTAAAAATAATATTATTATTATATAATTTTAGGTCTTTATTATATATATATATATATAGAGAGAGAGAGAGAGGTGAATTTTATGTGATAGCAGCATTTCTCATTAGTTAATTGAGGAAAGTAAATCCCTAAAACAAGCAAGTCCCTTCAGAAACTCAATCATTTTCTCTCTCCTCTGAGTCCTCTCTGAACAAAAGAGTGAGAAATGGCGGCGAGAAATGCAATCCTCAAGTACCTGAGAGTAAACGTTCGCTCTGTTCAAACCCAAAACCCTAGAGGCCCACTTAGCCTCTCTCTTAATAATCTGCTGCGCCGCAACTTCTCCGAGGAAGTGAAGGGCTCATTCCTCGACAAATCGGAAGTCGTCGATCGAGTTCTAACTGTCACCAAGAATTCTGCGAAAGTTGATCCTTCCAAGGTTATTATTCTGCGTATTTTGTTAACCCCAATTCTACACAAATTCATCGATTGCTCATTGTCATTAATTAGGGAGTTTTAATTAGATTATTGGTGGAAATGAATAACACGATTATGTGTTTATATGAAAAAATTGAAACTCTCAAAATGAAGGTTTTATTATGTGGTGATGGATTTGGTTGGAAACCTAGTATTTTAGGCAATAATATTGTATACTTAAATCTTAGTGGCATTACTTTATGAATTCGTGATGGTTGTTGGGTGCGAAAAATGTTGGGATGATGTTTTAAAGTTGCATTGTGTTTTTTTGCTGTTGCATTGCTGGTGAATTTAGTGTTTTATGATTTTGGTTGTGAAATTCTTAGAAATGGGATTTAAATATAAAGAAAATAATGGGATTGACAACAATCCAAATAAAGGACAACAATTAACATTTAACAGCCACTTGCTCCAAATGAATTCGTTTCGGTTATAACTAAAGAGTTTCCCCAATCTGTAGTGTAGTACTCAAGAATAAAGCCCTTTAAAAAATCTAGCAATTTTAATCTTAAGAGAGGTTGTACCACTAGACTCACCAAAATCCTTTGCAATATCTGTAATTGCAGGATAAGGGGCTTTGGGCTGATGCTTTTGGTATTGTTGTTACCTTCTAAAGTATAGCATTTTAGAAAATTCTTGTAGGGTGCTTTATCATCACAATCTGTAGTTGCAGCAAATTGCTTATCAAGGCTTATAGATGTCTCAATCATTTTTGAATTGCAAATGTCAACTATTGCAAAACAAACCTGATATTAGGTGACCCAATTTTATGCTGACCCTTTTCTTGGTTGCTCTCAATTTGAAGACTTTCCTTTTGGTCTATAGATAATATATTGTGCTAACCGCATCTTCTTGGGCTCCATTTCATCATTTTAGGCTTATCCTGATTGTGAAAGCAAAAATTACCATGTTTCATAAGTCTTAGTTTTAAGACTGAAAGTCATTAGACCTTGCAATGCAATGTGGAGCCCTATGCTGTCCCGCGTATTTGCTGTCGCATATATATCATTTTTATTATTTGTTATTGTACTGCTTATTCTCACATTTATGCATTATCACTCGTTTGTAATTGTTGTTTTTGCTAAACCTTCCCATTCACTTCCAAAAATCCAATCTTGATTTTTAATATGTAGGTCGTCATATAATAGGACCGAATACATATTGTTTCTCTCTCATTCAAACAGCAAGTAGTCCACGGGTTATGACTATTTTCTGCATAGTACACATTTGTCCTTGTGAAATAATGTTCCATTGAACCAACTTATTCATAGTTTATCATCCTTCCTTTACGTGGTACAGATAGCGCGAGGCTGTGTTTAGGAATAGCTAAAGGTTATCAAATCGTTTTCCTGCAATTAAATTTCTCATATTTCTATCAACGGTAAGTTTGGCTCAGGATTTATTGAGAAAATTTCTTGATTTAATATAGGACGTGAAAGAGTCATAGTACATCATCTGAGTGGTAGACTCAATCATGCACGTAAAGGATGTAGTTGATAGTTAGATAAGTTCTACGACAAATTAGTCAAATTTAACCAACTTTAGTTAACCTAAAATTTTATGGTAATTAGTATGCACATGATCATTCTCTCAATATTAGTCATATGTTTAGGAAACAGAGATCAATGCTAAACGTATATTGGATTACATTATCGCAATGAGGTTTAATTTAACCATTTTGAAGAGTTTAAGATTCTAAAAGCCAGTTAAAATGCTGAACAGAGACATAGTATGTGTCATAGACACGTACGCCTCAAATTGGAGTCGCTGTTCTTCATCATAGCATTCCGACTTGTACGGTTGATGAAGTCCATACAGTTTCATCATGTATACTTTTAAGGTTTTTTTTTCTTTGCTTAACCATTGTGTCTGCCTTTCCAGCTTCTACTTCTATTGGGTCACATTTTTATGAATGACATAAGCAAGAATGATTTGACAAATATTTAAGCACTTAAAAGGATACTATCTTTTCATCTTTATAATCTCCACAATTATGTTTTGTGCTGGTTTTAATATGGGTATATCATGTAATTCTCACTCGATCTTGGTATTTGGATTTTTTCAGGTTACACTGAATGCCCATTTCCAGAATGATCTTGGTTTAGATAATATAGATACAATGGAGATTGTGTTGGCACTTGAAAAAGAGTTTGGTTTTGATATACTTGAGATACCGGTAGATGAATTAATCAAGATAAGCTCCATCAATGCTGCTGTTGATTTCTTCGCGTCTCACCCTCAGGCGAAATAGGAAAACAATGTGGCCTATTTTTTTCTCCTTACTTGGTCCTTGCAAAGTAGCTGCATCAGGACACTAGTTTTCTTTATGTATCCTTTCTTTGCACTTTTTGTTTAAAAAAATTTCTTCAGCCTCTTTCTGCCACATCTCAATCGGAGTGCATTTGGAGCATTTTCTGGCCTTGTTGCTTTTTTCATAATTCCAGATGATGATGGAAACTTCTTAACTTTCAAGAGCTCTGTTGAATTAGTGTCTAGTGCTTAGTATGGTCAGCTTTCATTTTTCTTCTTCTTTTTCTATGGCAATTTATCAATATTTATGTGGTATGGCATATGTGAGGTAGCTTAAATTATTGATATCATGCTTAAACTTGCATATCAGTTGTTACTATTATGTCAAACTTAGCTTATATGTTGGTATTTGTACTGTTTTCACTTGCCTCATTATTACTTTTGGAACAAGGTACATACCTTATTCTAGCCTTTCAAAATGAGGTGTGGTAAGCAGGTGGAAAAGTGCTACTTGTGCCCTTGCCCTAAATCAATTAAGGAGAAATTTCTGTGCTGCCTGTTAGTAGCTAGACTTGTTTGGCGTACCATAAATTGTTAAGCCTCTTTCACTACTGTTAAAAATGAACAGTTTTGTAAAAAAATTAAAGTTGAAGGAATACTATTGAAAAAGTTGGTAATTTGGGGGCTAAAAGTTGTATTTTGTGAACCTTTGAGGGACACTTTTGCAGTTGGCCTTTTTTATTTTTTTGTATATTAAAATTTACATGGATAAATAAATAAAGTAGGCCTAACAAATTTTTTTTTGGAGTTGTATCTAAATTTGGTTGATTCCTCCAATACTTGGTGAAATAATTGCTTATTCACCAATAAAGTAGCTTATATGGATGGTACACATGAACCAAAAGTGAAATCGAACTTAAATTAAGTCCATGCTCTCCATGAATTGGCCATTGAGAACACAATATCCATCCTATTAGGGAGACAATATTTGGTGCAACACATTAGACATTATTATTATCTACAAGCTAAATTGAAAAACAGGGGTAAAATGGTAAATATGTTGACACCAAAATCTTCATCCAAAACAAAAAGTAGAGAAATGAATAGGAACAGAGATGGTAGCTATTGATTACAGTACTAGAGATATCATTTGAGTTAGTAGTAGTGTTGTACTATGAAGCTTATTCTTGGAAAGTGGTTAGCATGAAGTTTATCTTGGGATAAGTTAGTTAATTGACCTATAGAATACTGACACGCAGGCGAGACTGTATGTGTGTCAACATTTTATTGGTCAATTGACCAACTTATTAAAAAAAATAACTTCACACTAATCGGATCCTTATTCTTGATTCTTGAATGGCACTAGTATTATGTAGTATGATTGCCAAGAATTTTCAAATAGGGTGGAGGGTGGGGGTGGGATTGGGGGAGGGGGTGTCAACCTTCAAGATCACATATACTAGAGATATCATATACTAGAGATATCATTTGAGTTAGTAGTGTTGTACTATGAAGCTTATTCTTGATTCTTGAATGGCACTAGTATTATGTATAAGGGTGTAAACGAACCGAGTATTGAGTTGCTCAGATTTAGTTCACAAAATTTATCAAGTATGAAATAAAATTTGATTGAAGCTCATTTAACTACCGAGTCGAGCACGATTCTGAATTGAGCCCGAACAGTTTTAACTTTTCGAACGAATATGATCCGAATATCAATAGAAAATTACAATTTAAGGAGGTTAGAGTAATTTATCGAATTTTAAAATTTACTCATATTTGACTAGCTCGAATCGAACTTTTAGTCGAACGAGTACGAATGTGGACATTCCGCTAAACATTGTTAACCAACCATAACATTAAAGAAGTATATGGGAATCCGAAACAAAATACGTTCAAGCAAATCTAACATACTAAACTCAAACTAGGACTACGGGTTGATGCAGGAGGGACATTCCACAATACTAGAAGTACCAACAGCAGAGGTCCATAAGAAATCCGATGATATGGAGCCACAACAGTTGTACAAAACAGAAGTAAAGACGTTGACAAAAGCCGGCAAAACTTGCATTCTGACTCATTCCACAAGATGAGCACCCAAGTTAAAACGGATGAATTACCCCAGTGGTTGTTAATCAGACATCCAAACACTTCAATCTTCAATGGTAATACTCTCTCCAAGTGTACTCTATAGAAAAGAAATTCTCCTCTCAAGACAAAACTTATTTACCAGGCTCTTGAATTTGAATAGATGTTCTTGACAAACTAGCTTCAAGTTCATTTAACTCATCCAAATCGAGCTCCTCATCGTCGTCGTCATCATCATCATCAATGTCTGGAAGCACTTCTTCAGAATTAGCAACTGCACTAATCGATGAGCTTGGTCCCACTGCAGAAGAATTGTTCTGAACCTGAAATCGAAAAAAGTAGACCGGAAACATAAGGCACTGTAACAGCTTTTAGAACCAATCCAGCAATCTAACCAATTATAAATTTACTCTCTTTTAATATACAAGTTATAAATTTACTCAATTCTGGGAATTACCAACTGAACATCGAAAGTGTTTTGTATATAATATCATAGTTGTTCTGTCTTACGATACGTATCGCGTATCATACAATTCGATACATATCGCAAGGTGAATCGATAATGATACCGTATCTTAAGATTTAGTTACAATTCGATACAATTCTTATGAAACGATATAATGCACGATACCTTTTAAATTTAGCAACCGACTTAAAAAAGTTTTTATGTAGAACTAAAATAGTAAAAACAAACCTTTTAAGCCTTCTACCATTTCAAATGAAGAGATTTTTTAGTATAAACATATTCTATATCGCTTGATGAGCTTTTAATATCTTTCTAGAGTTTTATATCTTGTTCAGAATGTCGCTATGTTTTTCTCACGTTACTTTCTATAAGCAGATACATAAATCTCCGCTTGTTAATTTGAATTATTCTCTTTTGTTTTATAGATAAAAGGTGAATCTGAATTTTCGTTTTCTCTTGTTACTCTATAAAGATTACTAAAATAATATCTAATAAATCAATTTAGAGTATTTTGACTACTATCTAACTGTATAGTCAAGCTAATATACTTGAATGTCCAATAAATTGTATGTTTTATATGTTTAAATAAATGTTACCATATTTTTTATTTCACGATACGATTCACGATAAAATACATGAAACACAATAGGGTGGTTTTCGATATATTCATGATTTGACAACTATGTATAATATTTGTTAAAAATTTACTCAATTTTGTAAGCATACAACTGGACATATAAAGTGTTTCAACATACAAATGTTTAACATGTTTCAACAATTAGGACGTACGAATTAACGTTTTGCTTTAAGAATAGTTTAAAAAAAATAAAACAAAACTAATCTTCTATATCTATGTACACATTGAGCACATGTACTCCTCTTTTGCTTACTAAGTTATAATAGCTCAAGAGAGGACTACAAGAAAAGGTCAAAGAACTCAAAGACCTGTTTCAATTATTGACAAAGGAAATATCTCGTGCATGGATTTGAAATTTCAAATATATTGATGAATTAATATCTCTAAGGGACGGTTACAGTAATTATGTGAAGATTTAAGAGTTGGTAATGCATCGTCACAAGTAATCTTACAGTTTAAAGTCTGAAGAATATGTGACAGGGACATGAATAGATAAAGTAATGATTGTTATAGTCAAATTGGAGTACAGCCTTTTAAGCACATACTCCCTCCGTCCCATAATAAGTGATGTTTTAGAATTGGGCACAACCATTAAGGAAATGATTGTATAGCATTAAATATAGTATCATTTGTCTATAATACCCTTTGTGTTAATAAGGAAAGAGAGAGAGTTAAAAGCATCTGTGTATTGAAGTAGGAGTAATGAGGGATAATTTTGAAAATATTGTAATTAATGCTCTTAGATTTTCTAAAACATCAAATAATTTGAGACAAATGAAATCACCTAAAACATCACTTATTATGGGACAGAGGTAGTACTATATATCAAGATGAAGCTATGTTACATGGACTCGAGTATAGGGCTCAGGTATGGAAAGCGTCTAAGTGTCGGATTTGTCCATTTCTAAAATTATAGGATACGAGACACGGCGTTAAAAGGATCCAACATAGATAATTACATAAATGTTTTTTGACATCACTACAAGGAAATTTCACCCAAGGAAAGTAAAAGGATCCACACCCGTGTCCTGTCGACACGGGTACAAGACCCTAAAGTGCCAAGTCCGTATAACATAGAGATGAAGCAATTGCAAATTTGCAATAGCAATAACACATACTGCACCAACAATAACTATACGTATGGAGATGTAATCTATGCACCAAAAAGCATGGCAAACAGATCACACCACCACAATATCCAAGAATTTTAAGAATATTTCAAACAAAAGTTCAAAATAGGGCCCAGTGGTACTTTGCTTTACATATTAAGACTATAAGACTATATATACAAAATATTCAACATATATGTAAGACTTTCACCAGACTGAAACTTACAAAGCAATTTTTGGGCTTTTTTCTTATTCATACTTCTGATTGTTTTTTTTTTGGACATGCAAAAATTTTGGTTCAAGAGTAGCCTGCCCAGGCAGGGCAGGGCAGGGCAGGTCACGCAAAAAAATATATTTCTTATTCATACACCTGATGCGCAATGTGCTCTGCCGATAGAACATAACTTCAAAGCATTCGAACACTGTAATTTTACTGAGTCAGGACTCGGGAGTTTTTAGAAGGAGCAAAAATACCAACATCTATTTCATTCTCCCCTTACTTCACTCTCATTCATAGTGCAATATATGGTATATGCAAGTCTTATCATTGTGTAATGGAAAATACATGTGTTTTTAGAAGGACAAAAATACCAACATCTATTTGATTCTCCCCTTACTTCACTCTCATTCATAGTGCAATATGGTATATGTGAGTCTTATCATTGTGTAATGGAAAATACATATATGTACACACAACCTTTTATTTTTGATGAGTTATTTATACACACAATGTAAGCAGGCCTGAATGCGAAGCTAAGCACATACATGACCATCCTTTATACCTCACTAGATTTTCTGGTACATGACTAACCCATCTCAGCTTAAAATCTTCCACTTTGTCCTAATAAAGCTTCCACTAATAACTTACTTCATACAAATTCATCTTCCCTTGGTCTTTCCCATCATAGATTTTAAAATTTTAAAAATTAAAATATAAAATATATATCTATAAAATAGAAAAGGAAAAACATAAAAAAATAAAATAAAATGATGTGTGACTAATTTATAAGCATCTTCTTGCATCAGAAACTAACATCTCAAGCCATAAATAAGGAAAGTCCAACTTTAATATTTCAAATTCCATAACAGTAAACATACAAGTCATCCACACTGCATATACGTTAAGTGAACTTTCAAAATTTGGTCCAAGTTCATTAATGTGTTATATATATTGATGCTTGCATACATACAAGTACACTCTTAACATAGTAACATTCATACATGCTTCCAATTGGTGCTTAGTTTCTCTATATTAGCTGACGCTTCAGTCAAAATTTATAACCAACCAAAAAGATATTTAGAACAGAAACATCAGCAGTGATTTCTTCTTTTCAGATTTGCATGTTGGTACTTCAAATAGAATCATAACATATTATATATTATCTATGAGTATTAGCAACCAAAAGTTCTTACAAGTTCTAGATGTATAAAAGAAAATTCACAATAAGATATTGCAACCAAGACTACCTTCTGATCTGTAACATTAGGTTCTTCACCCCTTTCATATTTGTCATATGCATCAGCATCTTCATCATCCACGAATAAGCTAGCATTTGAAAGAAACAACTCGCGACCACTGGTAGAAAAATAAATTAATATTAATTCATTGATAAATTGAACATATCTAGTGGAAGTGGCATAAAGGAGGGATTTAAAGGAGGGGATTACCTCATGCGGTCGTTCTTAGCCCTCTCTGCTTGCTGGGCAGCCAAGCCAGCTTCTTGTTCGTCCACCTTTTTCTTCTTCCATTGATAGAAGAGCTCAGTAGTCATTGGAGTTGTAGTTGTTACTTTTGCACGCTGAAACAATTTTCAAAGACATATTTATAAGAAACATTGGAGTAAGAAAGAGAGAAGCGAGGACCAAAGATAAATTAGCAATTTGGGATAAAACAATGCGGAAACGGACAGAATAGAGAAAAGAGCCATGAGAACTGATAATGAGGGTGAATCTGCATCTGATAAATATTTGTTATACAATTGCTGATAACCTGATTTTCAATCTCATCCTCGATAGCGAGCTTATTAGCCTCTTCCTCTAAAAGTGCCTTCATTTGGGACTTCAACACATATCCTGGAGGAAGCGCGTGTCTATAATGACACTCTTTGCCACCATTGGGGCAAATCCAGAACCAACCATATTGTTTCTTTTCAACTGCTTCCAGGAAATGCTTGCAAACCTGTTCAGATATGTAAGTTGCAAATATAGTTAACTAATGCAAACTTGAAATTACATATAACACATAATCAATGTATAAGCAAAATTCAAACTTGCGTGTGTCGTGTGCAAACACACATTTACAGTTAATTTCTTTACAGAAACATGTATACTCCCTCCATCCCACAATCATTGAACATTTATTTAGGGTATTTATTTATTATAAAAATATTACATACGAATATATTTAAATAAACATTATAATATGATATTTAAATGTACTTTTGGCGCATCTTAAACTCCATATCACACAATAAAAGAAGTACTGTAATAACTGTGGGACAGAGAAAGTATAACGTTTGCAAGAGCGGCTATTTTCGCTCCTTAGTATGCATATCCACTCCAAAAAGGAATTATTTAGCTAAGAAAAATAAAATATTAGAAACCAGAGAAGAGAAGATACATGAAAAATAATGTCTCTAACAAAGGACAGAACATCAATTTCAATGGAAATCAGAAATAGTATATGATACAGTACAAACCCGCTTTGGAAGCCCATGCCACTATGCCAGAGTCCAACAAGAAGATTATTCTAGAATTTACATTTATTTAGCTTAATTTAGTAGTTACCATATTGGAGTTCTAACTTGTTTTGGAGTTCAGTAGTTTTACTGCTTTATATTGATTTAATCCTGACTTCGGAGGCATAGATAGATTATAATAATTATTGAGCATTATTTCTTATTTATCTCCTCAACTCTTCTCAATATTTGGAAGTTAAAATAATTTAACTTCCAAATATTCCCTTCAAATTAATGATTCTGCCAAATGTACTAATGATCCTTTTATATATATATATTTTTTCTTTATCCTTTTTTTCCCTCCAAGTTTTCCAAATTCCAAACGTACCCTTGGCATGTCATAATACAATCAACAAAACATGCCTGTATCAAAAATACTAGAGTATTTAATTTTTGAGAACCTACTAGAGTATATACTAATCATTAGACTTACCAAGAGACCAACTACAGCCAAACACAGTCAAAATGTAAGCAACAAAAGTACATATTCCACAATAGCACCAGAAGTTTGAAGAATGCACTTCACAGGAAATTTTTAGATTAGATAATGTAAAAAGAGAGTGACAGCAGAAGGAGAAAATCCTACTCTCCATGAGCAAATATTAAGACAAGGGCATGAATTAACATTGTATGTCTTAAAGAGGTTGAAGAGGTAAAGAAATCATACAATCTCGGTTGGTTTATTCTGGTTGTACTCCTTCCCCAATGACTCCACAACTTTCTCCAATGTCTCTTGATCCCAATCCTCCATTGTGTCTAAGAGAATCGTACATAAACTTAATGAGAATTCATTATTCTTTTAAAAGAATTAGACAAATGGAGATAAGGACTAACACATAGATTGAACAAAAATGGACATCTTAACTCAATCACCTTCATCACGCTTATCACTAAATATGTCAATCTTCTCACCCTTCCTCTGTACATTCAGATCATGCGAAAACTTGCATTTAAAACCCTTTGCACACTGACCCGCTTTGAAAAATTCGCATAGAATAGACTTTGGATCAACCCCTGCACAAAACCACAACTTTAAACCCAGACAATCCAACCCAATAATGGTAATTAAAGACCGTGATGCTCATGGTTAATTCACATGTCCCCGATGATTGAAAAAAACACAAGCATGAGCTTTCTGTTATCGAACATGGATACCACGAAATGGCAGATGGAATTGGCAAGTTAAAATTAAATGTTTGGGAAACTAGGGAAAAAGAGAGATCATAAGAAACAAAATTCAATTTATTATTGAGCAAGTTTTAACTATCCGCACACATTTATGAATAAAGCCTTAAACCAAACCCAGTCAGCTACATGATTCATGTTTTGTCGCTCTGTATATCAATTTATACAATAAATTCATGTGGGTATTGTTGGACAAATGAGATAAAAGTAATTCTATGATAGTTTACATAAATCCAACTACAGGAATAGAATATACCAACTGGCACTTTGGGCTGAACAACAGCAATTTTAAACAAGTCATTCAACTCCTTCTCTCTAGCCTTCTCTTCGTCCTTTTTCTTCTGTTAAACCCAAAAGCAATCCAAATCAATAGAGTGAATCACTAGAATCACAATTTTCAAATATTTAAACAAAAAAGTACCTTGGCGGCGAGTTTGGAAGGGTCGGGCTTTGGTTGCGCAGACTGTTCAATCGATTTAACATATTTCTGAACATTTTTGCTCTTGTTCTTGTTCTTCAACCCAAACGTCTTGTCTTCCACTACTTTTTGCTTCTTCGCTACGTCGGCCTTCGATTGCTTTGGAGGCATTCTGTTTTGATTAAATCTTTTCAACTGCTAATCCTACTTTTATTTTGTATAATTCAAACAATTAGTGATTTTTGAGATCGATTAACACTACTAGGGTTTAATCAACACTCTCTGTTCTAGATTTATATGGACTACAATATATATATATATATATATATATATTACGGTATTTTCGTACTACAATTTTTCTCTCTCTAAAACCGGTTGCAGAGGCGATGAGTGTTACTGTAAGGATTGAGATAATGTTTTGGGTTTTCTGTTTATAGAACAAAAAAGGAGTAGAAATCACAGTTGCTAAAAGCAAATAAAATATTTCATTCATCGCTTATATACTTCTTCGACTGAACTTTAATTCCCCATTTTATAGCACGAGGAGATCACGTGGAAGCTATGTAAATGAGATAATGCAAATAATGGTTTAAATATAAATTACTATTTAATTTTTTTTTAAAATTCGGTTATACATCTTTTAATTTTTTAATTAAATAATTAAATTTTTAATTTTTTCATTACGATTCAATCAATAAGTCTAGGCGTACATGTTTATTGGACCGAATTATTGAATATTTTTAATTTTTTTTATTTGTGACTCTCAAAAAATATATAATATTTATTTTAACTCCAATTTTTATGTTTTAGGAGACACTATATTATGTAAAAATTTCAGTTGGAAATAAATACTATATATTTTTTTGGAATCACAAATAAAAAAAAAGAAAAATGTCCAATAATTCGGTCTAATAAATATGTCCATGAAGGGATTCCGATTAAATTGAATTGTCACATCATAAATTAATGATATAATTTGAACACGTGGCAAGTCAATGTTGATGTATTAAATAGAAAACTCAATTTATATTTGATTTAAACTATTATATGAATGAGCAATGCTACTATCACATAAATACTTTCACATAATCTTCACATACACACACATACATACTGTGAACTCCTGTCTGACGCGCGAAACCCGCAGTATATATGTGTGTATGTAAAAATTATGTGAAAATATTTATGTAATAGTAACATTATTTTATATGAATTTACAAGGACAAAGATGTTAAAAATCAATGAATCCTTTTACAGGGACATTATTATTGGACATTTTTAATTTTTGTTTTTTTTCTTGTGACTCTCAAAAAATGTATAGTTTTTATTTCAATTGAATTTTTTACCAAATATAGTGTTTTAAGTATAATTGTACAGACAGTACAATCCTGTTTTGTAATAAAATACAAATACTATAAAAATTTTCGTTAAAATAAATACTATACATTTTTTGAGAGTCATAAAAAAACCAAAAACAAAAACAAAATTCAAAAATATCCAATAAAAAGGTCCGCATAGACTTATTAAAAAACAATTAACTAACTAAAAAAAAGTCACAAATAAGAGTTACTTTGATTAGGTGGTGGTGCTGTGGTGGAGTTGGTCCTCGATGACTGCTTTGTTGGGTGTTGCTGGGTGCGAATCCTCCGGCTCATGGCGGCGGAAGTTGTCGTGGTAGCCATAGCCCACGCACTTTAGCGAGGTGGGGTTGGTGGGGGTGGCAGATGGGGAAGACATGAACTCGCCGCATTCGACCAAGGCGTGGCAACCTAAACTGGCAGCGTGGTTCTTGAGACATTCTTTGTAAATGACTAGAATAGGTGGGTAGTGGTGGTGGAGAGGGTGGTGGCGCTTGAGTACGCCGTTGGTGAAGGATAAGGGCTTGGTGGGTTGGATTCGGCTAGGGATTTCGGTTTCAGCTTCTGGGGTTTTGATAGTGGTGGTTGTGTTTGAGCCACTTGTATTATTAGTGGAGGTAGTGGTTATTTTCATGGCTGAACATCTACTAAAGGGAAGGGGAAGGGGAAGGGGAAGGGGGTGGGGAGGGTGGAGGTTAATAAGAGCCTTTATTTAAGACCTGATTAGATTTGGGGTTAGAGTTTTGAGCAGAAAAGTGACATCTTTATCCATCAGAGAAAGGAATGAGTCAAGGGGAAGAGGAAGCAAAGAGGAACATATCAGCTTATTATAATGATGTGAGAAAGGGGAGGAAAAGGAAGAGCTACAAAAAGGTGGTGGTGGTGTGGTAGATTAGACAAATTACTTTGATTGGGAATTTTAAATGATTTTCTTCCATCTTTGATTTTAACAATCTAATTGCTCGTTTGGGTCTGGGTTAGCATTTGATAATTGGTTAGGATCTAGATTCTTTGCTGGGATGAGAAAGAAGAGTTAAAAGTGTTATAAAGTTATTGTAATAGTTTGACCTTTTTACCCTTAGACATTCAACACATGTAAAAATTCATTTGAAATAATGATTTTGAATTACACATAGGCACTGATTTGCTTTGGCAGCAGGTCACGTCATCAATTTATGACGTGGCAGATTTAATTGAACGAAATTGAAAAAAATTAATAGTTTAATCGTCTAGTTGAAAAAATTGAAAAGTGAATCACCGACATGAAAAAGGGCAATAATTCAGGGTAGTAATTTATATTTAAGTTGACAAATAATTGAGACTCTTGAGCTTGAGCTGCCACACGTAAAATGGACTCCATTTCGTAACAAAGTTTCCCCCTCTAAAATTAAATTCTAGTCCTCAAGGATGAAAATTGGGAAATTTTTGATGAATCAAAGAGGTATCCTCCCAAGTGGAATCTGTCAGGGCATTGTTGCACCATTAGATTAAGTATTGAACTACAACAACGTTGTTTCTCTTCACCATCCTGCGCTCAAGCACTGCAATATGATCAGATTAAGTTACCTCAGTTATGTTGACAACACTCGGCTTCTTTTTGAGGAGTGACACATGGAAAACTGGGTGAATGAGGTCAAAGTAGTATGCCCTCAAGTCAATCACATTATATGTGATAAATATTTATTTTGTAATCTTGTTCATTTATTAATAAAAGAATTTATTTAGTTAAAGGTATTCTTCATTCTTGTTTAATTGGTTGAATTAAATAAATGTGATAAACTCATGGTTTTGGAACAATACTCTTAGAATCATGAAGAGTTCATGCTAACGAGATCTAAATTGTAAATAACTCAAAAATAAAATGTTCTTAATCGTTGGATCACTAATGCGGGGTTACTGATTTCAGATAGATTAATACATACTATGTTTACTCTTTTGAAGAGAATGATTGATCTCATAATCATTTGTGTTGAGACACTAAAGCAAGTATATAAGTATTTATTGAAGAATAAGTTCACTGAACGTGACTGATTTATAGGAACACTTAATAGAATTTTACTTGTCTGTCTTTAGACTTGAGATCATTATAATACCTTTATGTGTCAGTAACAATTGACCAACTTATAATAAAAATAATTTTATGACAGCGGAGTCGGTATTTTGTGTACATAAAATTACTCATCATCACCTAATATGTCAAGACTCCTTTCCACTCCATATTAGGAAGACCCCATTACAGTTTTTAAAAAGAAAAAAGAAAAAAGAAAAAAAAAAAGAAAAGAAAGGAAAAGACCCCATTACCCATCAAATGGGTGTTTGATCCTAATAAAAAATGAAATATTTAATAATATCACCCTAATCCTATATTTTGTTTTTAAAAGAAAACACAAAACTCCGCGACTCATCTAGTGGGTGTTTATGTAATTTAGGAACTTAAATTCATTTATATTTACTAAACTACCCTCTCCCAGCAAAAGCATCAACAGATAAGATAACAAACCTGAAAAGCTCGCTGAACCAGTCTCTCAAAATCAACCATGGAAGCAACCCTCTTCACAATCCCCTCCTCCAAACCCCCATCATCCCGAACATTATCCCTCAAAACCCACTTCAAAAACCCTCTTCTTAACACCACCTCCATTTCCATCAGACCCACCAAAAATTCCCCAAAACCCACCTCAATCAGAGCCGCCATTAGCCGCACAAAGAAAGAAGAAACCGTCGAAACCGTCAAACAGCAGCTCGAAAACTGCCACCTCCTCGCCGGAATCAAATACAAAGGCTTTACCGTCCAGCAATTTCGGGAACTCCGCTCCACTCTCCCGGAAAACACCAAACTCCTGGTGGCCAAAAACACCCTAGTTTTGAAAGCAATTGAAGACACGCAATGGGAAGCGTTAAAGCCCTGTATGAAGGGTATGAACGCTTGGCTTTTTGTGCACGGTGAGGAAATTCCGGCCGCCATTAAACCTTACAGGACCTTTCAGAAGGAGAAGAAGCTTGAAAATGACTTTGCGGGAGCGGTGTTTGAAGGAAAGTATTATAAGCCGGAGGAATTTAAGGCGTTGGAGTCGATGCCCACCAGGGCAGAGGTGTATGCCAAGCTTTTGGGGACGTTGAAAGGTCCGGCTTCGGCAGTGGTTGGGACTTTGCAGGCTCCGGCGAGGAATTTGCTATTGGTGTTGAAGGCTTATGTGAAGAAACTGGAGGAGGAGAGTGGTGGGCAGTAGTTGGTTGTGGGAGAATTCGGCCAATCACATGTAAGTCTGTATGGTCTTTTTGTTGAATTAGATTTGAGGGTACGGAAGTTTGTAGAATTTTGTATAATTTGATGTTGTTTGATGATATTGAAATGCACTGCAAAATTGTTTACATAGTGTTATGTAATCTTTTGGTGAAATACTGAGTTACTGACAGACAATTTTAACATTATGTAGTGTAAGTTTATATAAGTTAACTGATTCATCTTAGGATTGATTGGAAACTTCTGAATTCTCAGATTTTATGTAAGTTGTAAACTTGTAATGCTAAAATTTAGCAACCTGAAAGGAACTGCAGTTGTTTGAAGTGGGTGATTTATACTGCTTACACAACTAGTAAGTGAATTGTTTTCTACATTTGAATATGGTACCCAGATGTATCTGTTAGGTTTATTAAACCTTGAAACTGAAAGCAAAAGATGAAATGAAGAACTAAAGATGAAGATATGGACTGAATAATATTCATTCCCAAAATTATGTATTACAGCAGTACCTAAAATGTATATATACATACTAATACAATTGCTTTTCTATCAATCCGTGTCACTCCTTATTTCTAGGAAAGTAGGTAAACTAAAATGCACTAAAGGTAATATAGTCAAGTCCATACATCCTTGTTATCAGTTGTCACTGTCAAGGCATCAAACACTTTGTTCCTGAACACCAGTGTAGGTAATACTGCAGCTGTATGTGTTTGAACCTTAGTTTGTTGTGGTATAATGTGTATTACTCCCCCCACAAGTTGAAGGCATACATGGGTTATGTAAGCCCAACGTGGAAGCTAAATACCAATGATTGGTACGACCTAAAGCTTTAGTCAACAAATCAGCAACTTGATCTTTAGAAAAAACCTTAAGAGGCTGAATAATACCTGCGTGTACCTTTTCCTTGACAAAATGACAGTCAATCTATGTGTTTGGTACGAGCATGATAAATAGGATTAGCTGCAATGTCTATGGCTACCTTATTGTCACATAATATAGGAGTAGGACCATGAGTTGGGACGTGTAAGTCTCGTAATAAGCTATGCAACCATAGAATGTCGCAAGTAGTAGTAGCAAGTGCACGATATTCAGCTTCAGCTGAACTTCGAGAAGTAACAGTTTGCTTTTTAGACTGCCAAGAAATAAGAGAAGGACCTAACATGATGCAGAACCCAGTAACAGATCTTCTACTGGTAGGACATCCTCCCCAATCACCGTCACAAAATCCCTTTAAAACCAGATCATTATCTGCAGAAAAGAAAAGTCCTTGTCCAGCTGTACACTTGATAGACCTTAGAACTCTATAAACAACTTCAAGATGTTTTTGTCCATGTGTTTGCATGAATTGACTAAGTAATTGATCCGAATAGCTTATATCTAGTCTGGTAAATGTGAGATACAAGAGCTTACCCTCATAACTTCTATAATCAGATGGATTAGAAATAAGCTCTCCAGAAAAACTGTTATCATGAAGCTTGATGTGTTGATCAAGTGGAATAGTAAGTGGCTTGGCATCGAACAAATTTGTTGATTGTAAAAGATCTAAAATAAACTTCCTTTGACTAATAAAGATTACAGCCGCCCCAAATAATACTTTACTTCTCCAAGATCCTTAATACTAAATTTAGTGTCCAACATGGCTTTAAGATGATTAACCATAAAAGTGTCATTGTCAGTAGTGAGAATATCATCAACATAAACCATAACTACTGTAAACAATCCATCTTTGAGGTATGTATATAAGGAATAATCTGCTTTGGATTGAGAAAACCTAGCTTGAAGAAGAGAAGTAGTCAGCTTTGCAAACCATTGTCTGGAGGCTTGCTTCAGACCATATAAAGATTTCTTTAATCTGCACACAACTCTTTTGGAGTTTGTTGGAACAATGTACCCTTGTGGCAAATCCATATACACCTCTAACAAATCTCCATGTAAAAAAGCATTGTTGACATCTAATTGATGAACAACCCATTGTTTAGTTGTTGCAATTGCTAAGAGACATTTAACTGTGACCATTTTTGCCACAGGTGCAAAAGTGTCGTGGTAATCCACTCCTTCCTCTTGTGTATAACTTTTAGCCACCAAATGAGCCTTATATCTCTCAATGTGCCCATTAGTATAATATTTGACCTTGTAAACTCATTTACACCCAACTGTTTACTTGTCAATAGATAATTCTACCAATTCCCAGGTATGATTAGATTCAAGAGCATCAAGCTCTTTATTCATAGTTGTGATCCATTGTAGATCCTTAACAGCTTGAGAAAAAGAAGCAAGTTCCTTAACAGATGCTAGATTAGCAATAAAATGCTGATGTGGAAGTACAAAAGTGGAATAGGATAAGTAATGCTCAAGATGATGCTTGGGATGAACATTTGATACACTAGATGTGAAGACACCATAATTCTGTTTAGTAGGAATATCATAATCATGCCCCACCAAGATGGTCTCTGTTTAGTTCTAGATGATTGTCTGGTCATTGGTTGATTAGAAACAATTGGCAAAGGCTTAACAAATGAATGAACTTCACTGTTACTATTGTCACTCTCTTCATGATTAGAAACAAAAGATGTAGGAGAGAAAACTGAGAAATTAGGATCAAGACAACTAGCATCAGAAATTGAAATAGGATCAGATTGGTGCTGAGAAGAACAATTTGGTTCATAATGATTATGATGAAGCCAAGGTAAAAAAAGGTGTGGATCCTGGGAATTATGAGTTTGTTCTAAAAATGGAAATGTAGTTTCATGGAAAACTACACTTCTGGAGACAAAAATCTGTTTGATTTGAAGATTTAAAACCTTATAACCCTTTTGAACATTTGGATACCCAAGAAAAACACACCTAATGGCTCTGGGTGCAAATTTGTTTCCTGAATGAACTGAGGCATAACATAAAAATCCAAAAACCATTAAGTGATCATAATTGGGTGGTTTAAGAAACAAGGTTTCATGAGGGGTTTTAAACTTTAACACAGGTGTGGGTAGTCTGTTTAAGACCCCCCAATACTTGATAGGTAGACCAACATGAAATCTCAAAGCTCGAGCTATCTCTATAAGTTGTCTATGTTTTCTTTTCACTCTTTTGAGGATTATCTACAGAAGTACTTTGATGAATAACACCACGAGATGCCAGAAAAGGTGAGAGATGCTTATTAAAAAATTAACTTCTATTATCAATTCTGATGATTTTAACTGTGGTATGAAATTGATTCTTAACATAAGAAAATAAATCAAGAAGAATCAAAAACATATTATTTTGTGGACATTAGAAAAGTATGTGGCCCAAGAATGATCATCTGCTATAGTGAGGAAATATTTACAACCTCATGTTGTCTCAAAAGCATATGGTCCCCAAACATCAATATGTAACAATTGAAAAACTGAAGTAGCATGACTTGTACTAGATTTAGGAAACGAAAGTTTACATTGCTTGGAAACAGGACATATAGGACATGTCTTGTTACAAGTTTCAGACACAAAACATGTGATACATGGAATTTTATGAAGAACTGTAGTAGAGGCATGCCCAAGCCTCATGTGCCACAATGCACTGGCTTTATTTGTGAGACTAGAATTAACAGAAGGCTAAACAAAAGTTTGAACAAAAGCAGGACTATCAACTGCATCAGTGGTCACAGTAGATTGAGGAATATGCAGATGATATAAACCACCATGCTCCTTACCAATGGCCAGAATTGTCATTTGGTTCTGGGCCTGAAAAAGACACTGATGTGATTGGAATGGAATTGAACTGAACAAATTGAATCTTTTGTTAACTTTGTTACAGACAACAAGTTATAGTTGAAATTTGGAACAAAAAGAACATTGTGCAAGGTTAAGAGGTGTCGAAATAACAATGCCAATCTTGTTCACAGGAAAGGTATTTCCATTTGGCAAGGCAATGTGAATTGGTTGTAATAAGGTTTTAACATCATGCATAATTTCTAACGTCTAACTGGTGCACACATATGATCTGTTGCCCCTGTATCAATAATCCAAGAAAATTTGTTGTATGTGCTATGCTAAATCCAGCATGAGGACCCATGCTAGACTGAAAAGTTTGAAAGTTGGGTCGAAAATTGGATGTGGATGTCATGTTTGCACTACCTGTAGATTGTTTTCCTTTGGGAAAACGCCTAAAATTCTGACCATTATTACCATTAAATTTCCCTTTCTTCTTTCAAGGATATCCATTCAATTTGAAACAAGTTTCTTTGACATGATTGTCTCCATTACGATAAGTACATTTAAGAGGCTGTTTAGCAAATGCTTCTTGATTTCCATGACTCACATGTTGTGCAGAAAACTGAGTAGTACCAGAAAATTTCCCTGCATTATGAGCAACTAGAACTGTAGGATTATCATGATTTGTACCGGTAAACAGGCCAACGCTTTAAGTAGGATTCACATATTCTTGCCTAGCCTTTTCATCTTGCTTAATAAAGGCATAAGCCTAAGATATAGTAGGCAAAGTAGACATTATCAAAATTTGTCCTCTAATAGTAGAGTAACTTTCATGCAATCCCATTAGAAACTATAGCAATTTTCTTCTCTGCTCCCTTTCTTCTTGCACCTTATGCGCTCCACAAACATAATCAACAGTGGGCTCTACACTTCATATTCATCCCATAAGTTCTTTAAGTTTGTGATAAATAGATTTCAACAGATTTATCTCCTTGTTCTAAAATATGAGTATTCTTTAGAATTTGGTGAATTATGTGGCCATTAATTCCTGAAAACCTTTCATTGAGTTCATTCCAAACCTCATAAGTTGAGTTCACAAAACTCATGCCATCACTAATATCATCATTCACAATTTTCAAAATACTAGTTATTACTATATCATTTACTCTCTCCCATCGAGCAAACAAAGGAGAATCCACATCAGGTTTTGGATAACTTTCGTTAACCAAAACAAATTTATTCCTAGCACTTGAAGCTATTTGCATGGATCGTTTCCAAGAAGCAAAATTATTTGCTCATGTGCGCCTTTTAGATATCAAAACTAGTGTCGGACGATCAACAAAGGATGAGAATTCGAATATATTGAAACAGAATTAACATCATAACCCTATTTCTGTTCGAGTGTTTGTTGTTTGAACCTTGTCCATGATGTTGATTAGCTGGAATGTTTGATTGAACCACATTTGCATAGCTCAAATTCGCCATAGTTGAAAGAAATGAAACTAGATCTAGAACCAGATCTGAACGGGAATTTATAAAAAAATAATAACTGACCAGGAATTCTGATAGAGAAAGTAAAATTTGATTCAAAAGATTTGAATCTTATGTATTAATCTTGCGGAAACAACGTGAACATATCATGATCTGCTTTGATACGATGTTAGGTTTATTCAACCTTGAAACTGAAAGCAAAAGGTGAAATGAAGAACAAAAGATGAAGATATGGACTGAATAATATTCATTCCCAAAACTATGTATTACAGCAGTACATAGAATGAATGTATATATACTCTCTAATACAATTGCTTTTCTATCAATCCGTGTCGCTCCTTATTTATAGGAAAATAGGTAAACTAAAATGCACCAAGGTAATACTGCAGCTGTTATGTGCTTGAACCTTAGCTTCTTGTGGTATAATATGTGTATTAGTATCAGAATTCACTTGAAGCTTATCCAAAAACCAGGAGTTGTAAAATGAAGTAGTAGGCAAGGCGCACTCTCAAATCTCAATGTTTGGTGAATTGCTTCTTTAAATTGTGTCTTTGTTTACAAGTATCTGACCTGTTCATTAAATCTTCTCAATGTGGCCACTTACATGGAAAGAGTTTCAAATTACATATAGGAAACTCATATTTTCACAACACTTTTTGATATTTTCACACGTAGGACCCACATGTTAGATAATGTGTCGAATTTTTATTGGCTAATACGTGAGTCATACATGTGAAAATATCAGTTTTCTACATATAACGTGGGTGTTGAGTGTGGATATAGAAATTGGGTGGATACCAGTTGTATCAACAAATAAAGCAGCTCTTTATGTGATGAGAATCTGCTAATTCTAGGCACCTATGTGCGAAAATGGAGAATGGTTATCATGAAGTGAACTTCATGACCAATACAGTGCTGACACGCAAGCAAACAGAGAGATCAAAGGCTAATCATAATATTATATAGATACCAATAATTTCTTCTTGGGGCCCACTCTAAAGATGATGACTATATTGGTAGTAGGCTAGTAGCTTCCAAATAAGTAGGTTGCAACACAATTCATAATTTTTGCCTTTCTAGCAGTTGTGAATAACATACGCCACGGCCAAACAAGCTTAACCAGATTTGTAAAATGTTAAAAACTTAATTATTAAGTCATGGACTGAGGAAGTGGCTCCCAATAAAACGCACAAGCAAACACTTGCAAAATGTGACTGCCATCAGACAGACAGACAGAATTAAGGTGGTAATAAAGGTTAGATGTGAAAAAATAAGCATCAACAAAAGCAAGATATTCTTGTTTCAACATTCACATGTTTTTGCATATATAGTAGTATCCCCTCTCACTACATAGTAAACTGATAATCCATTCTCCAAGCCCATTTCCCAAGATTCACACCTAATTTACATGTTGGGTGGGTTCTTAAGGTATTTGAGAAACACTGCTCATAAGGAGGATCAAATTCTCAGAAATGTAGAGGATTAGCTAAAAAGAGTTGAAACCAATGCCAAATGAAATGTCCAACAAATGAGAACAATTGAAAATGAGATCGATGATGGCTTCTAGAAACCGAATTCAACGTCTGGCTTCCACACTAAATAATAGGAGGTATGATTTAGCAATGGATGCAACCTTCAAACACCAGATAATGGGTACTATAATTTAGCAATGAATCTTGCAAGCCTTGGTCATATATTTCTTTAGAAAGATTATAACATGATGCAAGTAAATGCTAGTATTACTCGCGCAACATGAATACAAACAGTAGTAACATTTCCATTAAAATAGCCAATATTAACACAGCATCCGCCAGGATGTGTAACTTCATTCAGACACTAGTCTGCTAGACGATCAGAGAATTAGGCTAGTTAGTTCAGTCGACGCAATTTATATTAAACACTTTACAGATATTTTGAAAGGATGGACTCAACAACACCTTGAGCTATGGGGTGGTAAGTGTCACGAGCCTCCGAGAACACACTTTTGGCAAATATCTTCTCTTCTTCGTTTCCAGTGCCTTGAGCAAGTGCAGTATAGAGTGGGCGAAGGTACTTCATCCTCCCAACTTCCTTTAAAGTTTTCTCTACTTCACTATAGTAATCTTTACAACCTGATGAGATGGCGAGCTGGAGAAATGCTACCTTGACCTCGTAATCTTTTGATTCGGCCAGCCTATAACGACCATCCAAGGCTGAGATCTGCAAATTAATAAGGAGTGCGTCATAAAAACAACACCATAGAAAAGCTCAGTCTGCCTCTCTGGAACCATGTTATAATGCTATTGTCATAAATTAAACATTTGAACCATACATACAGTGACCAAAGGGGATAGGGATACCAAAATTGAATGTGTGACACTGTCAACTGAAATAAAGCTTACGGTCTCTTTCAGCCAATATAAAGAACATAAGCCACTGACAATCAGCATATATCATAATTCACCAAGGCTCCTTTTATTCTAACAAAGCGGTTTCCGGAAACGTTTTCATATTTCCATGTGTTTGATATGACGGCGAAAAGTGATCCGTGGTTATCGTTTTCCGGGTCCACACATTTAAGCTTGATTCTGGAAGACACGACTTACTGTTTCCAATTTGGTAAGCCATATGGACAACAGCGTCATCTTCCCGTATACTTGCAACTTAGTATAACCAGCTTACCCATAAGGAAAAATAAGCAATAAACAAGACAATTCAAAGAATAGCATATCTACTATCATTTAAATAAGGAGCTCAAAACAGAGAAACATGGACGCAGTGAAACACTACCTGTGAAGCTTCCACATATTTGGGGAGGTTTTCCAGATAAAGTTCCCATTCCTGTCCTCGCCAGTCAGCAACTTCATCCTCCCTGGGCATCCTACCAAGCTTGAACTCTTGTGCCAGAGAAACAATCTTTGAATAGATGTTAGAAACTGGCTCCATAGCATCTGGAGGGATGCCAGTACCCTCAGTCCACAAATGTAAATCAACCTTTTTCTCTATTCCAGGGACATTCGCTTTCAGGAAATCGAGAAACATATCAGTGTCGATGGACTGGAACTTAAACATGGCAATATATTTCTTTAGAAATTCATCAAACGCAGGTCGTCCAATCTGAGCAGGAAAATACAAATGATCAGGATCTTCTCTATTAATGAATCTCTAAAGAAAATGAAAAGAGAAGAAAATAGTAGGTCCACCAACTTCTCGTTCAATGCGCCATAAAAACTGAAAACCTTTCTCATATGGAACTTGAGAATATACATCATCCGGATCCACGGCCTCTTGATTGGTTTTGAGCTTAGTGAACTCCATGTTGTCCTTAAATCTCTCCATTTCTTCATTTAAACCCTTCCAACCAATTCCAATATTTAATGCGGCTATGTTTTCCCCTTGCACAGCCTCAACAATTCTCCTTTCTGCATATGTTGTAAAACCCTACAACGACAAGCAAGGAAATAGCATAAACTAAGTAATATGGACAATTACTCAATACGGTGTAATATACAGCATACTTACAGAAACTACCGTTCAGTCAACACAATAAAGTCAATGCCATGAAGACACAATAGTTTGGTTTCATGAAGCATGGAACGTAATGATGCCAATATACTATAAAGAAAGAATGTCAAACTTTTACACTTCTGAGGAAATTAAAGCATTATGTGATATTTTTTATCATAAAAGCATCATGAGATAACATGACGCTCACAGCATCTGTTAAACATATTTTCTAAAAACAAATGTACAAAATCACCAATATGACCATTAAAATCAAGAAGCTCGGAATATAGCACAGAATTAGTCATTTTTCACCACGGCGAAGTTATTGCTACTTTCTTTTTGTTGTATTTTTTTCCCCATTATATTGAACCAATCAAATTCAACATAAATTTTGTATGATATTTCAAATGCAAAACAATAATTCAATATTCATGATAATCGCAACCTAAATGAAAGTGCCAAAAACAAACAATAATAATAAAATCAATAAATCATTACCTAGACAACTAATACAAGACTTCCAAAAGAAAAAAAAAAGAACTATCAAAAATTCATACTATAAATTTCCTAGTGAGTGCATTATGCATGACACAAAGACTCTGACTAGATTCACCGAGTAAAACTTAGAACACTTGATTAAAGAGAAAAAGAATGATTATCAAGTTCCATCAATCGCATACCTCATTCAACCAAAAGTGATCGTTTGTCTTGTTAGTAATTAAATTCCCAGTCCAGCTATGTGCAAGCTCGTGGGCCACCACCTGTGCACCACTTGCATCCCCCTTTATCACTGTTGGCGTCAGGAAGACCATTCTTGGATTCTCCATCCCTCCATATGGGAAACTTGGGGGCAAAACCAATAAATCAAATCTCTCCCACTCATAAGGCCCAAACAAACTCTCCCCAACCCTAATCATATCCTCACTTCCTGCAAACTCCCTTGCAGCTGCATCCAAAAGTAACGGATCTGATTCAGCATAAACCCTAGTCCTGGGCCCCACCTCCCTAAACCCCATCTCTCCAACTGCAAAAGCAAACAAGTATGGCGGCACAGGTTGTTCCATCACAAATTCCTCGACCACTCTCCCTTCAGCACACCATAAAGAATCATCACATGCCATTGCAGTATCAGCAGCCAACGGCAGCCTCCGATCCACATGTCGCGCCGCCATCACAGCTGATACCTGTCTCAGAATATACATTGAACTAAAATGCAACACCTTCTCCCTATACATAATGCATGCAATGGTAAAGGGCCCATCTATATGAAACATAACTCGGTAAGCTGATAATTTATGAAACCCATCAAAACTCGCAAAACTGATAATTTTCAAATAATGAATGAATTAGAAATCTGCACAAACAGATTCACATGTTTAATGATTTTTAGGCCCAAACAAGTTTATGTGCAAATGAACAAATATATGAATGTTAATACCTAGCTATGCAAATCCAAGCTAAGCAATGGACACTGCAATGTTTATTGTTTTGTTTTGTTATTTTGATAAGTAAATGAGCACCACAATGTTATGCCCGGATTCTTATCTGTTACTCTGAAGACATATTCTACAGAAATCCCTATGACTCAGATTTCAAACACAGAAAACTCCACCATTACCCTAATGTTGAAAAGCTTTCCAAAGCTCCAAAACCCACAGATTTCCTAAAACCCTGATATTCCTATCAATAAACTGTAAATTGCTCTACCAATAACAAATATTCCTCCTGAGTTCATTTCCCTAATGGAAAATACATGTAAATAAAATCAGAATTAGGAAAAAAAAAACATACCTCCTTCGGAATATTGAGACGGGCGGAATAGCAAATCCTAGCAGCGGGAGTATCCTGACAAGGGAAAATCGAACGGGCGTGAATCGCTTGGCATTGGGTATATACAAAGGGGAAAGACTTGTTAAACGTCTGGGGCGGGGACAGCCACTGCAGGGCAGAGCTGGAAGGGCTAGTGGAGAAGAGAATGAGGAATTGGGAGTGGTTAGAAAGAGAAACTGTAAGCGATTGTCCCTTGACGGAGTCGACATCGGAGGAGAGAGAAAAGGGGAGAGGGGTTTTGGCGGAGGGATCGAGTACAGCGGATATGGAGAGAGATCGGGTGTCGAGGGTGAAGGGGCCGGAGTGAGGGGAGGAGAGAGAGAGGAGGGCGGAGGAAAGGATGGTGGAGGTGGAGAAGTCGAAGTAGAGAGAAAGGGAGATGTGGGTGGTGAATGGGTGAGTTGACTCAGTGTAGGAGTGTGGGTCGACTCGTGACATTGTTCTTCTTTCTAGGGTTAGGGTTTAACAGAGAGAGAGAGAGAGAGGAGGAGAGGGGATTGCGTGGAATGAATGCGGAGATTGAACTGTAATTGATGCGTTTTAAATTTGGAGGGAGACTTTAGTGGCTGGCTGCCGCATCTCTTCTATGCTTTTCTTTTCTTTTTTTATGGCTTTGTCCAACCTAAGAAAGAGTTATGCTACTATCACATAAAATAATTAGATATCGCTCCCATAGTGTTGATGTGACAGTATATAATTTGTTATTGACATGATTTATTTAACTCAACAATAAATCACATATTACCATATCAACAGTATGTAATTTTTATGTTACCATCTTTATGTGATAGTAACATTATTTCCTAAAAAAATTAAGGAACAAATAAAAATAAAAATTACAAAAAAAAAAGCTAAGTTTTTTATTTTCATTGGTCGATGTAAAATTTACAAGTTTTAAAATTTAAAAATTCATAAAAAGTATAAATAAAATGAAAATTTTAAATTTTCTGTCTAATTCAAGTATACTTGAATCTAACTAATAGATTCAAGTATTGTATAAGTGAGTTAGTAAACTCTAAAATAAAGCTAGCATAGATGGGCATTTAATATTGAAATTATTAAGCCAAGTTGGGACTGTTAATGCTTAACAAAGGACTGTCAACATAGTGGGATAATGAGGGGCTGCTAAGCCAAGCTAAACCATGCTATGGAGTTGCTAGTGCAACAAAGAGGGCTGCTAGACACACTTAGCCATCAAAAGGTTGTTTTGGTATTATGAAGGAAAACAAGAATAGTTAATGTATTAGTGTGTCAAAATGAAACTATAAATCATTGGGAAGACTAAAAGTTAATCATACAAGTTGAAATTACCTTCAAAGCATGAAATGAGCTAAGAGGTCACCTTGTATGCTAAAAGTTATGTAAAAGGATCATGGAGTGCTCATGTACTAAGTTCTTGGTAGAGTATAAATTATAATTGTAATGTATTTGCATACTACAAGCACATCAAAGCTTATTGAAGAGAAAAATGGTTATTGTAAGGAAATGGATGAGGTATTTGAAAAATGTATAAAAGTTTCTCAGAAGCTAAAACCTAAGCTAATAAAGATGGACAATGTAAATGCTAATAACTATACAAGTTATATATTATGGACATATGGCTAATACATTCATGTGTAAATATGATTGTATAGGATTTGTGAAAGAAAGTTAAGCTGAACACTATAACGATAGTCAGCAAACGAGACAAGTCTTCCAGTTTCTTTGTGATTTTATGAATTGGTTATTGTATGAGATCTTTAAGAATATGTTGAATTACATGTTACATGCTGTAAGTTGTGAAAGTCAATATATGACTAAGCTGATTGAGTTATGGAACTCAATATATTTGTGATATATGATGTGAACATATATTGTTTAAAGTGATGATGCATGAATGGTATAAATGATTATGAGATATATGTTGAGCATGAAACTACGTATTATATGAAGCATGAAAACTATTAGATTTGTTGGGCTGTCGAGCTCAGTCTTGCAAAAATATAATTTTTACAAGTATAATATGCAACACGATTTCTTGCTATCCAGGATGGAAAAGAATAGAGGCCTGTGTGCGGAAAAGTTGTTTCCTTTAAGTAGGAACTATATTACATCAAAATGATGATTTTTGATATGTGTAAATGAGAATTGTGTAAATCTTGAGTTATTCAATAAATAAAGAATGTTTCTGTTATGATTGAAGTGCATTCTTGAAATTATCTTAAGAAAATTAATGTCTTATAGATATGATACTATATAAGAAAGGATATGAGTTAAGAAATGGGTTATATACACTCATATCATCTCTGATGAACTAAATCATAAAATAAATATGATTTTGAAAGAAAAGAGAATCGTAAAGGTTGCGATTCAGGGGATGAAAGAAAGACAGGAAGAAATGTTTTAAATAATTCGCATTTTTATTAGCTTTTTCTTTGAATAACGAGGCAAAGCAAGTACAAGACAGTTTCTAACGCACAAGATCGAGAACATAAATAGACCCCATTTTGAGGTCGTTACAGTTTTGTTGTGATGTGATATCTATAGCATATTAGTTTGACTTAGTTAAGCATGAAAATAGGTCTTGCATGTGGTCTAGAGTCCCATTGCATATCATGAGTTGTTGTAGTTGCTTTGATGTATTTTCTAAAGAAAACTTGAAACTTTGAAAACGAACTTGATAAAACTTGTGTACTTTAAGTTCTGACCTTATTAGCATGTGTATATGGCTTAGTTATGTACGAAATATGATTCAAAGTTGCTCTTGCATGTACTAAGTTGTTTTAGCTTAGTTTAGAATGACTTTTAAAGGTGAACTTGGGCATTTTGCAAACTAATATCCATGAGCATTGTGTTAATTATATTCTAAACTTATAAGATTGCATGCTAGTACTCTTTATGTCACTAAACATGACCTATATGTGCACTCACCTAATTAGACACAATATAAGTTATTCAAGCATGATTTTAAAAGAGTTTTGAAGTGACGAACGATACTAACTACGTGTAAGTAAGTTGAATACATGCGAGCATTGTAAGACCCCAAATTTTATGAATAAAGATTTAAATTTTTTTATATATTATTTTGAAATAGTAAGGTGTTGATTTGATAAATGTGATAAGTTATGGGTGAAATGTGCAAATATTTCAAAATAAGCAAATGGTTATAAAATATTCATTATTGTTGGGGAATATTTGTTTGGTCGTGGAATATTCTTGTTGTCGGGGAATATTCGTACGACGGCGTAGCCATTTGTGGGTCCCACAACGGAATAACTGTCGGATAAAGAAAACGACAAAAATAACCTTTTTATAAAATAACGGCGTAGTTGTTACCGTTAGTACTGTTGAAATACCCGGTGGTTAAAATACAGTAATACGCTGTGTTGCACAGTAGCACACGGTATTGCACAGTAGCACACGGTATTGCACAGTATTTCGAATTATTGATTCTTACGTAGGAAGGCACTTACACAATTATTGTTACAGTAATTATTGTTCAATATTTTATATTATTGATTCAATAATTGCATAATATTTTATTAGTTCAATATTTGCTACGTTGATATTTTATATCAATAATTGCTACTTTACTATTTTATATTAGTGATTCAATAATTGTCATTGTGCAGTATTTTAAATTATCAAATCAATAACTTCATATTATAATATTATTAGATAGCATTATTGGCAATATCTAAGGAAGTTTTGTCTAGAAAAGGGGTTGATTAATTGCGCGCCAGTAAGGAGAAATCCTTATCGGAAGGCCCCCTCTTTCCTGGGAACGACCTGGTTGTCAATATTATAGTTCTGTAAAATTATTTATGAATAATTAATTTTTGATATACATGATAAGGAAATATTTATTTCAATTTTGATATAAAAGGGAAGAATTTTTAGCATGTAACATTTGTTGAAAGTTGGCATTTTATCTTCTCCGATAAAATAATTCATTTAAATATATTATTATAATATTACATTATATAATTATAATGTGATAATATAATAATTTTATGTGGATGGTGAGAATGTGGATGATGGCTTTGAAAACTTGTTTTTTTTAAAGGAGTGTGCTGCACATTTTTGTCAAAGCAAGGGTGCTAGGAAAATCATCCGTATATAAATTTGAATCATTTTAAGTTCAAAATTTGGAAAAACTTTCTTCTATAAAGTTGTAGAAAATTAAATTTCATATGAAATGGACATAAGATTCGTATTTTTTTTGATAAAAGGACTATTTATTATGAATTATTGAAGTTTCAGAAATAAATATTTTAATATATATATATATATATATATATTATATAAATATGTGAGAATTGATTTTGGTGGAGCCTTTGAAAAGTGTGGTGTGCGGATGACATTTTCCAAATGTGTGAGCTTGAAATTTATCCTTTGGTTAATTAAGTCAATACTGGTGTTCTGACATTTTTCTATAAATAGGGTGCTTAGTTAAAAATGAACATCACACCAGAATCAAAAAATTTTCTCTCTATAATTTCTAGTGTATTTCTTGTGAGTATTTAGATACTTTGTGTGTTGATAGCAGTGCAAGTTTTCGTCCACATAATATCCGATATTCCAATCAAAACTACTCTCCTGTTAAGGTAAGGGATATTATTTTTCGAGTAAATGATGTTATTATCTTTCAATATTCATAAAGAATATTATTTTCTTTCATATTCCATATTATGGAAGTAATAATATTTCATTTCATATTTCCTAAATCTGAACATACTACGGTAAGTATTGCTTCTATAATTCCTGAAATGATTAGAAATTTCTTGAGTTTTGCGCTTCATCTAGTATCATTTCACCCGAATAATTTTCTGAACTTTCTCGTGAAATTTTTATCTTTTATGTCGAGTTAATATTCACGAGTTACTATTTACGGGATACTATTCACGGTAAAAAAATTATTTTTTTATCTTTGATTGGATCCAGGTTTTGATCTTCATTCTTGAACTCTGGATAAATTATAGAAGACAAAAGCGGTAACCACTCCGGTGGTAATCGTGGCCATGATAATAGAAGAATGTCTAGGAAACCTGGATCCAATCAAAGATAAAAAAAATATTTTTTGACCGTGAATAGTAACTCGTGAATCGTAACTCATGAATAGTAACTCGACATGAAAAGATAAAAATTTCACGAGAAAGTTCAGAAAATTATTTCGGTGAAATGATACTAGATGAAGCGCAAAACTCAAGAAATTTCTGATTATTTCAGGAATTATAGAAGCAATGATTACCGTAGTAAGTTCAGATTTAGGAATATGAAATGAAATATTATTACTTCCATAATATGGAATATGAAAGAAAATAATATTCTTTATGAATATTGAAAGATAATAACATTATTTACTCAAAAAATAATATCCCTTACCTCAATAGAATACTATATCTAATTGGAATATCGGATATACTGCAGACGAAAATTTGCACTGTTCTCAACACTCAAAGTATCTAAATACTCACAAGAAATACGCTCGATATTAGAGAGAGAAAATTTTCTAATTCTGGTGTGATTTTCATTTCTAACTAAGCATCCTATTTATAAAAAATGCTTAGCACACTAGGATTGACAAAATATTACGTCAGGTGCACATTTTGATTTGAAAACATTGGAGGCGGCTAGCTGCTACACACATAATTGGACTCAAAAATTAGCATTTTTCCACACAATACAAAGTGGGGCCCACCCATAGTTTTTAATAAAAATATTTATTTTCAAAACTTCAATAATTCATAATAAATAGCCCTTTATCAGAAAAATACAAATTCTATGTCTTTTACATAGGTAATTTAATTCTCTACAACTTTGTAGAAGGAAGTTTTTTCAAATTCCCAACAAAAAATGGGTGAAATCCATAAACGGGTAATTTTTTCACACCAAAATACTGATAAAAATACCACGGCACTAATTAGTTTTTTATATCCACAAAAATAAATATTTTCTTATCATATAAATCAATAATTAATTATTCACAAATAATTTTACAGAACTACAATATTGACAACCAGGTCGTTCTCAGGAAAGAGGGGGCCTTCCGATAATGATTTATCCTTACTGGCGCGCAATTAATCAACCCTTTTCCTAGACAGAACTTCCTTAGACATTGCCAATAATGCTATGTAATAATATTATTCAAATAATATGAATTATTGATTTGATAATTTAAAATACTGTGCAATGACAATTATTGAATCACTAATATAAAATAGCAAAGTAGTACTTATTGATATAAAATATCAACGTAGCAAATATTGAACTAATAAAATATTATGCAATTATTGAATCAATAATATAAAATATTAAACAGTAATTACTGTAACAATAATTGAGTAAGTGTCTTCCTACGTAAGAATCAATAATTCGACATACTGTGCAATACCGTGTGCTACTGTGCAACACCGCGTATTATTGTATTTTTATCACCGGATATTTCAACAGTTTAACAGTAATAGTTTTACTGTTATTTTTTATAAAAATTTACTTCTGTCGCTTTCTATATCCGATATTCATTCCGTTGTGGGGTCCACCAATGACTGCGCCGTCGTACGAATATTCTCCGATAAAAAGAATATTCCTCGACCAAACGAATATTCTCCGACACAACGAATATTTTATATCCACTTGCTTACTTTGTAAAATTTGCACATTCACCCATAACTTACCACATTTATCAAATCAACACCGTACTATTTCAAAAAAATATATAGAGAAATTAAATCTTTATTCATAAAAAGTTGAGGTCTTACAACCTCCCTCCTTATGAAATTTCGTCCTCGAAATTGACGTACGTACCTAGTATGTCGAAAAGGTGAGGATACCTCGCTTTCATTTTCGATTCTAACTCTCAGGTCATTTTCTCGATATTATGGTTCCTTCACAAAACTTTGACTTGAGGTATAATATTTGAGCGTAGGACAAGTTCCTTCTTATCCAAGATCTTGACAGGTATCTTCTCATACGTTAAATCTTCGGCTATCTCGTCTGGTTCTAATTCAACAATGTGGTTTGGGTATTTCACATATTTACGTAGCACGGATATCTGAAAAACGTTATGAACACGAGATATGCTTGGCGGTAAGGCGAGTCTATAGGCCACATTTTCTACTCGGTCAAGTATTTCAAATGGACCAATGAATCGTAAATCGGTACCCATAGTTTTTTGCAAGCTGACCCTTTGGCACTTGATGCTCCGCCTTGACACGTTTAGACGTTAAACACCTCGAGATAAACTCCGCGATCTCTCTCTTCATATTGCTCCATCAAAATGTATGTCGAAGATCATGATACATTTTGGTACTCCTAGGATAGATTGCAAACGGTGTGTTGTGTGCCTCCATCATGATTTTATACTTTCAAATCAGAGTCGTTAGGAACACAAAGTCTGGAGTTGACTCGAAGTATTCCTTTTTCATCGATTCTTGCTTCTAGAATAGCACCTTCTTGCACCTTCTTCTTCATCTTCATCAGCTCCGGGTCTGTAGCTTGAGCAGCTTTAACTTTATCAATCAAAGCTGGTTCTACTCGTATTCTTGACATCATCACGTGGGTCCCTGGAGTCTTGAACTCTATCTCCATCCTTTGTAAGTCATGTAAAATGGGTCAGCATCGCACTCGTTTCCGCATGTGATCTTCTACTCAATGTGTCAGCTACCACGTTCGCTTTTCCAGAATGGTATTGAATGTTATGGTCGTAATCTTTAAATAGCTTAAGCCAACGTCGTTGTCGCATATTGAGTTCATTCTAAGTAAAGAAATATTTGAGGCTTTTGGAGTATATTAGGATGTCATCAATAATGACAATCACGAAATGATCCAAATATTTCTCAAATATTTGGTTCATAATGTCCAAGAACACAGCATGGACATTGGTCAATCCGAAAGATATAACTAGAAATTTGTAATGCGCGTATCGAGTTCTAAAGGTAGTCTTTGGAATGTCATCAGTTTTAATCTCTAACTGATGATATCTAGAATGGAGATCGATCTTTGAGAAGAATTGCCCACCTTGCAACTGGTCGAACAGGTCATCAATGCGAGGTAGCGGATACCTATTCTTGATGGTGACATGGTTCAACTCCCGATAGTCAATACATAGTCGCATACTACCGTCTTTCTTCTTTACGAATAAATCATAAGCACCCCAAGAAGACGTACTAGGACGTATAAAACCGATGTCTAACAACTCCTGTAGTTGGACCTTTAACTCATGAAATTCAATAGGAGCCATTCGATATGGGATTTTAGAAATGGGTTTTGTACCGGGTTCAAGGTCAATAAAGAATTCAACTTCAGGTCCTAGGGGTAGATCAGGAAGTTCTTCGGAAAATACATCAGGAAACTCATTAATAACAAAAATATCATTTAAATCTAATGTATTCTGATTTAAATCAATGACATGGGCTAAGAAATATTGACATCCGTTTTTCAATAAGCGAATAGCTTTATGACTTGAAATGACATTGATTGATTTTAGTGGTCTAGGTTGTTTGAATGAAAGCTAACAACCTTACGAAACAATCAATTTTGACATGATGAGTGGTTTCCAGTCGATTCAAAAAAATCACATCAAATGCAAGTATTTTCAAATATATAAAATTCACAGGTAGGGTGAGGGTGCCAATTTGAATCAAACAAGATTTGTAAACTATGAATGTAACGAAGGTTTCTCCTAACGGAGTTTCAACAGATAAGTCAAAGTCTAATTTCTCAGGAGTCAAGTTCAAATGTTGAGCACAAGCAGGTGAAATAAAAGAATGGGTAGCACTGGTATCTAATAAGGCATAGACTTCGCAAGAGTTTATGATTAGCTTACCCGTGATCACCTCGTTCGGGTTCCTCGCATTTTGGGCAGTCACGACAAACGCTCTTCCAGGAACCACCGACTTTGACTTGTCCGGGACAGCCTTTGGAGTCACCATCCCCGCTGGACTTGGTTTCGCTACCGGACACTTTCTAGCTATGTGTCTTTCCTTTTCCACAGTTATAACATACCTTGAATTGTTATGGACAGTTTGGACTGATGTGTCCCTTTTTCCCGCATTTATAGCATACGACCGACGGTCGTTCTCCTCCCCTAGAAACAGTTGATGTTGGTGCTGCTGTCGATGTTTTCACGTTCTCATTGTTGTACCTTCTCTTCTTGAAATCTCCCCCCGACTCACTTCTTCTATTATCATGGCCACGATTACCACCGGAGTGGTTATCGCTTCTGTCATGATACTTTCCTCCCTGCTGGTTATCATTGTTCCGATAACTGCTGCCACCGGTACGACCTTGGTTGTTGTCCCTTGGTTGAACATAATCATTATCTCGTTCTAACAATTGGGCCCTGTTCACCACATCTGAATATAAAGAAAGTTTGTGAGAAATGAGGTACTGACGAATCTCGGGTTTCAAACCTCTTAGAAACATCCGCATCATACGTTCCTCATTATCAACTAAATGAGATGCGAGCCGGGATAACTCCGCGAACTTAGCCTCGTATTGGGACACAGTCATGTTATTCTGTTCCAGTTTGATAAACTCTACCTCCTTCATATGACGAATACTTTCGGGAAAGTACTTGTCATTGAACAATTTTTGGAACTCCTCCCAAGACATCTTGAGTGCGGCAGGCTGGGTACGCTTCACAGATTCCCACCAGTAATCTGCCTCTCCACGGAACATAAACGTGGCGAATGGAACCTTCGGTCCTCCGTGCATCCCAAGACATCAAATATCTTGGTAATTTGCTTAACCCACGTTTCTGCCTTGATTGGATCTGGCTTTCCCAAAAACTCTGGTGGTCCCAACTCTTTGAACTGCTTGGCAGTGACGAGCCGCGAGTTATTTCCACCTGTATTAGGAACACGAGTCTCCCTCGTCTAGTTTTGCATGAACTGCACAAAGCTTCTAAACATCCCATCGTTCATCGTTTGATCGGTGGGGTTATTTACAGGAGAATTGTTGCCTTCCTGTTGCACGTTCTCTTGGTTGGTGATAAAAGGTGTCTCAACGGTCTCATTCACTCTATTATTTAGATTTTCAGCTGTCATTCTCAAATACTGCCACAAAACAAGGGTTAATCAAATAAATTAACATATCATATATTAACCCTATGTTCCAACCAACCAATTAAATATCAAATAAGCTTAGGTAGGACACACACTAGCGAAGGATTTACTCGTCTCTCCCCTCCTAGTTCTATTCCCAGATCTCCGCCATAGATCATATCCCTAAGCTCTGATACCAACTGTGAAGCCCCCAAAATAGGTTCAATACTAAACCCATTCTGAGTCGTCAAATACATGGTATAGAATCCTAAATATAATTTTTTATAACATACGGTAATGTAAAATACGACCACACAAACCTATGAGTTTCATTACAAATCGTATATAATACGAAATATAAACACTCAAATTCATTCCGTATTCATTACAATTATTGTCTCACTATTTTATAGAATAGTGAGAACTTCTACAGATCTAACTCTGATCATCACACTGTTTTCCGACTAGTCCCCGCGATATTCTCATTTCCTGAAGAGAATAATGGAAGAAAAGAGTGAGCTCAACTAGCCCAGTAAAGAATATTATGACTAAGATAATGAAAAATAAATTATGTTAGTCTTCAACAAATCAGATAAAATATTATGGACAACAAATTTTAGATCAACAACTGCAGCGGAAATAACAATTCATTAGAAGAGTTAAGTAGAGAATGATTTCTACTATCTTCTATGATTTAAAAGTCCATCATCAATATTTTATCCCTGTAATATCAATCAATATATATCTCGAATCAAATATTCATCTTTGCACTACGGGCCAAAGATATTCATTTGTATCATCAGTTGGTCATGTTCATTTCAACATCTGTCCATCTTTGCACTACTGGCCAAAGATATTCATCAGGTAATCATTCATCTTTGTACTACAGGCCAAAGATATTCATTAAGTAATCATTCATCTTTGCACTACAGGCCAAAGATATTCAGTTATATCACCATTTAGGGACTGAGGATGTTGAAAAATAATACGAATAACGAATTTAGTGAGATAAAGGATAAATATTAGAGAATTTATCCAGAGTTCAAGAATGAAGATCAAAACCTGGATCCAATCAAAGATAAAAAAAATATTTTTTTACCATGAATAGTATCTCGTGAATAGTAATTCGTGAATAATAACTCATGAATAGTAACTCGTGAATAGTAACTTGACATGAAAAGATAAAAATTTCACAAGAAAGTTCAGAAAATTATTTCGATGAAATGATACTAGATGAAACGCAAAACTAAAATAATTTTGATCATTTCAGGAATTATAGAAGCAATACTTACCGTAGTAAGTTCAGATTTAGGAATATGAAATGAAATATTATTACTTCCATAATATGGAATATGAAAAAAAAATATTATTTATGAATATTAAAAGATAATAACATTATTTACTTGAAAAGTAATATCCCTTACCTCAGTAGAATACTATATCTGACTGGAATATTGGATATATTGCTGACAAAAATTTGCACTGTTCTCAACACTCAAAGTATCTAAATACTCACAAGAAATACGCTCGACATTATAGAGAAAAAATTTCTGATTCTGGTGTGATTTTCATTTCTAACTAAGCACCCTATTTATAGGAAATGCTTAGCACAGCAGGATTGACAAAATATTATGCAGGTGCACATTTTGATTTGAAAACATTGGAGGCTGCTGGCTGCTGCACACATAATTGAACTCAAAAATCAGCATTTTTTCTACATAAGACAAAAGTGGGGCCCACCCATATTTTTAATAAAAATATTTATTTTCAAAACTTCAATAATTCATAATAAATAGCTCTATTATCAGAAAAATACAAATTCTATATCCATTTCATACAACTTTGTAGAAGGAAGTTTTTCCAAATTTCCAAAGAAAAATGACCGAAATCCATAAACGGGATGATTTTCCTACACCAAAATACTAATAAAAATACCTCAGGCACTAATTCGTTCTTTTATATTCACAAAAATAAATATTTCCTTATCATATAAATCAATAATTAATTATTCACAAATAATTTTACAGAACTACAATATTGACAACTAGATCGTTCCCAAGAAAGAGGGGGCGTTCCGATAATGATTTATCCTTTTTGGCGCGCAATTAATCAACCCCTTTCCTAGACAGAACTTCCTTAGACATTGCCAATAATGCTATTTAATAATATTATTCAAATAATATGAATTATTGATTTGATAATTTGAAATACTGTGCAATGACAATTATTGAATCACTAATATAAAATAGCAAGGTAGCACTTATTGATATAAAATATCAACGTAGCAAATATTGAACCAATAAAATATTATACAATTATTAAATCAATAATATAAAATATTGAACAGTAATTACTGTAACAATAATTGAGTAAGTGCCTTAGTCCCAAGATCGAGTCCTAGACAAGCGGACCTAATTTTAACAGCCGGAACAGTAACATGCCATGACGTTGTTAGGATCTCATATAGGCCTTTATGGCCCTGACCCGTAAATGGACCTTTATGAGCTTCTACGACGAATTTGATGGGGGGGTCCAATGGATTACCTTCCTCGCGTATGTATAAGACCGAATCCATTCGATTTCTAAAAAAGATTATTAATCCTTAACTTTTCGAGGAATCCTATCGAAATCGTGAGCATCAGCATGTAGGTTCCAGATCCAAGTGGTAGTGTCAGGGCCTTTAGCTAGTGTTCTTGAGAAATGACCCGGTCTAGCCCATTCCTCGAAAGAAGTTTTTATGTGATCCCTATCTAAACAGTCTCTAATCCTTATGTTTACTTTCACTTAACTCTTGTACATAGGAAATGTAAGAATCAATAATTCGACATACTGTGCAATACCGTGTGCTACTGTGCAACACTGCGTATTACTGTATTTTTATCACTGGGTATTTCAACTGTTTAACGGTAACAGTTTTACCGTTATTTTTTATAAAAATTTACTTCTGTCGCTTTCTATATCCGACATTCATTCCGTTGTGGCGTCCACCAATGACTGCGCCGTCGTACGAATATTCTCCGACAAAAAGAATATTCCTCGACCAAACGAATATTTCTCGACACAACGAATATTTTATATCCACTTGCTTATTTTATAAAATTTGCACATTCCACCCATAACTTACCATATTTATCAAATCAACACCGTACTATTTCAAAATAATATATAGAGAAAATTAAATCTTTATTTATAAAAAGTTGGGGTCTTACAGTGTTAATAGATGGCCTAATTGTATAATAAAGATAGAGTTCGTACTTATCATACGTGCTTGCGCATGTGCTATATATATGTAGGATGGTTAGTTTATATAGCAAGCTTGTATGACTAATGAATTTATATGCGTAACTATGATATAATAGGACGTTGAAGTGACGTTAAACTTGAGAACTGTAATCTACGCGAAAGAAAAGTTCCCTAACTTACACAACTTTGGATATTGTGCAAGTTTCGAATTATTGTTATATCAATCATAGCTATATTGAGCAAATATCTATACTTGTACAAATCATTATTCATATTCTGAGATTTGATTTAAATTATATTCTTTCATGACGTAAGCATTGAACTTATAAATTGCTATCAAATGCATTGTGAAAGCTGTCTAAGCCATTTGATTCGGCTAGACTAATATCATGTGTTAGAAATCGATCTAAATCAATTGCCTTGGTGCATAATCTTATAAATCTGCTGAGATGAACAACCTTTTTAGAAAGGGATATATATACTATGTTGGGAGACCAACACACGCGTGAACAACATGTTTAAATATTATGCATAACGTATGGTACTTCAGGTTGATCACGTATTGTACTTGTTTATATTGAATTGTCAGTGTAATACTGTTAATTCTAGCAGGAGTTCTTGGTCCATAGTGACTACTCAGTGTTCAATCTCTTTAAACTTTAAAGTGTTGAAACATTTGAATTCTGTTAATAATCTTTTGGTCCATAACGACTTTTATTTCAATTCAAATGACAAGATTTGAAACAATTGATATTTCTTTGCTTCCAACATTATTCTTTTAATTCTTGAGCTATTAAATACCATTACACCCTTGTGCTTTACAAACTTTATATTATACTTGTTCACCCTTCTTGTTATATTACTTGCTGGACAAATTTGTTGCTCATTATTGCTTTTCTTAAATATTTCAGTTAAGGCAAAACCATGTGGACCCTCAGGGAAGGATAAGGGCAAGGCTATGGAATATCTTTGTTCTTTCATGATAAAAGTTTATTATTATGTTGTAATAAGACTTAATTAGATTTATTGTATTAAGTTATGTTGGATTTAAGTTATGTATTAAGTTAGCCATGGTTGCGAGACCTTGGAACGAGAATATTTATATTATAACAATGTAAATTATTCTATTATTTCGTTGTTTGAGATTTTAGTATGTTATTAGAGTTAGATCGTGAAGCACCGAATTCGAGGTATAAGTATCTGAATTTGGGGGCGTCACAGAGTATATATTCTTTTTATTTATTTCGTCTGAAATTCAATAATCCTTATCCTCCTATATTGGACCGGACACGCAACCAATTTTTCTTTCATTGGCAGCTAGGGTTGAGTAAGGAACCAAATTAGAACTGAAATCGCACCAAAAACTGCACAAACCGCACCAATTAAAACGTACCAACGGTTCCGGCGTATATGGCGATTTTAGGTGGGTTGAAAAACCAAATTTACGGTTTCGATTTAGTTACTGGCTAAAATCGCACGCATAAAACTAAAAACGCACCAAATTATCATCATGTTTTCTCAATTTTGCTATGAATATATATAATTTTTCTACTGTAACATATTCTCCTCATTTTATTTTAGAAGACAAATATTGGAGAGTTGAATGAAAAATCAACAATATCAATTATGTTTGGAAATCAAGAGTGGCTTGCTATTTTCTAAATCAAATGTGATAACATAGTATTAATCAACCCTATAATTGTTCATGCTTGGAACTATTTTGCTAAGTTAGCTCCATGATTGTGTTCACTGCACAATACATTTGCAGATTCTTAGATTCATCAAAGGTACATGAGTTGTGACCACCATATTGAATAGATTCTGCATGAAAATTTGGTGGTTTAAAACCCAAAGGTGATTGTGAAATTTAAAGAAGAATTGAAAAACTTCCAAATTTATTGCCCAGATTAAACTGTGACCATAAGAGGGTGATCAAACTGGAGATGATATGTAGCTTGTAACCAAATTTTAGATTTTGTTATCTGAATTAATTTTGGAACCGAAACCGCACCCGTCACAAACGATTTTATGTACAATTTTAAATTTATCAAATCACACCTAAACAGTTTGATGTGCGATTTGAACTTCAAACCGCACCGAACATACTTATTGGCAGCTCTCGCACAAGATATATAGAATAGCGACAAAATTGGTAGCAGAGGGGAGGGGAGGGGAGGAGAGGGAATTTAAAAGGGAAAATGGACGATTATACTAGAGAAATGATGGACCTCAAAACCCTCGTCACTAGAACCCTAGAAAAGAAAGGCGTCCTCGCCAAGATCCGAGTATTTTTCTCTTTATCTTTCATTACCTTTGTATATCATAATACATCGTCACATTTCCGTTTCATTATCTCCAAATGCTGTTGATTACATGTGTGTTTATTATCTTTTGATATATATATATAGTATGGCACTGGCCACTGAGAGCTGAATGATTTACAGATTTGGGTATGTTTGGGCACATTTCTTCTAAGCGGGGAAAATTATTTTGGGTTTGATTGTAATGTTGTTTTGTCATTTGAGATTAAGTAGTTCAGTTCTGCAAGTACTGAGCTTGATCAGAGAAACATTGCCTTTTTTAATTCATTTTAATTATTAGGGCCTCAATTTTATTTATTACTTGCTTCCTTTTTTCCATAAAAGAGTCCCTTTTACAAAATTTGCAAACAGTAATTATGTAAATTTGTTTACCCTTAAAAAGTAATAAACTGTTAATTTTAGTAGTGGTGACATGATAATGAAATTATGATGCCAAACTATGGACATTGTGACATTTTATACAGCCTTCGATAAAAATGGGACTCTTTTTGTGGAACATAAAAATTTGACAAATTAGAATCTTTTGTGGAGCGGAGGGAGTATTTATTTATTTTGTTTTTGAAAGGGATTTTGTACATTTTGCTCTTATCCATTTTTTGAGAATTTTTAGATGTGAAACTTAAAATGAAGAACTGGTGGTAGTTACCATAGTTTGCTTTATTTGGTTTTTTTTTTCATTTTATTCTTCTTAATTATATTACCTACTTGTTTGGATACATAACCATGAAGAACTGGTTGTTTTTTTCGTTGTTGTCCAAGCTCTTGGCTGTACGAGGCGCTGTCTTGCCCTCTTTCTCTTTTATGAGAAAAACAAAGGAGTTCGTCTTGTACGAATATAGTGATTGAATCACTTTATTCGGTACAGCTACAAGGGTAAGTCCCTTAACTTCAAGCCATGGAAAGTCTCCACTTATGATATGAAAGTGCGAAGATCGAATCAATGGAAAGCTTAGTTTCACTTGCAGAAAGTCTCTTAGCTGGTCATCAGATTTCCGCGGATCCGTTATAGGTGCCTATCAAAGGCTTTTAGAAGCACACTAACACACAACACACTTTCAGAACACTAACACACGACACCCCCTCTGGGCCTCCGGCCAAAAAATCATTAATTGAGCTGACGGAGTTAGGCTATTTTGACTCACGTATTGTCTTTTTAGGGGTAAATATTTCACTGATGAGACTATTTTGCCCCTGAAAAGACAGCACGTGAGCCAAAACAACCTAACTTTGTAAGCCTAGTTTACAATTTTTTGACCGGAGGGTGTTATGTATCCGTGTAGTAAAAGTGTGGGATGCAAATTGTCCATTTATTAAGTGTGCGATGTGAAGTGCAAAATGAGAGTAAACTGGGGATGCAAAATGCATTTAACTCTATTTTCCTCATTCTGAGTTCAAAACATGGCCTCAAGGGAATATAATTGAATGTTTTTCACTTGTTGTTAGGAAATTAAACTTAGTGATTTTAGTAGTCGAGCAATACTTCCGAGTTTCAAACATAGTCTCAGAGGAATATACTGAAAATTGTTCACTTGCTGTTAGGAAATTAAACTTAGTGATATTAGTGGTCAAGCAATACTTCACGAATTTCTAACATAACCTGAGGAATATAATCCGACATTTTAGTGGTCGAGCAATACTCCCGAGTTCCGAACATAGCCTCACAGGAATATATAATGACTGTTGTTCAGTTACTGTTAGGAAATTAAACTCAGTGATTTTAGTGTTCGAGCAATAGCTTGATTTCAGGGTAAATAATTTCGCTAACATCCCTAGGGGTTTCTCATAAATTAGATCCTCTTCTCTTTTAAAATATTATGCTTGCATTCATTCTGGTTTAAATTTTTATAACAAATTCTTTCAAGTCCATGACAAGGACTACTGGTGACATCATAAAAGTAAAAATATTTTCAGAATACTTGATTTCTCCCTATGCTATACCCAACTCTTATCCCTAAGCCAAACAACCCAAGACCTAAAATATCACAATAACCAGATCATCCCTATTGCCACAAAGTACAAGTTTCTTTCTGCATTCACCTTCTCCCTGTGCCACAAACATATTTGTTTGTTTCCTATGTATACGTATACGTATGTAAAATATATATGGGATATTTGTGAGTGGACTGATCCATAATTAACGTTGTCAAATTAAGGTTATCTTTGAACCAGATCATGACCGTCCATCCGTAGATCGAACTATTAATACAGTCCCGTTTGCAGTTTAGCTTTCAGTATTCCATCCAAAATATCCCTCCTTGTAAATGTTCATCGTCCGCAGTATTAAATTGCGGAGTCTGAATTTATTTTTTTTGAAAAAATTGGCATCCATAGTATTAAATTGCGGAGCCTAAAAAACTTTAAAAAAAATAAAATTGGCATCCGCAGTATTAAATTGCAGAGCCGGTAAGACCTAAAAAAATTAAGGAGCTCATACCCTGTTTTACTCTGTTTTGTAGTACTAATTTTCATTCTTTTTGATCATATTCACTAATGTTGTTTTTTCTTATTTGTTTAACAGAATGAATGGGTAATTTCAAGAATATTTCGTAAGAGTTCATGCGGGAAATAGATACATGTATCTAATTTCTGTATTACCCTCATCTCCATCAAAGCCCTTTCATTCCTCATTTCTCTCTCAAAAAATCCCAATTTCAAGCTCATTCTTTTCCACTCAAATTTCCCTCCCATACCCAGAAACTTTTTCGATACAAGATCAATCAATTCTCAGGTATTTCCTCTTAGAGAACAATGGAGAAGAATCAGAAATAAAGAAGAATTCATTATTACTTCATAGACGGTACCTCTTAGTCCTCAAACCAGTTGGGTACTTTCTATCTCTCACACAGAAGAAAATTTGGCATCCGTAGTATTAAACTGCGGAGCCCGAAAAATTTAAAAATCACTATTCATCAGTACCTCTTTACACCCATGCCACTACCAATTAAGAGTAAGAAAACCTTCCTCTGTTTCTCTATCCTTTAGAGTATTCTCTTAAGAATTCCAGTGAAATTTACCTATACTAATTGGTATCAAGAGTAAAATTTAATTTCCCTGAAAAGATAATATCTATATTCTTGGATGGGGACCCACCTATCCAATATCTGATCTGATGAAGAAACGGATTAGGCTCAAAGAAGTAGAGAGAGAGAAATAACCATCTTGATGATTGAAGAATGTGGTAATGGAGGAACAACAAATGGATGAAACATAATAAGTGCCCAGAAATTGAACGGCAAACACATAATAAAAGCAGTGGAGAAGTTATTAATCATAAAGATTGCTTTTTCATTATTGGTTTCATACCAGTTTCATGGCAGTTAGTTTGCTAGGGTCACATGAGGGTAACTTAGCTTTGCAGTCCTACAGCAGTTGTCATTTGTTTTCTTGGTTACTCTAGCTTCTCTTGATAATGGGTGCCAACAGCTATGAACTTTCAGTATAATCTCATTTCAGACTCCGCAGTTTAATACTGTGGATGCCAAAGTTTTTTTTTATAAAAAAATTCCAGGCTCCGCAGTTTAATTCTGCGGACTGAGGACTTGCACTAGGAAGGGTATTTTAGACATCTGCCCTGTCCGCAGTATTAAACTGCGAAATACTGAAAACTAAACTGCGGACTGAACCTTTATTAAACTGTCGGATGAAATGCTTACGATCTGTTGTAAGGATAATTTTAATTTGACAACCTTAACTATGGATCAGCCCCCTATTTGTGATATATATTCCTTAACGTTCATCAACCAACATTGAAAAGGGGGTGCAATGTACTATTGCCAACAGTCGAGTCATTATCTACAATTGTCAGATACCTCAAAGGATGACAATAATTTACTTTTAGTTTATGTTTCTTAGTCGTAGATGATATGCAGACGTCTTGATTTCTCTAATTTGGGTTGGGGAATGCCAACCTTAACCTGATCCATAATTTAAGCACTATAATTGATGTTGAGTTCTATTAAGTATATTTAATTGGATTTTTTTTATCTCTGTCTTTTAAATAAAAGTAGATGTTATTAGGAGACGATGCACTTTTCAAAGAAATAAAGGAGAATGAGAATATAGAAGATAATAGGACGGGAAATCCTCCTACACAACATAAATGGAACAATCTAAAGAAGGACAAACCTCAGACACCTATATAGATCTGTCATATAAATCCCCCAAAAAGCTTCCATAGCAGGCGCTGACAATGAAGCAAGAAAAATAGTTATATCACACAACAAATGAAAAATGTAAAGCTTACCACCCATTGAAGCTACTGCGCATACCCCAAAAAGAAGAATAACAAAACTGCCACACCAAATGACAATGAAGAGAACTAGTGTCTCGCTAGCCTAAAGTGATTCTTTTGTTACTTTTCATTTTAGCACAGCTTTTGTTTACCTACGTCATTTGCCTTTGTTTTTCTTATTTGGTTTCGCTATAACATGGGAGGCTACTAACTGCCATAATTTGTGAATACTTGGACTGGGCGCAACTGGGCCACACACTTGAAGTATATTTGCCAGAGTGCAATATGGTAATCATGTACTGTTTTTCTTTATCAATGTGATATTACGATGCTTTTTTGAGTTTTTCTGCTAGCATGTAATTATTTAATAATGAATTAGATTTACTTTTACAACTAAATAAACAATGGATTCGTTAATTCTTTGTCTTATTTCATTGCAGCAAAAAGATTCCTGGAAATCTGAGTTAAAAGACTTTAGTAGCAAAAATGGATATGATCTTAACAGGAATGGAGATAGTGGTCCTTTGCCCTTGGATATACTTGAAGGATTCTTGAAATACGAGGTTTTATATTCTCGCACTCTGGATTTAACGTTGATGTAATTTTTGCATAATGAATTTGTTCTCCCACTCTGGTTTCTTTCTTGATTGGCTTATGTTGACACCTTGTGAATTCAAGCTGCATAATTTTCTAATTTTTTATTAAAACAAAGTATGTTTTGGGCTAATGAATCCAAACATGTGACAGTCATGGTTGCTTGGCTTATAGCATTACTGCATTAAATAAACTGACGTTACTCAAAGATGTACCTTTTATTAGGTTAGTTTTGCAATGCTTGATTAGGTTAGTCAACTAGAAAACTAGTACAAGGACGCGGAAAAATGATTTTGTTTGCTTTTGACTAATCACCATTGTCTTTCTCCTTGGTTACTTATATTTGCTACAAGTTCCATGCAAATCAATTTTTTACGGGTTAGTGATAGGAAAAATGAACTAAATCTGTATCAAAATTTCACATGGTATTTGCTATGTTTTTGCTGTTTTTGTGAACCATTATTCATCTGGGTTTGGGATTTCCATTTTTTACATATATCTAGGAGTGAAAAATGTTTATCAGTTGACCAGTTTTAGTTTTGGAGATCTCTCAAGACAATCTTTGAAACTTGTTAAGGGGATTCTCTTTTCATTCTACCAAATATGAAATCACAGGCAGCATAATCCAATTTCTAGACACACTTTTTTAAAAAAAAAATAGTTTAGTGATGGATGAAAATATGCTAGGTAGGAATTGTGATCAAAATATGGTGAGACGCTCTTTTGTCTGCTTCGAATTCCAATGAACCAGATGAGAGCGTCCAGGAGCATAAGCAAGAAATCCTTATTTGAAACGCCACTTAGCCATGCTTATTGTCCTAAGGTGTACTATGTTCTAAAATGAAAAAGAAAAAGGTTTAATCTGTTCAAAATCTATACAATATTAGTTCTTAAGCATCTTGCACCAAATAGTAGTTACTAGGTGGAGCAGAAGAAAAGTTATCATACATTAACCAGTTGAAAGGAGCAGTCCTTTGTCTCAAATTTACATTTGACGTGTCTTTATGTTTGATGAGTTCTTCTATATACCTAAATGTTATATAAACCCGGCTATATCAAAATGTACTGCTCTTTCGCTACGGATCAATTTAAATATGTGAAACCCTAGCCCGCTTTCACGATGTTACATTTATATTTGTTAAAGTTAGCTTTCTAAGTACGGTTTTTACTATATTTTTGCAGAACCTATCACAAACAATGAGTACTACAGGTAGGAGATTAACCACTCCAGAAACAGAATCATTGTCTAACATAGAATCCCGTAACAATCGTAGACCACTTTCATCATATATCTGTTGCTGGGGGCTTGCCTCCTTTGGGAAGGTGCTTGATCACCTATTATTAATTTATTCCTTTTAATCTCCCTATGTTTAATTATTAAACTCTAGTTTTTGGCATGTGTTGGGTAGGCCGGGTCCTGTTTCTCAGGCTTCTGGTAAGTAGTGAACTATTTTACCTCTTATTTCTTTGGTTTGCTTGCAATTATCTGATATTTTTAGATCATCTAGATATGAGGGGAGGATCTTCCATGTCTGGCTACAGGAAAGATGAATATAATTGGACGTATGACAGCGATGAGCTCCCTGATGACATAGTTCGCACGTCAGCTGCCTTGGAAAACCTTCAGTTGGATAGAAAAGCTCGAAACCTGGTGACTTCCTGGCGGTTTGTTTTTTTTAAAACTTAGAATAAACTTTTTGTCTTTTTTCCCTGGTGATCTTTAGCGAAGTAATTGTGGGAAAATGGGAAGTTCAGCGAAAGACTTTGGCAAAAGTGAACCGTAACAAGTGCTCTTAGAGCAAGACAAATAAAACAGTACAATATGTTCCCAGTTGATTAATTTCTCTTGGTGAAATTTCTGGCACTCTATTGTTTAGGAGATCATTGGTTCATTTTCTTTGCTCCACTTGTTCTGCCTTGGGCAGAATTCTTGTCTTCCGATGATGTACCTTCTTGCTTCCATCAATAAAATTTCGAAGGCACAACCTTACTGATTTACCGTCTACTTTGTTTCTTATAAAATAAGGTACTAAAATGTCGTATACTGTTAATCTTAATTTTATCTTTTGAATAACCTAAGTGCATTAAAGAATATCTTGAATAATGGGCTGATGTAGTTTAGTGTGTTAGTTTTATAGTTTATTGTGTTCTTTTTGTAGTTTATTGACTTCTTTTTGTTGTAAAGTGGAATGGTATCTATCATTGAATAGTATAAAGCTAGGGTAGTTGACCCTTTTGATGCTCACTATATAAGATTCTGTAGTTATTACTTTACAATTTTTGGATTTTATGAAATTAAATATGATGTGGTCCACACATTTAATCGACAATGTTTACTCTGTGTTTGTGGTTTTGCAGGCAATAAGGAATATTTTACAGTTAAATTTTTTCATAGTGGACACTTTGAAGAGAGCCCACATAAACAGTATATGAGAGGTACTTTTAATTTTTTTGATTTCTGTCATCTTAATTACATCTCTTTACATGACATAGTTAACATGGGGAAGGAGTTGGGATATAAAGTTGAACACCTAAAGTTCCATTATAAGTCACCTGCAACTGATATGGAGAGGGGATTATGCAAGTTAGAAAATGATGATGATTTTTTTAACAATGTGTATGCTTATCCCTACTAGTAGGTTAATTGAAATATATGTGGAGGTGATTAGACCTGTGGGAGCAGAAGCCGACTTTGAAGTTGAAGGTGATAATAACAATGAATGCAAAGATTTGTTATCAATTGGGGATTATGAAATAGAGTCAACTGATGAAAGTTATGTGGATAGTTCTGTGGAAGAATCAACTAAAGATGAAAAGGATGATGAAATTGGGGAGGGGGATGAGGGTGATCAGACTGGGGGGATTGAGGATGGGGCAAAAGGTGATCAGACTGGGGGGGGTTGAGGGTAATGCATTTGGGGATGAGGGTGCAACTGTTACACAAAAAGGCAAAGGAAAAGGTTCTGAAAAAGGAAAAAGATTTGCCATTAACAAATCGAAGGAAAAATAAATTGTAGAAACCTAAACTTCACACGAAGAAGAACCACATAAACCAAGATTTTTATCCTCTGACTATGATGACTCTGATGTGGAAAGGATGCCTAGGGTTGATGAGTTTGATCCTGAACCACCTGAACAAGAACATAAAGGGTATCAAGAATTTAGGGAAGGTGACATAGAGGATCCTGAGTTTAAGTTGGGAATGACATTTACCAATGTAACTGAAGTGAGGGCAGCAATCAGAAATCATGGCATCAAACAAAGAAGGAAGGTGTATTTAAAGAAGAACTTGTCAAATAAGATCCAAGCAAGGTGTGTGGAGCTATGTACATGGTACTTCTATGCTGCAAAGGTGCAAAGTGAGCTCACATTTAAAATCACTAGGTTACAAAAACTGAATACTTGTTGCAGAGAGTGGGATGATTATTGTATAAATGTAGGATGGATTGCCAAAAAATATAAAAATGATCTTCGAATGAATCCAACATGGGGATTAGATCAGTTTCACACTAAGTAGTTAAGATTTAGATATTGGGGGTATCAAGGAGCCTAACATACAGAGCTAAAAAAAGAGCAATGAAAAACATTGACGGGAGTGTTGAGGAGGAGTATGGAATGGTTTTTGACTATGCTGCAGAGCTTAGAAGAGTCATGTCTGGGAGTACTTATGTCTTGAAGAGAGCAGAACCAGAGCAGGGACAAGACTTAGGTAGATTTTTGAGATTTTATGTCTGTCTGCAGCCACTAAAAGAAGAATTTAAATTGAGGTGTAGACCATTGGTGGGGCTTGATGGCTGTTTTCTCAAAGGATCATATGGGGGTCAGGTATTAATTGCAGTTGGTGTTGACCCTAACAATGGGATGTGACCAGTTGTTTGGGCCATTGTAGAATCTGAGAACACTCAGTCTTGGGTGTGGTTTATGAACTTTACTGGTGGAAGATCTTGGGATTGCAACTGGAGGCTGGACATTCATTTCAGATAAACAAAAGGTATAAACATCTCTCTATTTATATATATTTTATTCCATTAATTATTCCATTTATTGCATCTTTCAGCTAAATTATCTTTTTTGTCCCCAGAGTTTGATTAATGCTTTAGAAGCTGTGGTCTCAAGTGCTGAACACGGACATTGTGTCATGCATTTATATAGGAACTTTTGGCAAAAATATGAAGACTCTGGTTTAAGAAAATTGGTTTGGAATGCTGTTAAAGCTACAAACCATTATGTCTTTCAAAAGCAATGGAGTTGTTAAAAAAGGAAGATAAGAGTGAATATGAATGGTTAGGTCCTAAGTCACCTGGTCAGTAGAGTAGGTCTCATTTTTAGACCATATGCAAAAGTGACATGTATATCAATAATTATTGTGAGGTATTTAATAGCAAAATTCTTAAGGCTAGAGTGAAATCAGTAATAGAGTGTCTAGAAGGATTTAGATTATATTGCATGAATAGAATTGTTAAAAGGAGGGAAATGATGTTAAAACATAATGGTGTATTGTGCCCTAGAATAGCTAAAAAGTAAAAAAAAAATGGAAAGGTCAGTGTGGGGGTGAATTGCCATTGTGGTCAGGTGGTGGTGGGAGATTTACAGTGACTATGACTTCTGGGAGTTATTCATTTGTGGTGGATTTGGGAGAAAAAACATGTACTTGTAGATGTGGGACTTGTTTGGAATATCTTGTGCTCATGTTGTGTCATGCATTAACAAAATAGGACATAATCCATACACATATGTACATGAGTATTTAACCAAGGACATGTATCTAAAGGTTTATAATCACAACATTGAGCCTATAAGGCATAGATCTGAGTGGGATCCTACTAGGATTGAGCCACCTTTACCACCAGTTAAATATACCCTGTAGGCAGGTCTAAAGTTGTTAGGAGGAAAACTAATGATATTCCATATTTAAATCCAGAAGGTACAAGTTTGAAGAGGAAAGGAACATCATTGAAATGTGGATTTTGCAAGGAATGGGGTCACAATTCAAGGTGTTCTCAAGTAAGTTAAGTGTGTGTTTCTATTTATGTGTTTTTTCAAGATCTTATAATAGGTTTAATATATTTCTATTTGTCTATTTTTAGAAACTGAATAAGAAGCCAGATGTGATTTCACAATCTTCCCAGGCTCTACAAAGTCAATCCTCTCAACATCCTCCAAAGGCTAAGAGGGCTAGGAAGGTTCAAAAGACTTCCCATGCTATAACACATGAGTCTACAATGCAGCCAGGTGTAATGAATGTTGATCAAGAGCAAGCAGGAGGTTCTACAAAGTGGCAAGGTGGAATCCATTATGAAGGGTAGCCAAAGAAATGACTCAGATGATATATTACAACCCAAAGACTACACATGGAAGAGAAAACAATGTACAACACTATGAGACCTAGAAGTTGCAGCAAGATCCAAAAGTGAAAAAATTCAGTTTAGGAAACCAAATAGTGGAGGGCCTACTGCAGATAAATAGTGTTGGGATGAGATTTTTGGAATCTTTTTGTTCTTTTTTGGGGAACATAAAATTGCAGTGTTATGAATGCATTTAATGTATGTATGTTGCCTAGGGCTAAGAAGGTGTGGTTGGGATTGTAAATTGCAGTGTATGATGCTTTTTGTTAATAGGCATGTTAAGTCAACTGTTTTGAATTGCCTCTGCTTTGTGACATGTATTGAGAATTAATTACTTAATTGAATGACAATAGCAATTTCTTGTAGTTTATAACAGTTTGGTTTTCTATTGAATTGTTTTATTTAGAGCATTTTGATTATAGCATTTTCTACCATTGTGTGGTTATTATAACAGTTGGGCTTTGTGATTATTGTAGCAGTATGGTTTGTGCATTAATGCAGGGCTTGCTATTATAGCAGTATGGTTGGTGCATATGAAATGAACCAGATATCATAACTTGCACACCAACCATTTTATAGCATATATCATAAACAAGTATGGTTTGTGCATTAATGCATGGCTTGCTATTATAGCAGTATGGTTGGTGCCTATGAAATGCACCAGATATCATAACTTGCACACCAACCATTTTATAGCATATATCATAAACAAGCTGTAAAATTGCACCAATTCACACATATATAAAACATCAAAAATTCTTTGGTTTACAGCATCTTCATTCAAAGAAATTGCCCATAAATTACAACCAATAAATTTCCCACAAAAGATGCCCAATAATTATATTCCATATTACTCCTAATTTCTACCACTATCTTGCTAGAAATTACAATCCCAAAAATGATATTTTCAGTAATTGCCCACAAAAACTGCCTTTTTTAGTCAAAGCACTACCAATACATACATAGCCTAGAAATTTACTTGTGGGAATTTCATCCTTTGTTGTAGATGAACATGAAATAAAAAATCACAACCCAAGTTGCAGTCAACAGACCCTTTGCAATACTTGCCCTAATTTTGCACTCCTTCAGTTCATCTTTCAGAGCTTTGATTTCAGCATCCAAATTCTCTAATCTTCTAATTAATCTAGGTATTACTACCCTTGAACGCTCACACATTGGAGGATCAACCCAATAGAAGAAATTACAACTAACGTGCCCATCTTCACACCAATCTGGACAACCAAGGAATCTTCTACCGGCATTGTTTGAGCTTCTCCAAGCCGTCTTCATCACTGATTTCTTCATGCACTAGCAATTTCGATTCATGAGCCCTAATTTTTCCTAATTTTCTTGATCGAATTTCCTGGATTTACAATCTAATTGAGTTGCATGTATGCTACTGAATCACTTTGAGCTTTAGTAGCTTGTTTCAACTCGGGAAAGTAGAAGAAGATATGGAAAAGACTTAAACACCCCTCCAGATCCACACGTGTGCCTTAGCCGATCACTTTTGACTAGTTAACTAAAGAAAGTGTGCCTTTTGTTAAGTATAACTGAAGTTTGGGGTGTACTTAGACACCATTTTTAGTTTGGGGGTGCAAAAGTCAATACGTGTGTAAAATTTGGGGTGCAAATTATCTTTTAGTCTTTATTTCAATAATTTATCCTAAAGAGGGGATAATATATTGTCTTCAGCCACACTACTGCTGCCACCTTCTAAACCTATCTTCAACTTTATTGTTGATTAAAAACACATTAAACTTTGAGTATCAAAATAGTTCACCTTATGCGCTAAATTTAGGGTGAAGAATATTTTGATGTAGAGGATAGAAAAGGTGCAAATTGTTTGAACGCTTAAAGTTTATGGTGTTTTTAAGAGTGTAAAAGTTTTCAACTAATTATAATATGCACATGCATAAGATAGGTAGGATTTAAAAATAGGTTCCACTTTAATTTATTCTATTTTATTGCATAGACTTTCAAGTTTGTTGCAATCTAATTTTCGTCACATATTTGTCGATATGTATATTATTTTTCTATTTTTAATCCAAAATAAATTTTTAGGGATGAAAATTAAATTTGGACTTAAAGTATAGGGTAGCATATGTGTCTTTGTCCTATTTTAAACGGGGTACACGTGTTGGAATTGAGCTACTAGTTCCTACTAGAATGTAAGTCACATAGACATACAACGTGGCTCAAACTAAACGCCAAGTCAAACCGATTGACTTTTTTCTTTTGTATTTTAAACGTGACTCTCTATTATTAAGGTCTCTATCATACCCAATTTACCGAATAAAATGTTATGTTTAAAATCAAATATTTTTTAATTATTTTAAAGAAAATAAAAAATAGCAAAAGAATTTATAAACTTTTATGGTACAATATTTTTTGTTTGAACATTCAAGTTATGTTCTAAGTTATGTGTGTATCTCGTAGGTTTATAAATTGTAATAGTAATATTTTTTTTCTATTTTACAAAAAGGTTGTCATTTATAATTTTTTTAAATAGATATATTTTTTTAATTAATAATATTATAATTTTATTTATATTATTAAGGGAACGCAACGAAAATAATTGCTCTCTTGATGTTGTGTCGCAAATTATCTTTCGCATTTTACCCCTACAAATTTAATTTTATAATAATTCGTCCATTGAGACTGATAGTTATAAAATAAGATACTGTTTTATTGAACTTATGATCATAACGAACTCATGTTTACTAAATTGATACATAAATTTTTAAGTATAAATGTATAATAAAAATACAATTTTGATATTAATAAGTCACCAAAATATAAAAAGACAAAGTCGAGTCGAGTATTGAGCTGTTCATATTTGATTCACAAAATTTATCGAGTATAAAATAAAATTTGATTGAGACTCGTTTAACTATTGAGTCGAGCACAATTTCGAATCGAGCCCGAACAGTTTAAACTTTTCAAATGAATATGATCTGAGTATCAATAAAAAATTATAATTTGAGTATGTTCGGGTAATTTATCGAACTTTAGAATTTGCTCACATTTGAACCATTTATATTTGAAGTCGAGCTTGAATCGAACTTTTATTCGAATCGGTACGAATCGAGTCCGAACTGTTTTCTCATTTTACAGCCTTATAAATACCAAATCATTTTAATTGGTCCTGAGTCAACTTAGTAGTCTAAGTTTGGTGACTCCATAGTCCAAAAGTTTGTTTCATTTTTTTTCCTTTTCTATTAGTTTTCATGTTTTTTTTGTTATAAATTTTAGTATTTCAAAACCTAACTCAAGAATTCAAAAATTAAGAAAATTCACAAAATTTTAGTACGTATTTACTATTAAAAATACAATATATTTTTTATTAATAAGAATTGAGTAAAAATTTAAATTATCGAATTACCAAATTTAAATTACTTTTAAATTATCGAGTCACTAAAATTAAACAACTGAATTAATTTGAAATTAATTCAAATATTATTCAAATATATCATATTTAAAATATGAATTTTTTAGTATGTGCTTTAGGACACATACTAAACACACAGTTCAATGGAATATTCTCTTGAATTGTGTGCATATTCTCTTGAACTTGAACTTGGTGCGAATGCAGAAATCAAGAGAATATGCACACAATTTAAAAGAATATTCTCTTGAATTGTGTGCTTAGTATATGTCCTAAAGACACATGTTAAAAGGAATCCTTTAAAATAAATCCATTTTAACTTATTCGTATATTAAACTTTGTTATGACAAGAAAGTAATAGTGAATTTTTAAACAAAAAGAAAGCTAAAAAAAGGTGAAGTCCTCAGTATTTATTATTTGTCCAACTTTTCTACACTTAATAAATAATTCTTTCTCTCTCTCTCTCTAAACAGTCTAGAGAGACTTCGGAGGTTGCCGTTTAATAATAGTTCCATGGCGGTCTTGAACCGCCTGCTGCTGAGACCCAGAGCCTCCACCACCACCACCACGACGGCTGCCAACTTTTTATCCTATTCAATTCGCTTCTCCTCCTTTTCTTCTTCTCCTGAATTTGATCTCCAAGCCCCGTCGTCTCTCCCTCTCACCCCAAGAGGATTTGGATTTGGTAATTCGAAGGAGGACAGGAGGAATGTCCAGTGGGTTTTCCTCGGTTGTCCAGGCGTCGGAAAAGGAACTTACGCCGGTCGCCTCTCTAAACTTCTCGGTGTCCCTCACATCGCCACCGGCGATCTTGTTCGCCAGGAGCTCTCCTCTCATGGGCCCCTTTCTTCTCAAGTAGGAACCCTTTTATTTCTCTCTCCCTCTCCCTCTCTCTCTGTATTTATTGATTATAATTAAGCAATTAATTAATTGTTAGTATCGCTTATTTACTTAATGGGAAAACTTTGGTCAATTTTCTTGGGCTTTATTTGTACAAATAAAAGTTCATTTACAACTCTAAAAAAATCCCAATTTCCAAACTTACATAATTTTAGTTTAAACTAGTTATTACTTTTAGTTAATTCAATTGAAATTTTTGCTCATGCTCAGAATTTATGGGTCCACTTTGTAACCTTTTATCAACTGCTTTTGCCTTAAGGACCTCCTTTTTTGGGTGGCATTTCACCCTTTAGTGGAATGCTTGTCATTTACTTAGCTAAACCATTTTTAACTATTACTAGTTAGTTACAAGGAACCTGGTAAGCTCTGAATGAAGCATTAGTATATTAGGATTATCCATAATTAATACGAGTGTGGAGTGCAGAGCAAGGGAGGGGATGATTAAGATAGCAAAATGATACTATCTCTTTAAGCATGGATACAAGAAGTGGTATAAAATTTTCTTTTGGTTGACGGTGTAACCCACAGCTGGAATGTACCTATCATTTCTCTATCCAGAATGCTGGGAGTAAAGGTCTGACATGATCAAACTCTGCGATAACTAACTGGGACAAGTAATCACTCGTTTAATATTAGATATAAATAAAAACAACTTTCAAAGTTTATCAATACAAAATACAGTTCTGGGTTAGAAATTGTATATTACTTTTTAATTTGATCTCACTTAAAAAAAATTGGTTAAAAGAACCTAAAAGTTAAAACTTATCTGATTCTTTGATGACATCTTTAAGTTATGGACACAGATCCATTTAAATCCTATTGATTCTAACAAGTGATAGCAAAGTCGATAATGGATCCTTTTGATTCATAGATGAGCTCCAACTCATGGGAGGGAATATGGATATAGATATTCAGTGGTGAAAGTAACTGATACTCAAGTTAATCGGACAGAAATGTTGAAGCAGCTTAGACGCATCATTTTTTATTGATGCCCTCATTATGATCTTACTCAAGGGCTAAGTTTTATCAAAGTAGTATTTCTCTTTTATGCTCATTATCTCAGGGGCTATGTTGGAACTTGAAACAGCGGTGAAAAGGACAAGGAAAAGAAAAAAGAAATGTAAAATAGGTAGAAAGTTATTAACATAATTTTCCTTGATGAACAGAAGACTAATTATTTATACTTCTAAAAAATCTAATATCAATGTTAAATTGTAAAGTAATGAAGGTTGTTAATAAATCTCTAATAAATGTTTTTGAGTCCATCTTCTTTTCCTCTCTGTTTTCCTCACATTTTCGAGGATCTAAACATTCCCCAAGTGAAGTGAAGTTCCATCCCAATTCCCAGATACTGAATTAGTAGCATCTATACTGGAGCATAGATATTGATTTTATAGTGTACATAGTTATATCAGTGATTAGTATGGTCATCAGGGTTATCAAGTCGTCGTCTAGGCGACGCTTAGTCGTCGAGTCGGTGAAAATATTTGAGGTGTCTGGGCGACTTGGTCGAAAACTAGAAAGGCGAGCGCTTAGCTAGAAAAGATGACGACTTAGTAGCGATTTGGACGATGTGATTTTGGATCGATCGACTTGAACATTACGGGTTTGGTTTGACCTGAAGTTAACTGGATTTAAAAAAAATTGGCAGCTAAAAGGTAAAACCTAATCGATCGATCGCAAGATTTGCAAAGCAGATTACAGAGAGGGAGAGCATTAGAGGAAGCGACTTATCAGTTACCAGCATCGACTCGATCCGGCATCTCGCGACGACTTCGGCCTCTTCTCCGGCAAGCTCGCGACCGGAGGTATGCTTCTACTCTTTTTCTTCTCTTCTTCTACTTCTACTCTTCCTCTTCTTCTCTTCTTCAACTTTTTTCATTCTTTCTTTTATACTTCTTTTTGGATGTTTTGACTTCTGCCGGACGCCGGTATGACTGCTCTTTTTTCTCTGCTGCTCTGTTTTTTTTTGGGTATTCTGACCTCTGTTTGGGGTATTCTGATTTCTTCCGAAAAAAATTTGTTTATATAAGATGGTATGAGTCATGAGTGTATGACTGTATTATTTGCTTTGAGGGTCACGTGGCAGTGGTCTTACTACTAGTCTACTACTATAATATAATTGGGTTGGGCTGCTCGCTTATTAACTTGAAGTTGAGATACATTAATTTTCACAAGACACATCCATAAAACAAAATCATGAGCATGATAAACCACTGGATATAATAAGCCCATATACCACAACTACTTTATTGAGTAGTAGTAATTGAGATTATAAGAATTAAGGTTTTTTAAATAATTTATTTTGCTTTGTTGTGGACGAAAGGCTTCACAAACATCCTAACTAAGCAACTTTGGAGAATCGTCTAAGGTCACCGGAAGAGAAAGACAAAGTTCACATGCACATTGCCAACTGGTTTTATGAGAATATCATCCCTTTTAATGCAATTCAAGAAAAAAATTGAAGTTGGTACAAGTTCAAAAAATTACAACTATAGTAAAGTTATCATTTTGACTTGATTTTGTTAACTTCTTGTTGTGATTTGATATGCTACAATCTGAAATCATTAGAAATATAAATATATAAATATTCATATAAATGTTAAATATATATAATTTTTATTTTATGCGCATAAAATTTATATTGTTAACGACTTGTGGACAACTAGTCGAACGCCTTATTGCCTAAGCGCTTAAACTTCCGGTTGTCGCCTCGTCTCGACTTGGCGCATTGATAACTATGATGATCATCATGTAATGCTAATGCCACTCCTTTTCTATGGAACTTGAATAAATGTGTAGGAACAAAATTGTGATCTCCATGATTTATTCGAATATGTCATGTTTGTAATAGAATTAAATGTATCCGGATCACCTTTTGGAAATGATAGAAATGATACGATGTTTCGCTAAAAGTTTGAATTTGTATTCTGACAAAAGATTTTTCCATTTCGTATTTCTTGAGATTCTAGTTTCGAAGGATATCGTGAGTGTAAAGATTATCCAACAAAGGAGGAGTGGGAAGATTCTACTTTCTTTCCGTGATTGGTTTCCGTCAACTGCTTCCAAACCAGCATCTGTCGTGTCCTCTGCAAGCTAGACAACCGAGATACCATTTTCCACATTTTGAAGAGACAGCAGAGAAAGTTTTGTACTTCAAAAGATTGCCTTTTCAGCGATTCTTCCATGGCATTACAAGTTTTTACACTTTAATTCAGCTAATTAATGTAATCCCCCCTTATCTACCTATTCCCACATAAGCTCCTGAAAACTGCTTTAGAATTTAGGTACACTTTACGTCTTGGTTTGATTCTTAAAAGATAGACCACCTCCTCTTCTGATTAGTTTCACCAACTCCCTTTTATTTGGCTCATTAAACCCCCTTAAGTTCCCAGGATATTTTCTATACCCCATTCAAATTTACGTAACACATCTTTTCCCCTCAACTACTTTTAAAATGCTCCTTTATTTTATTTTCTGATCAAGGAAAATGTCATTGTGTTAGGTAAGTGTGGATACATAAGAAGTTACAGTTTTAAGCTTCTTCATCTAGATCTTATTGTCTGCTTGAGTTATTTCTGTCTATTTTTTTTTCATTATTATCACGTTTTAACATATCTCTTCCTGTTGTTGCAGCTTGCAGATATTGTTAACCAAGGGAAATTAGTTTCGGATGAAATTATAATAAAGTTATTGTCAAAGCGTCTTGAAGATGGAGAAGCCAAGGGTGAATCTGGGTTTATTCTTGACGGCTTTCCTCGTACCATAAGACAAGCGGTGAGAAATTAATTTTCTTAATAATTGTTGAAGCAACACAAAATAAATCTGGCTTTGTTTGCGTTCATGATTGTTATGTAATACTTGCCCAGTTTCATCTTAAAAAATTTAATGATTGCCAAGAACGAAGATGCTGCTTAGGAGTTCCAAGATCCATGTCACCTGAGAAAATGAGAATAAGCCCACATGTTTGATGTTTGTATAAGTGCAGAATGGTTTTGTTGAGTTATAGATTTCAAATTTGTTTAAATCCAAACAGAATCTAATTTAGAAAATTGGCATCTTGTTCGACCATCTCTTTGTTTCTATAATGGTGAACTATTTAATAGAATGAGGTAAGAATACCCAATTTAAACCATTGTTAAAAATCTTTAAACAGCCTTTAGTAGGAAAATACCCGAAGGAAACAGATCAGAAAATTTATAGATGATAGAAGTGATACTTCTAGCTGTCAAATCTTCTTTTGAAGTGTCCTATTATCCTATATTATGCCACTAGAAGCTAAAAGGACTTTGGTAGTGGAAGCAGATTTAGTAGCTATGGAAGTGCTAAAATGTATGTCCTGGTGTCATATTCTTGAATCTCTATTGCAAGCCTATGACTTCCTGCTGATCTTAACACTACTCAAAGATGAATTATGCAAGCCATTAGCTAGAAATTCAGCTCTGCGTGTTACCTACGTAATTATAGAGTTTTTACATGTATAAATAGCGTGATTCAGACAATTAAAGGTCAATTAAGTTGTAACTTACAATTTTGCGATTCACAAGGCTATTTGTACATGTACTGATTACCAATATGCTTTAAAAGAAGTGGATTTAGAAGTAGAACAGAAGGAATAGAAAAAATTGAACTATTCGTACGATAAACTGTATAAACCAGGACAACATGTTGGCTAACGATGTATTACTCTATTGTCTTAATCATCTTTGATAATCATCTTCAGTGTAGTAATATACGGCTTGCTACACCTACTAAACCACCTCTTCTCACTACTAAAGTAAACATATCTCTTTGTTTTACTTTCAACTAAAATTATGTGCCTCGATACAGATATCTAGTTATATGATGGTAAACCCAATATCCTCTGTCATTTCATAAATATGGAGTGCCTTACGAGGAATCAAAACTTTACTAACAATGTCATATTGTAAGTTAACCAACCAAAAATTCTTTGATGGTTTTTCAACCAACCAAAAATTCTTTAATGGTTTTTCAGATTCCTTGATATTGCACTAATAACTTTCAATACAGCAATGTCAGCAAACTTCATCATTGGTACCTCTCCCCCCTCCCGTCTCCCCCCTCCGATGTCAACATAAGGCCTAACTGAACTCAATAAGCATTAATCTCAGCTATTTTATCTCGGCTGTGTGGCTCCACATAAGTTCAAGACAATTGTATTCTTTTTCAGGTCTCATTCCACATGCTTCGTTAGTTTTTCCTTGTTATTGATATCTTCTTCAGCTTCGGTGAATTCATTCCTTGACAAAAACGCTAATATTTCTTCTATGGCAACACAACTGTATGAATTGAAATTTGATATTTCATTCTAAGAATCCAGTTCTCTTATCCTGTTATACCCAAATTTTGAACATTGAATTTGGTTAATTAAAGATTTGAAGCACCTGCTCACACATAATACAAGCCAAGGATACCAAATTATAGAAAGTCTTATCTATTGGGGAATGGTCTTCTCGTTGTTGCAAGTGTGGAAGGAAACTATAAAATACAACTTTGTGGAGAGAGAGAGAGTGAGAGATAGAGAGAGAAAGAGAATCGTGCTACCTTGAGTATAAGGATAAATCACTGCGCACATTTGTTTTTTGTTTTTGAGCTGCTGATCTTTAAAACCTAGGCTCTATTGTGTCTTTTGTTGTTTTCTTTGGGGAGTTTCAGTCTTGGTATGATTGGAATATTTTTCTTTTGTCCCAGGTTAGGATGTTCTAGATTGTCGAATAGGGGTGTTATGTACTTGTGTTGCTTGGTGCGAGAAGCATTTTTGGATCCTCTTGCCTTATGTATACTTAGCATGTACTGGGATGGTGCCCCCTTTTGGTGTTTTGAAATTAATCTTTTACTTATCAAAGAAGAAGCAAAAGAGAAGAAAAGAGAAAAAAGAGAAAAAAGACCATCTCGTCATTGTTTTCTTTAATTCTACTTAGTTATGATTTTCTTTCTTCTTTTTCCCCGCTCTTTACTAATAAGATTCTTATTGACTACTGTTCTTGTCTCCATCAATTTACTAACTTTCTTTGCTTGAATATCTTCCAGGAAATTTTAGAGGGAGTGACAGACATTGACTTGGTGATCAATCTGAAGCTTCGGGAAGAGGCCTTGCTTGCAAAATGCCTGGGAAGAAGAATGTGTAGTCAGTGTGGAGGGAATTATAATGTTGCATGCATTGACATCAAGGGTGAAAATGGCCTCCCTGGAATGTACATGGCTCCCCTTCTTCCCCCTTCAAGTTGTGAATCAAAACTAATCACGCGGTCTGACGATACCGAAGAAGTTGTAAAGAAGCGCCTCCATGTTTATAATGAAATGGTAGACTTCATATATTTGGAATGTGTTTTAGTTGCGTTTTGTTTTCATGTATTGAATAAACTGATATATGAAGTATTTATAAAATTCAGTGTGTGTGTGAGTGTCTCTCTCTCTTTCTCTGCGTCTCCCTCCCTCATACACAAACACTAGTGGTGCACACTTGGTTTTTACCACTAATAAAGAATGGAGCCCTTAATCTCGTAACTAGGGCTGGCCTTGATGCAGCTTAGATGCCATTGCTCTACGTAATCAATGGTGCCTCTGTCCTGCATTAGAGTAATGTCTCTAACATGAAATTGGGACAAAAAAAAGGAATTCTTCCTTCATTCATTAATTAATATATATGCTTTTAAACTCTCTTGTTCCTGCAGAGCCGGCCTGTGGAAGAGTTCTACCGCACTCGTGGGAAGTTGTTAGAGTTTGACCTTCCTGGAGGAATCCCAGAAACCTGGCCAAAGCTGCTTCGAGCTTTGAATCTTGATGATCATGAAGACAAAAAGACTGCGGCAGCTTGAGTTTATAGCGTCACTGGGTATGTTGATTATTCTTTTCATGTGCAGGACATTTGCATGCATAAATAATCTGAACAGGCAGGAGGGGAAAACTTTAATCTCATGGAATAAACATTTGATTGATACTGAACTGTTTGTGACGGTACATCCCTTGCGGGCTTTAAAGTTGTATAGCATTGTTATTTTACGTCCGGTGAAGGGGGGCTTATGTAGTTGTGAATTATATATTTATGTTATAATTATATGTGGTTCACAATGTTTTGACATTGTATTTTACTTTCATCTCAAGTTGATTTTCGCCACTAGAATGCGTTGAGTACTATATTTTTTACTTGAAAGTGTTCGCCATTTGTCAATTGTGACAAAAAATACTTGAGGCAAGTAATAGTGGTGGTTCTAATAGGACTGTTGTTTAGTGAGCCAATTCAGATTAGGCACTCATGGGTGGATCTCTATGGAGGGGGAAGTTCCTTTTGGTGTGGGGGCATTTCCTAAGCCTACTACTTAGGTGGTTGGGGATGGCACTGAGATCTTGATTTTGGTAAGAACCTTGGTGTAGGAGATGTGTGCCTTGGGGACTGGGAGAACCTTGCGTGCCTTAGGGAACCTGGTTATGTTATGTTTGGATTGAAGGAATGGAATGGAGAATAGAATGATTCATTCCATTCTAGTTGAAATGAGTTATTCTATACTTTACCTCCCCAAAGAATAAAATTCATAAATTCGGGAGAAATAAGAACGGTTCAATCTATTTCAATCGCAACTAAACACAATTTTTTTCATTCCATAGGAATGAGTCATTCCATTCCTACTTTCATTACTTCAATCCAAACGTGTATCAATAAGGTTACTTTTTCTTTCTTTCTTTTTTTCTTTTTTTTTTTGGGGGTTGGGGGGGGGGGGGGGGGGGGAGCGTAAGAACCTTGGCGTAGGAGATGTGTGCCTATGGGACTAAGTGTATCAACAAGGTTACCCTTTTGGATCAAGATGACTCGAGTTGATGTTCTTTGTATAATAGATTAAGCACTGATCCGAGCTTGTGCTGGGTTTGGATTATACAATACACTTGCCTATTCTTTCCCCTCTTCCTCAGGATTGGAAGATATGAAATTTTGAATCTCTATCTCTTGGTTTTTTTGGAGTTTGTGGTTCAAAGATGAGCATTAAAGAGAACCAACCTAGTAAAAATGTCCACAGGACAAAGGAAAAATTGAGGAAACGTATATGAGAAAACAAGGAAAAGAGCATAAGAATTGAAGGTAAGCTTGGAAAACGAAAGAAAATGGGAAAAGGTTTGTGTTCACAGCGAAGGCAGGAAAATAAGTAAATAGTTCGGGAATCGCTCGCTCGACTAAAAGTACGATTCGAGTTTGACTCGAAATATAAATGATTTAAATATGAGCAAATTTGAAAGTTCGATAAATTATTCGAACTTTTTCAAATTATAATTTTCTTTTAATACTCGGATCATAGTCGTTCAAAAAAGTTCAAACTGCTCGATTCTAGATCGTGCTCGACTCGGTAGCTAAACGAGCCTCAATTAAATTTTAATTTATACTCTATAAATTACTCGGTTCATTTACACCTTTGTAATCACAGCCTTGCTGAAACTAGTACATGAAAAATGCTTTGATTATAAAATCCATGTTTTTGGGCATGGAAAATGAGTTTCTGAAGTTGACTTTTTGGGTTGCAAAATATAGGAGGGTTGAAATACAAAATTTAGGGAGATAATTTATCCTCTTTGACAGTTTGCTCATTTATTTTTGAAAAAAATATAAATTATTTTTCGAAAGGGAGGAAGCAGTATGCTTTTATAATCTCAACCTATATATGAAAGGAAAATATATTACTATTTGAGTTATTTTTAACACATTAAGAAAAATAAAATAACAAAAAGAGAGTAAAAAAAAATTAAATTTATTCTCAATAGCCCCCACAAGATTACATAAAGTGATGTGCTTTTTTTAAACTAATGAATTTCACTAAATGACATACTTACTCTTTTAGTTCATCCCTTTGAGATTGTATCTTAAGTAAACTTTTTGAAGACGGAGGGAGTAGAATTTAGGTGCCATTTGATAAAATTATGTAATAAGAGCTTGTGTAAAACAGACTCTTTTTAGAATAGAGTTTAAATGTAAAAAAAAAAATGTTTAATAACAAATCTGTATAGTATGACTTAATACAATATTTTACTATTTTACCTTTAAATCAATTTATACAAATTTAGGATAATGATAATAATATAATACATATTAATTAATTAATTTATATAAAATTACCAACCATGTAGGAGTGGTGGGAGTGGTGAGGGACGTAAAGTTTTATCAAGCTAAAAGAAATATAGGCCCAAACATAAATTTAAGTTGTTTACAGTTTGGACTCATATTTTTTTTTAAAAAATATAGATCCAAACTGATTAACTATTTTTATTGTGATAAAAGTTTTAAGTACTGTAGCAAAAAAAAATCAATAGTTCTATCAAATAATTAGACCTGGCAAAATCAGCCCGCGGCCAGGCCTGGTTCGGCCATCAAAAAGCGAGCTTTGGGTTTTACTTTTTCAACCCATCAAAACTTGAGTCATTAAAGCCCGGCCCGTTTGGGTCAAACTCAAAAATGTGTCAAAATATTGTCCGAAATCAGTTTAAGCCCGCGGGCCGACCCGGCCCGGTCCGCTCATCAAAAAAATAGACTTTAGACTTCACTTTTTCAGCCCATCAAAACCTGGGCCGTTTTGGCTCGGCCCGTTTGCCAGATCTACCAATAATGTAGGACGTCAACTAAAGACCCACCAATTTGTTCTCTCGATAAAACAGCGTTAAAAATTTATTAGTATAATTTTTTTTAGCATTTTATCATTTATATTAATATTATTTTATCATATTATTACTTAATTAATTTAATTGTGACAATCACAATTTCATTTTTCAAAAGTTTTGCTAAAAAGTCAAAATATCATAAAATGCTTAGTGATTATGTATACATGATATATTTAATAATAATTTAAATTTAATAATTTATTTAATTGGATCATAATAATAGTAAGTTTAAAATATAAAATATGGGTTGAATCATAATTATATGGTTCCAACCCACACAACTCATATTAAAAATAGTTAATATGATTTTAGTTCTTAAATGGAAACATAACCAAATTTATAAACCAAAATTAACTCATAACCATATTTTGTCAGGCCTAAAACTAGATAATAAATTTAATAATTTTTTTTATATCAAATTTAAAATTTTTTAAGGACATCTTATTTTATATTAGATAATCCACTTTTGAGATCAAATTATGACATATTGAACTTTAAATTGATATGAATTTATTTAAATTTAGTTAATGTAATTGCTATAATTGTATAGTATATAATAAAAACTATTGCTCAAAATTTATTGCATTTTAATGCCAGTTTTAAAGTTTAATATGTCATCATTTAACTTTAAAAGTCAAATTATATATCTAATTTTAGAACATTTAATTTCAAAAATGAAATTATATATTTAATTTTGGAGCGGAGGGAGTAATACCTAACTGACGGATATTTTTTTGTAATGCTCACATACACACATACATACTGCGGGCCTCACATATCAGGCGGGAGCCCACAGTGTGTATGTGAGCATTATATGAGATTTTTTATGTGATAATAGCATTGTTGATTTTTTTGTTGACATGGAATGGAATCTACCCTTCAAGGGCATTTCCGTCAACAAACAAGAACTAGAGTGACCACCATCCAAACGCCGTTAGTTTCGGACCACACAATGTCGCGTTCATTTGACGTCGCCAGCAACCACCGTGTTGCTGGACCCCACAACCCAAACCTTTAACTCACAGCACATGGCGCCACGTGTCCCACAATCGGATCTAAAAAAAAGTGGATTGCTTAAAGATCCGGGCCATCCGGCACGACCAGCCCAGCGCCCTTATTTTGATTCCTCCACCACGTCACCGCCAGCGTGTCATCAGATGTAGCAATTCTAGGGGCCTTCGCAGTGCCACGTCATCAAATCCGGATGAATATAGTAGTAATATCTTCCCGAACAATTCTCGGGTCTCCACTTTCCGCTGCGCTGTTTTTTCCAACCACTGAAATCTCGTCTGAAACACCTCAAAACCAAACCCTAGAAGTTTTGAGCTGAATTCTTCAGGTTAAATCTAAGTTTTGATTGAAATTTTGAATCATTGATCTTGGTTTGAGTACCTGTTCTCGGTGATTTACAGGATTTCAGCTGGATGAGTTTTTAGTTAATGCTATGTTCTTCATCAGTGATGTGTAGAAGGTAGTGTATACTTCATGTTTTGTATTTATTTATTTTTGTTACCTTATTTCTGATTTTCTACTGGTATTAGTACTCATCAAGATTGATATATATATATATATATATATATATATATATATATATTTTCCTTTTTGAGTTTAGAGCTACAGAATTAGATGTCTGTTGTTTCGATTTTTGGTTACACTTTGAGGGAATAAAAGTAAGTTTTAAACTTTTGAGTGTTGTAGTTTTGAGATGCTGAGACTTGCATAAACTTTTTAGGCTAACTTTAGAAGAGTTTTTTAATTTTGTTGGAACTAGGAGGAATAATAAATCTACCCTGCTCCATTTTTTTGAAAGTAAATAAGGGTCTTGTATTGATTGAGTCTTTTTTTTAAAAGGGAGTTCATGTTGTGGATATTTGAGATTTCCCCCCTTTTTTTTGCATTGCTGGTGATATATTTTCTTTCTGATAACCTAGGATTGGGCAATTACAGCGGCCATATATTATATATCACTCCCTTCATCCTAATTTAAGATACCGTCTTTCTGATTTGGCACGTCCTAATATACGAGCGCACAATGACAATTATGTTGGATAAGTTTTAAGCTTTTTTTGTTACTTTAATTTATTTTCATTCTGCTAAACTTGGCATGAGAGAAACTTGTGTGAATTCTTGAAAGTTGCTTCATTGTGTAGTTGATAAATGGGAGGTTCACAATTGTGTTAGATATTGATAGTTTGTGGTTTGTGTTGTGTCAGTTATTGAAAGTTTTTGGTTTGTGTTTTACTTGTTATCTTGATATTTGATCGCTCTGAATGTAGGATATATTGAATAGTTTTATTCCAAAAGGTTGGCTTCTTGAAGGCAACATTATGTGAAACAAATTCTCTTCTAAAGTAGAGATTGCTTTGCTTACTCTATCCAGTGCTATAGTTATCATTGGTCTTTTTGAATCTGGTTGATGAGGAGTGTCGGGGTGAGTGCTAATGGTCCAGCAACTAACGGGTTGGCAGAACTCAATCACCATATGCGAGATGAGGGGAGGAAGGTGAGGATGGGAGTTGCTGGTGAAGGACAAGGGCTCTCGGAGGAAGACGAGTCAAGGATTAACGAGGATGCTGAAGATGTAAACAGTAGTTGCATAGTCCAGGTGCAGCCTGTTCCACAGGGACGGCAGCAACAGCCTCAAGGGCCAGTGGTTCGATGGGAACGGTTCCTTCCATTTAGGTCTATCAGGGTTCTGCTGGTGGAAAATGACGACTCAACTCGCCATGTTCTCAGTGCTCTGCTTAGAAATTGTAGCTATGAAGGTTAGAAATATTTTTATCCCCTTGTATGATTTATGCATCTGAGCTGAATTTTTTGAGTTTTGACATTTTTTTTCATGCTTGAAGGGGGCCATATTTGATCTTGTGGATGTTTTGATCTTGTTATATTGAATTTAAAATTCTACAATTAATTTATTGATCCGCATAGATTCACCTAAACATCTTAGTGGAATTATATATGTCCCTCATGTCCACATCAAGTAATATTTATGGTTTAAAAATATGAGATGTGTTTTCAACTTTTGCAGTTGATATTTTCTATAACAAGGTGTTTCTTTTTCATTTATAATCCAAATTTTTTTGATAGGTCCATTTAGAATCCAAATTAAAGAATTTTGACGGATCAAAAATGACTATTCCATTTATGCTATAGATGAACCTGGTATATAATCCTTTACTCCTTCCCTTCCAAATTTGGATGTTCTCATTGATATCTCACACATTTAATAATCTAAATAGAATGGTGCCCTGGTTCTGTAATATTTTAATCTTATCCTTCATGGATCCACCGTATTATATATATATATATCCCTCATGCACTCACCTTCATAACTGAACAAGTTAATATTGATATGTGTATTGGGTGCGTTGATGTGACCATTGATGGAACCCACGTGGCAAAGTTCATGTGTAAAATGGTAAATATAACTTCGTATTGTACAATTGAAAACTCAAAGGTGAAATTGTTTTAGAACATCCGAAAAAGTAAAAGGAGAACATCTTTAATGGGATGGAGGGATTATACAGAAGAGAAACATGGCAGTCCCGCTGCTGATTGAACAAACACCAACTTATTTTGGGGGTTCAGTGATTGACTCTACCTTAAGATTAACATGAGCAAACACTTCCAATATTTTCATGCTAGCTAGTTTACTATTTAAGTGGGTTTGAGCAGCTACTCCTCTATTAAACAAAAATAATAATGAATTTTCATGTACTTGTACCATTATTTATGATATATATTATATTGCATCAAATTGTGATGCATATCTAGGTGTCTGTTGTTCCCATTAACAAATTTTCTACATACTATTAGTGAATTCTATATCAGTAAAAAAAATTCCTCTTGCGAAATGAAATGATTATTATTATAATAAAAAGAAACTAAATAAGATGTATATTTGTTATTTAGGTTCATTTAAGTCGACAAAACATCAATTATTTTCTAAAGAGATTAAAAATATCTTCATTTCATTTATGTATATATTTTAGTGGTTTCATGAACAACTTAAAAATTGAGCCCAATATGGCATTTTGATCTTCATAAGACAAAAATTCCATAGCACGTCATTGTTTGTTCAACCACCTTTTTGAAAGTTGCACATTAATTCTTTGTTTCCCTTTCCTTAACCACAAATATTGTATAATTGTTCGGTTTTCCGAAGATAACTAAGATTTTGGTCTTTTACCCCATAATACAAATAGGTGTGCCCATCTGAATCAATTAATTGAGTATAAGGGAGTGGTTGCAAAGTCTAAAGGTTCAAGGGCTCAGTCAAAAATCACATCGGACTGAAGTGTCAATGTTAGGCCATAAATATAGACTCATTACCTTATGTGTTTAGAGGGAAAATAATGAACATAACAATTTATGATGTATTCTTTAAAATTTTGGGGTTGGGGTTTGGGGTTTTTTTGGGGGGGGGGGGCAACATGAATGCCAAGATTCTTTGGAGCTTTTCTTATTTTCCTATTTTATGGGATATATGGTCTGGCAGGAATGCTATAATTTTCAGTGATGCCATCTTTCATTCTCTTCTTTGGCATAGGGTTTAATTCTAATCATCGCTTTGAGCTTCGGTTATGGAGCTTTCAGAGGAGTTGCTATTACATATGTTCATAAAGATTGACAAGCAGTGCTTCATTAGTTTTTTTTCCACTTGTATTTCTTTGGAGGAGGACTCCTCCCTTTTTGTGCTTTCTCTATGTAATAAATTCTCTTTTATCTAAAAAAACAAAAAATAAAAATAATGAATATACAAATTTCTCTGAAAAAAATGATGAATTTGAAGTTGATTGTGTACTAAGGACTCTTTGGATTTGGAGGATTAGTATCTAGAAACTTGTACTTATTTCCTACTGATTTTCCATCTTCCAGCAGTGAAAACTGTGAAATAAATGTTTTGTGCTGGTCAAATGGGCTTTTTCTCTTACCAAGTTGTCCTGGTGATGCTGAGATGCTTGTTTCATTCTTCTAGTTTGTGGCGTGTGACTTTATCTAGAATCACGTGAGGATAGTTGATTTAGTAGTACTAAAAAGGGTTAATTACCATAGTAGTACCTGAACTATACCATTTTTGCAGACCTAGTCCCAAAATTACTTTTTTACCAATTTCATCCTAATACTTATTTTCCAATTTATACCCTTAGTGGAATTGCATTAGTAAATTCACCCTTAAGCCCACCTGTGCTTTTACATGTGAGCCATTTTGTTGGAATATTTTTGTCCTAACTGGTATCTTGGCATTAAACAGCCAATAAAATGCATGTGATTGTCTCTTGTTAGGCCAAAACAGCTAATCAGACTGCATGTGCTTAATATGTATGGTGTTCTTCTTCATACACACTCTGTGACTATCTATAAAATAGTTAAGTAAAATATCAATTGAGAGAGGTAATGAGAAAGAACTTGAAGAAAGAACACAGAACAAAAAGGTAAAGAAACATGATCTAAATTTTTAACTAATATTAAGGCAAGAGGCAAAAGGATATTGCCACTCATCCTTCTCAAGACTCCTAATTTAAGGATTGAAACAAGCAAGATTCTAGAAAAAAGCCATTGCCAGCTTGTAAAATCCTACTTAATCATACGTTTTCCTATATTTTTAGTTTTAGTTTTTAGCAATGATTCTCACTTCCTATTGAATTTCATATTTTTTATATGGATTTAGCTAGTCTACCCCTATAGCTAACTTCAAAAATGTTGTCTATGAAATGGTCTAAAGTAAAATGAGATGTAACTAATTACTATGAAGAGTGTTTATCCCTAATGCCTATGCAGCAATAAATATAATTCATGTTCGTGAAGAATATTATACAATATATACTCCCTGCATCCGCAAATGGGAGTCCTACTTTTTTATTATTGAAATTTTCTTTTTTAAATATTAAGGTTTGCATAGACACGCTCACGCTTAAAATATTTCAGGAACTTTTTTCTCATAGAAAAATTTAGTCTAAAGTTTTATAAAAAAAAGTTGACCCATATGAAAAATCTTAAGCTTATTTAAAAGAAACCCTAAAACTAAAAACTATTAACAAAAAAGAGTAGGACTATTTTTCATATACAAAAAGTATGCAACTGATATGTAATATTACCATATAATGTATTAGATAATATTAAAGCACTATAATGCTACTTTACAATTCCCTTATCATTATTTGAACAAACTATTGATTGTGAACATTGTTCCTTTAGCATTAGATAGAGTTGTAAACGAACCAAATCGGGCTTTGACTTGCCTAACTTGTTAGACGATACGAGTCGAGTCGGGCTTTAAATGAGCTTGGCGTACAAACTCGGTTTATTTAATAAACGAGTCGGGCTCAAGTCGAGAACTCAGGCTTAAGCGAGCTGAGTCTAGTCGAGCTTAAGCCCAACTCGTTTAATTTTTTATTATAAAAACAAGAAAAAAATTATTAGTTAAATGCTAAACGAGTCGAGCTTACTTGAGTCGGGCATACACAAGTTGGGCTCAAGCCGGATGTTCGAGTTCGGCTCCTTTAGAAGGAGCTTGTTCCAGTTTAACTCATTTAATGAGCTCGAGTCGGGCTTAGTCGAGCCGAGCTGAGCTGATGATTTGGGCTCACAGGTTGCTCATTTTGTTTAAAGCTGTAGTGTTAAAGCATTTCTTTCTTCTAAACCAAAGAAAGCGTTATGTTTTTGTTTGGAGCTGTGAATGAACTGAGTTGTACGCGAATGAACCTCTGCTCTGCTTGTTTATGTTTGGCTCAAACTCGATTCGAACTCGAACAAGGGATCGTGTTCATTTAATTAAACGAGCCAAGCTCGAACTATATGGTGTTCATCTCGAGCTCGGCTCATTTAAGTTCCAGTCGTCTAAGCTTTGTTCAAGATGTATTAACTCGACTCGTTTAGTATTTAACTAATTAAAATAATTCAGTTTTGCATATTATACATATAAAAATAATTAATTTAATAATTATTATTATTTTAGCTCGATTAAAGCTGAACTTGAGCTCGACTAGGCTCGCTTAATCTTGACTTGTTTATAATTATAAACGAGTCAAATTTGAACGACATATTCAAACTTGTTTCGGAGCTTGGCTTGTTCACAGCCCTATTTATGCTTATTCATTAAATATGCCATTAAAACACGCCAGTGCGCACAACAAATGCACACACACATGTATATAAATATGTATTTAGGTATTGATCTTATATAGTATTATAATGCACATTTTTCTTGATAGTATAATCTTTAGGTTGTCACCTGTACCATAGTGAATTTCCTTTTGTATCTGTCTTACTGTCTATCCTATGAATGCATTGCTTATTTATACATTATCCTTTTCCCTTGTCCTTATTTTGAATTTAATATGCCAGTTGCGGCTGTTGCGAATGGCCTAGAAGCGTGGAAAACTTTGGAAGATCCAACCAGTCACATTGATCTTGTTTTAACGGAGATAATCATGCCATATTTGTCTGGTATTGGTCTCTTATCCAAGATTTTAAGCCACAAAACTTGCAAGAATATTCCGTTGATTAGTAAGTATTATTCTTAGCTAATCTCGAAGTTTTAAATATATAGAATATTTCACCTTGTTAATTTAAAGTATTTATGTGCAGTGATGTCTGTTAATGATTCTATGGGTATAGTCTTTAAGTGTTTATCGGAGGGTGCAGTGGACTTTTTAGTGAAGCCTATTCGAAAGAATGAGCTTAAAAACCTCTGGCAGCATGTGTGGAGAAAATGCCTCAGTGTGAGTTACTACTATTGTTCCAGTTTTATAATTACATATATATGGACCTGTTTTGGGCTTCGACTACAATCGGTTGACCATCCCAACGAGAAAGGGCATTGGTTATAGGTTGAACATAATACCATATTACAAGCTTTCAACTGATAGGATGATTTAATATGTTAACTGCCATTCTGATACCAAATCAAAATTCTCACGAGCACAACATTTTACTCAAATATTATGCATTAATTTGTCATCCTCTCATCAGTCTAGCTTCAGTGGAAGTGAGAGTGGTATAAGGATCCACAAACCCTCCAAGTTGAGAAGTATTGATGGCTTAGGCAATAAAAATGGCAGCAGTTTGAATGTTGAGGATGGAAGTGACAATGGAAGTGACACTCAGGTATTACTCATTCTCTAAATAAAATGGCATTAGTTTGTCCTATCATTTGCACTGATCTTTTATGAATAGCAATATCTTCTTGTGTATGTAAAGTTCAACTGTGATCGAAAAATAAAACAAATTATTCTTAACAAAAAAAAGAAAAGAAAAATAAAACAAGTTTAGATGTGAACAACTGAAACTAGTGCTTCTAATTGGATATATAATAAGCTTAACCTAAATATCATTACCTTTATATGCTGCTAGTAAGCCAAATTCTATAATCTCCTGAACTGGTTTCGGTAGTTTTTATTTAGGGTCATCTTCTGTAAACATTTGTGCAGATTGGTTAGATGATGGAATGTCTGGTTACTTTTTGATAGATATGTGGTTCCATGTATCACCCTAAGTATTATTTTTCCATTTTACTAATATGGCATCTGGAAAATGTAGGAACTCGTCATCTAATTATTTGAGAAAGTAATCTTTCTTTTGGTATTTTCTCTCTTAAAACGATAAATTTTCTTTCTTATTCTGCAAAAGTAAGTCTTTCTGGAGTTTAGTTTAAGTATTTTTGTGATCGATATGAAGTTACACATGTATGCAAAAATGTTGTATTAATTAGATTGATTAAAGCCAATGTAAACTCCTTAAAGCATTTTTGGGCTCTTGTTTCTCAGAATTCTTGGTCAAAAAGGGTAGTAGAAGTTGACAGAACCCAACCGATGACACAGTGGGACCAATTAAAGGGTCCCCCTGCTAGCACTTGCTCGCAGGTTAGGTCTGAATCTCTTACCAACTACTGGGTACCTATGACTACTACAAGGGAGTGCAATCAAGAGGTTGATGAACTTGGTACGAATGGTTCTATTTTCATAACATTTTTCATTTGTTTAAAGTTTGTATTTCTAGTTCCCTGTTTCTGTAGTTATGGTTAAACTATGCTGCATTTTCTCTTCAGACAATGTTTCTATGGGAAAATACTTGGAGATAGGAGTCTCTATGAATCAAGATGTACTACTTGAAGAACCAAGCAGAAAGATAAGGAAGATTATACCAGGTAAAGCCAAAATTTTCGATTTAGAATCAAAGAAAAATTGTGAGAAATTAAAAAAAGGGAAGAGTGGAGCTCAACACTGAAGCAGAAAATGGCGAATTGTGGAAGGAAGCTTTGGATTTTATGGGTTTCATTACCAACAGTACTAATCCTCAGATGGAAAGTGTAGCCAATGAATATGTCATGTCCAAGATTTCCAATATCAAAGATAAGACCACAGAAGAAAACAAGGAATTAACTTCTCTTGAATCTGATTTGAATAGACTGAGAGATGGAGATACTAGGACCAGTGCCTTTGAGCGAAATGTTTTGAGGCATTCAGACCTTTCAGCCTTCTCAAGGTATGCGAACTTAAAATCTCCAAATTTTAAATGGCTTAGTCTGCAGCATATTCTGACATTGAACATTTCATATGATTCATTATCATGCAGGTATAACACTACTTCAAATGCTAACCAAGCTCCAACAGGGAATGTAGGCAGCTGCTCTCCACCTGCTCATAGCTCAGAAGCAGCAAAAATTAGGTCAATGCACAACTTAGAATCTAATTCAAATGGTAGCGCTAATCAGCATTCTAATGGAAGTAGCAACAACGATGACATGGGCTCAACGACTAATAACGTATTTTCCAAGCCAGAAGCATTTAATAATAAGCAAATGTCCAGATCCTTAGTCAATCCTCTCCCCTGTTCCGCCTTTCAATCTGTGAAAAACGGCCACAATTCATCCATTCAGCCAGAAATACAAGATAAGGCTGATGCTGCAACATCGCAAGCAAGGACCGCACACCAACAGGTCCAAGTCCAGAGCCACCATCACCATTACCGCCATCTTCACCATCATGTCCGTAACATGCAGCAAAAGCAGCAGCTTTCAGACCATCATAATTTGTCTGTGAGAAATGTGGCTGTATCAGCTTTACATTTTGGGCAATCCAATGTGCTAACTGCGCCAAATGAAGGAAATGCTGAGAACTATAGCTTGAACGGAAGTGCCTCTGGTAGTAATTACAGGAGCAATGAGGAAAATGGTAGCAATGGGCAAAATGTGAAGAATATAGTTGGAACAGCAGAAGGAACAAACATGGCAAGTGATAATGGAGTCTCGGGGAAATATGGAGCTGATAATGGCAATGGAAGCGGAAGCGGAATCAGGAGTGGGGTAGATAAAATCTGGTCAGCACAGAGAGAAGCTGCTTTGAATAAATTCCGTCAGAAGAGGAAAGATAGATGCTTTGAGAAGAAGGTATAATTTGGTCTTTGACCATCTTTTCCAAATTCGGATTGGAATATGATTGGTTGCTCACTCAATGTGACCTCAAAATTAAACTCAATAATGAACTTTGCATCATGGACAGGAGCAATTTAGCTCCCGTGGCATTCTCGCAAATGCCTAGAGATTACACTTGCATACACACACACAAACACGCACAAGTATATACGTATAAATATTACAGATCTGCCTATGGAAAGGCCAATACGCCATTTCATAGGTCTTACAATATCCCGCTGCATCACAAGTATTAACATTATGTGCGGGGCAACTTTGAACCTTTATTGTATTCTGTTGTTATCTGTAGTCACACTGCATTCTTATATATTAGAAAAACTGCTGATACATTGGCATAACTATTTCTATTATCATGTCTTCAGGTCCGATACCAGAGCAGGAAGAGACTGGCAGAACAGAGACCACGTGTTAAAGGGCAGTTCGTCCGACAGGTGATGAATGAAGACAAAATTGAGGACCCAAATAGCTAACCTGGACTTTTCACTTGATAGTGCATGTGAAATGTGTACAGGAAGGTTAGCAGTAGTTAAGTAGAATAGTAAGGAGAGTTTTAAATTCCACGGTGGAGTAGTAGGCTTTGGAGGGAATTCAGATGGTGGAAGTATGGCAATGCAATTGCCAAATTTTCATTGCTCTAGAATCTGAAGAGACACCTTTTTGGGTGTGTATCCTAAAATGTGTGCTATTTTTATGACTATGGTACTGGGCAGGTGATGGTAACCCCTCAAAAAGAGGTTTTATTCTCTGTTTGCAATGTATAATAAATAGAGGATGTCATGCCTAGTTCTGGTTCCTACAGCTTGATTTCATTTTAACCAGCATTTTGTAGAAGCATAACAGATGAAAGTATGGAATTTAATTAGTTGTCTGCATAGTACAAACCATAGTATGGTTCACTTATTCAGAATTTGTTATTTTGCCCAGTTTCCTGTCATTGTTATTTCAAGCAATCTTGCAACAAGATCTGGTAAGCATTCTTCAGTTTCTAGTCATGTAGTCCAGGTGAGGAGATACTCCATTTGAAATCAAAATGGTTTAATTATGGTGTCAGTATGAAATTCAGTCCATCAAACACTTGTCTTCAATATATAATGTCATTTTTGCTGCAAGTTTTTGGTTGAAAATATGGGCAACATGCATAATTGGCACTTACCTAAGAACCAATGCATTCTCTAGACAAGTAAATCTATTACTATAGTCTATATATAAAGAGTTAAAATGGGGACAATCGTTGGTCTGGTAATTCTTTTAGGGCCTCAATAAATTTCTTCAGGTGAATGTTATAGGCCGCAATAAATTTTCTCCCCCAAAAATTAATACCCTCATTTTATCTAGACGATACAATTCTCCTATAATAATTCATTGAATATAACCAAAATGTAACCCCTTACCTTCCCTCTTCTCTTATTGTCTTATTATTGTGAGAGTTACAACACCATAATATCTCATTAGTAGTTGGGAGTTACATGTGTTACATTTTCATATGTTACATTATGTATATAAGTGGACAATGTAGAGAAGGTGTAGGAGAATGAAAATGATAGAAAATACACACCATATTGGAGCTCTCTCATTTGGAGATTGAGACATAGAATATGGGACATGATACCATGTTAGTGATGTTGTCATTAAAGCCAATTAGGATGGTGAAAATTGTGGTCATGCTCATCGTTAACACGATCGTAGCATGATCTAATAGTTGAGTCGAAATTTGTTCGTGATGTTTGTGGCTAGTAAGGAAGAATGCATGTGATTTAGCACCGATCAGTATGTGTAAATTTGCATACATGAACCGGGTTAGTTTTAATAGATTTTATTTTTATTTTCGCATCGTATGCATGTATATATGTGATTCTACATTGGATATATTGCAGATAGGATGAAATGGGAGATCAAAAAGAAAAGAATAATATCTTTGGGCTATTGTCTCTCGCTAAAATCTATATGCAACCATAAAGTTATTTTTCGGCACAAATTAAACTGATATTTTTTTGAAGGAAAAAAATTATTAACAAAAACTCTAGGAGAACATGAAATTGAACATGAGTGTATTTGAATTTTCAGCTATTTGAATTTTTACCCCCCATTGTGTGTAAAAATACAAATAGATGAAATTCAAATACACTCGGGTCCAATTTTCATAGTCCACCTAAAAGAGCTCAATTATTAATTAGCAAGGGAGGAATAATAGAAGCATGTCATATTATATTATGGTAAGAATTGAAGGTAACATTTCATCTATTACTCTATATATTTTTACATATTTATCTGTATGGTTACATACTAATACTGTATGCACATGAAAATGTAATTTGTTTATCTTAAGTCAATAGTCGATTGTAATGCAAACAACTATAAATCGTAGAGTATACTGGTAGTGAAGTTGAAGATAGTAAAGTATACTGAAAATCGTAAAGTTCGTTGAAGATTGTAGAGCTTGCTATAATTTCCAGTGCTCTAAGTCTGTCAAGTCATTTCTCAAGATTCTAAGAGTACAAGCAATGATCAAATGATTAGAGCAAACCTGAAGATCGTTTGAAAAGACGATGACTTAGAGAAGCATCGTAGAGTACACTGAAGTCTCATTTAAAACGTAGAGTCCGCCTAGCCAGGTACTATACGACCATCATCAAACTCTATGATTAGGAAAATCGTAGAGTATATCAGTTCTGACATGGACTGACAATGACAATATTCGTAAAGTGGAGATCCCAAGAAAGTTTGCTAAATCTCTTAAGACTAAGGAGAATGTTAGATCAAAATGTGTCTAACAACTTTATTGGTGAAAAGACAACAGCCACGTGAATGTCACTGTAGCAGTGCTGATGTGACATATCACAGTCGAAAGTTGATGCATCCTCTTCAAAAATCAACAATCAGAGATCTTCAAAGATTTGAGTATTAAATGAGGAATGAAAACTTTCAATGAGAAAATCTCGAGGAAGCTCTATAAAGGCAAACAAATTCAATAAATAGTAGGGATCGAACATCAAAAGGTTGAATCGCTAACAAACAAAAAAGAGCTCTACTCCACGAGCTTGAACAACTTGTTCTGCTGCTAAGTCCTTCAACACTGAGCTTCAAGCAACTTAGCAGCACCCTAAAAGTCATACTCTCTTAGTGATAGTATAGGTCTTAGTGACCCATTGTAACCAAGTCTGAGTGACTTAAAGAGATCTTAAGATCTGTTGTATCCAAGTCTTTGTGACTTGAAAGAATCTTTGTGATTCATTAGGTGTAACTGTTCTGTGTGAATAAATCTTTGTGATCACCCATCCTTAGTGAATTATACCTACTCAAAGAGTGAAGAGTGAACTAGAAGATCTTTGTTCTCTGAACCACTTAAAATATTATCTCTTTTAATTTCTGCATTTATTTTTCTGTCAAGTTATCTACTTAATATGTGACTTAGTTCCACTTTGGTTGCTAAATTCAGAACTGTGAATTTTCTCAAATCTTTGAAGGGTTTTTCAAATTATCATTATGTTGTGCAAAATTATTAAATTAATTTGTTTAAATTATAAGTTAACAATAAAGTTTTAAAAGTAAATTTTTTAAATAATATATTCAACCCCCCTTCTAGATCCCTTAGTGTCTTCGGGATATAACACAAACATCGGCATCGAAGTATGTATCTTGGTTCAACTTTAGAAAAACACGGGGCAATGTAGGCGTTTCCAAGTTGAATTGACAAAATCACATCAGTTTACTATCTATAAGATTTCTAAATTGACAAGTATGCAGTTGAAGACATACTTTGTGTACAAGTTAGATGTGCCAGAGGGTTTACGCAGGTATTTTACCGTTCACTATCGTGATGCAGGTCGCATTCGATGTACATGTCAAATGTTTGAGCATACGGGAACGATATGTCGACACACATTAAGGTTCTTAAGTGCTAAGAGTTTCAATGACATTCTTGAGGATTTGATTGTGCATCGATGGACCTCAGGTGCTAATAGAGTACAAGGTCAAATGCCTTATGAATAACATGAAGTTGCTGATTTTCGACAATCATAAGCAATGCGGTATAATCATATGTTCACACATTTGCAAAATATGGCCATTAAAATTTAGAGGGGCAAGTTTGATTTCAATGTATGACCATGTTGTGGATTTGATTGAAATGCAAATACCAATTTTGGATGCTAATATTCTATACAAATGTGTTAACACGGCTGCCCCTAAGCATACAGTTGAATATCATCTATCCATTCCAATGACAGTAAGTATTTACAGTGGCGGAACGAGGGGGGCGGGAGGGGGCATATGCCCCCCCAAGGCTGGGGGAGGGGAGTAGGTATATGTATATCATATATTCATATTTTGATATTCATTATTCATACAGCACTCAACAGTCTGTAGCAGCGCAAGTGGGTGGGGCCAGGTGGGTTTTAAAGAGATTTTTTTTATTTTAAACTTACTAAAGTTTAAAAAAAGAAAACTACCCTTTTAACCCTGCACCTCTTTTTACCCTTTTGAAACGTTTTCAAACTATACAGAGTCGTATGATACAGTTGACACCTCTCAGTCATATAACTGAAAATAGCAGTTCAAACGTCAATAAATAATTTTTTTTACTGATGTATTTTGCCCCCCGTCAAATATTGTTCTGGTTCCGCCACTGAGTATTTAGGGTGGACAGTGCTCTTATTTGAAGTGGGAAACAACATTGTGCTAGACAAGTATAACACATACTGTAACATGAGTTGAGCGCAATAGAAGGAATTGAGAAAACATGAAAATGTAGTTCTTTTAATATATCTATTTGCTCGTCATTTAAATTCCACTCTACCAATTTACTGTCACTTTCATAAGTAGATAAGGCATTCATTTCTTATCATCATAAAATAAAAACACAATAAATATAAAATAATATCACAATTTGTATTATGTATCATCAATATTATTTAATCAATTAATTTTTAAGTTATGATAAAAAATAAACCATAAATTCAATTTATACCTTGTTATTCCATACATCTTATGAAACATGGTTTTGTTGATAAAAAAGAACACTAGGAACAAATGGGTCAGGAATAAAATTCATATTATCCTACATTTAACAACAAAATTACATAAAAACAAAAAATTTAAAAACTAACACATTAACCTACACTAAACAAAAATAAGAAAAAACATTACTAAACTATCTTATACAATGTAAATATAACAAGATTGTAGTAAAACAAAAGCATTAGCCTACATAACTCACCAAAAAATTAAAAAATTTACCAAACTTCCTTATTGCAAGATTATACAAGTTAAAAAAGCAAGATTATTGCAAAACTAACCTTATAGATGTATTTTTCAATCTCCAAATTTTCTCAAAACTTGCAAGATTCTTTAGGATCGCGAGTTTAGAATGTAAGATTCTTCAATTTATCTCCAGCTAGCACGACTTTGTTACGATATAGGCTCACTGACCCGATACTGTGAAAATACCAAATGTTACGATATAGGCTCAAACTCCTATTTTCTCGTGAAAAGTTAGCTATTCAAGAGGGAATGTCCAAGCCTATATCAACCCCACATTGATATCTCATATTACCAATGTGGGATCTGCCCCCTATATGACAAGCTCACATTGGTATTCATAATAGACTTCGAGTTAAGGTTAGGGTTTTTTTGCAACTAAATTTCCCTAATTCGATATGCTGGGTTTTATATGGAGGACTAAGTATCCTCAAGAACTTCTTACAGATAGTTTGCAGAAAGTTTTCTGTAAACTAAAGTTTTCGGTGAACTATCCGCAAGAAATTCTAGCGGACAGGAGAAAAAACATTTAAACGTCCAAGTCAAATAAGGGCAGAATAGTAAAAACAAGTCCAATTATTATCTATAGAAAGTTGTTGCGGATAGTATTTACTCTCCGCGGTAACTTCCTGCAGATAGTAATTGAGGAGAACTAATATGGGTTGTTAACGATTGGAATGGACTACTCAAGATGGGTTGGCTGTGACATGAGTTATATAGCCAACGACTACTATATATATACAAATATATATTGGTGTGGTTTGGTTAATTTGGTGCGATTTTTCGTTAGTAACTGTTGTTGTGACCAAATGTGCGATTCGGTCTTTTTCAGTTACATTTTATTGACTTTTTCATTGTTTACGATTTTTTGCTTTTGCGATTTTCCCTTATTTTTTTCGATTTTCGGTTCTTTTTTGCTCACCTCTAAACAAGCTTGATTTACAAGTTATGTTTTATATCTTTATATATGTATAAAAAATTAAAGATTGACTACTTTTTTCCTTCAAAAATGCATAGTCTCAAAATTTAAATAAAGTTAAAGAGAAGAATATTGACAAAGAATTTAAATTTGGTATATTTACAGTAAATATATAAGCGGTGTTAGGATCATGATAGGTCATAAAATAAAGTTATTTTATCCAACATAAGTATTTCATCATTCCTAACATTACTTGTATATTCACCGATATCGTATAAAATTTTAAATCAAATTAAATTCTAAATAAATGTAGGGATTAATTATTACAATAACTAGTATTAATCATTCACAACAGTTTTTTTATCTCTATCTCTACTCTGCAGTGCTATTGGGTCATTCTGTAGGATAGAGATTCAATTTTTTCACTATGTACCCAACAGGTTCCTTATATTGATACCTTAAATATTAATTTTTAAAAGTTAAAATTTAAAAGTTTCAACAGTCAAATCATGTTTTGACCGTTGTAACTTTTTTTTATTCAAAAGTAATTGTTGTTTGGATTTAAAAATTATAATTATTTTAATTTAAAAATAGATATGGCTAGAAATCAAAAGGTGCAGCGATCATTATGTGTTTATGAGAACTAAAATAACATTATTTTAATTATAAAATAATAAAATTTATAATTAGTAGTAATATTTTTTACAAAAATGATCAAAATCAAAATTTAACTGATTTTTAATTTTTTATAGTTCTCTTTCTTTTCTAAATCATCTGTTTGAAAAATAAAAATGAGTGAATTTGATAGTCATACCCAAATCAGTAATTAAATGAGATAAGATCTTTTAACCAACATAAAATCACAATAAATTGGGTGTGAAGTGTCATTTTACATAAATAGAGAACGCTCTTTTGATTCCCTTACCCTGAGGAGTCAAATCATATATAGGGATTAAAATAGAGAATTATATAAAGATAAGAAAACTGTTGGATACTGATTTATTGATATATTGTTCAAATGTGAGGATAGAGAGTTCATTAGAAAAACTGTTGTGAATGCTCTTATGTCTCTATCTTAGAATAACGACAATTTGACTTTCAAGTTTTAATTAGGGTTGTGACTCAAACTTTGTGAATCAAGTTCAAATATATTCAAGTTCAACTCAATTTAAATGGTTAAATACACATCTGTTACACTAAATATCACCAAATTCCTAATTCAGCCTCCAAAGTAATTGAGCTTACAAATTGCTACATAAACTACTTAATTGTATACAATGTTGACCCCAAAATCAGTTTCGACGAAAATTGATCGGAATACCTGACCCGACCAACAACTCGTTTGGTTTTTATATGATTTGACCGTATTCAGATATGGTTTGATTTCATTAAAAAATTAAAATATTTTTAAATACAATTAATCTCAAATCAAAATACTTCTAAATACAATTAATCTCAAATTAAAATACTTCTAAATATAATTCACCCCAAATAATGTTGACTTTAAAATATAAGACATAAAATTATACCAAATAAAGTTTAACATATAAAAAAACAAAAAATAGTAATTACTACTGTATATAGTTAAATCATTTGCTTCTTAGTTTTTTTACAGTAACTTCAAGCTCTGCTTCTTCACATAACTAACTCTAAGCTTCTTTCTCAAGTACACCAGATCCAAATTCAAAATCACATGATTAATAATCCAAATAATATACTAAATTTACTGATTGATTGGACAAAATCGTAAACATCATTTGTAGTCCATTAAATTCGTGTAAGGGAGAGAATCATGAGCCGCAAAATCAATTTTGTGCTTATGGAGGAATTCATTAATCTATTTGCAGTGATGAAAACATTCACATGATCGCTTCGATTCAATCGTGACGACAATCAAATCATATTCTTCATCTAGAATGCTCCTATTGAACTGAAGGGTAAAATTTTGTAAGGATTTGACTTATCAAATCTATTACAGAGCTCAAGTTCAGCTCAAATCTATGGAAATAGTAACTTTTGGGAGAAGATTCAGAAGAGGGAGAGAGAATATTGATGGAGAAGTAGAGAAATTCAGAAAATAAGGGAGGAAAAACAACTCATTATCATTCATATCCTCAACTGATTACACAGCTAGCTTTTTATACATAGAAAAAGGAACACAACGAAAAGGAACAAAAGGAAAATGAACACTACGATAATCCACCGACTCAATTATTACACAAAGACTATTATACCCTTAATGAGTATTCATTATTGTAGAGGTAACTGCATCAACAATCGTAGAGTGAACACCTTGACAGTATCCTTACAATTCATAGAGGTAACTACATCAACAATCGTAGAGTGCACACCTTGGCAGCATCCTTACAAATTTCTAGAAATCTTCGTTTTCGTCTTCATCTTTCACATTCTCCTTATGAGCCCTAATTTTCCATCTTTCATCTTCTTATTCTCCACCTTTCACTGAATCCCTTTCAGTTCTCACCAGCATCCAACATTTTCACACCGTAAAAGAAGAAAAAATTCATCCAAATTTGGTTTCGATTTTGACAACGGGAGAAGATCAAAGAGGTGGGTTCAAATTTTATTTTATTTTTAATACCTACTTTGCTTTCAATTTTGTGCTCAGATCTATTTATTTGAAGGTGAAAATTTGAAGATTGTGTTGTGATTGTGAAGTAATTCGAGATACGATTAGAGTTTAGGAAAGAAAGGGGTGTTTAATTGATGATGGAGATGGAGGAGTTGGTAATGGTGTTTGAGATGTTGGTGGTAGTGGTGGTGCAACAGTGGCAAGCAGTGGTGGTGATAAGGGGTAGCAGTTGTGTGGTGATATATTTTTTTGCAAAAGTCTTTAACTTAGTTATTAAAAATAATTCTTTAAGTTAGTATTTTTATTGTATAATAAAGTCAAACCGTAGAAAATCCAATGAGTTGCACAAAATGGAGTATTCCGACTAATTTTTGTAGAAAAATTGATTTTGGGTAGACATTGTATGCAATTAGATAGTTTATGTAGTAATTTGTAAGCCCAATTATTTTGGAGGGTCGAATTATGAATTTAATAATATTTAGTGTAACATAAATGTAAGACCCCAACTTTTATGAATAAAAATTTAATTTTCTTTATATATTATTTCGAAATAGTAAGGTGTTGATTTGATAAATATGAAAGTTATGGGTGAAATGTGCAAACATTTTTAAAATGAGCAAGTGGTTATAAAATATTCTTGTTGTCGGGGAATATTCGTTTGGTCGTGGAATATTCTTGTTGTCGGGGAATATTCGTATGACGGCGCAGCTATTTGTGGGCCCCCACAACGGAATAACTGTCGGATATAGAAAGCGACAGAAATAACTTTTTTACAAGATAACGGCGTGGTTGTTACCGTTAGTACTGTTGAAATATCCGGTGGTTAAAATACAGTGATACACGGTGTTGCATAGTAGCACACGGTATTGCACAGTATTTCGAATTATTGAGTCTTACGTGAGAAGCCATTACTCAATTATTGTTACAGTAATTACTGTTCAATATTTTATATTATTGACTCAATAATTGCTACGTTGATATTTTATATTATTGACTGAATAATTGTTACATTGATATTTTATTGACTCAATAATTGCTACGTTGCCATTTTATATGATTGATTCAATAATGGCTACAGTTGATATTTTGTAGTATTGATTCAATAATTGTCGTTGCACAGTATTTCACGTTATCAACTCAATAATTTATATTATTTGAATAATATTATTAGATAGCATTATTGACAATGTCTAAGGAAGTTCTGTCTAGGAGGGGTTATTTAATTGCGCGCCAGTAAGGAGAAGTCCTTATCGGAAGGCCCCCTCTGTCCTGGGAACGACCTGGTTGTTAATATTGTAGTTCTATAATATTATTTGTGAATAATTAATTATTGATTTATATGATAAGGAAATATTTATTTTGTAGATATTAAAGAAGGAATTGGCGCTGGTGAGTTTTTATCAATATTTTGGTGTGAGAAATCATCTGTTTTTGGATTTCGGATAATTTATGTTTGGAATTTGGAAAAACTTCCTTCTGCAAAGTTGTAGAGAATTAAATTTCCTATGGAAGGACATAGAATTTGTATTTTTCTGACAAAGAGGCTATTTGTTATGAATTATTGAAGTTTCGGAAAATAAATATATATTTTAATGGGTGGGCCCCACTTTTGTTGAAAATTCAAATTTTTGAAAAGCCGCCAGGCGGCTGAAATTATTTTGAAAATAATAATATTTTATTATTTTAGTCTCCTTTGGCATCCTAAGCTTTTCCTATAAATAAGGTGCTTAGGTTAGAATTGAAAATCACACCAGAATCAGAAGTTTTCTCTCTCTATAATATCGAGCGTATTTTTGTGAATATTTCAATACTTTTAGTGTTGCTATTCAGTGCAAGTTTCCTTCAATATTATATCCGATATTCCAGTCAGAGGTACTATCTTTTTGAGGTAAGGGATGTTATTTTCTTTCGTAAATGATATTATTCTTTTCAATATCATTATACAGAAATATTGTCATGGATTTTATGTTGAAATTCTTACTTTTTCCGTCGGAATTACTATTCACGTATACGGCACTATTCACAAAAAAACTAAATTTTTTTTTATTTGTCCAAATTGTCTGTTATGGTTACTATCTTTGATTGTATCCAAGTTTTGAACTTTATTCTTGAATTTTGCTCCATAATTGATTATTACGAGGTATTTTTGAATTGGATATACTAAAATACGAATCCTCAGTCTTTGTCTTTTATCTCACTGGATTCGTTTTTTTAAAAATGTTTTTCATCATTCTCAGTCCTAAAAGGTGATGTAACTGAATATCTTTGGCCTGTAGAGCAAAGATGAATGATTACTTGATGAATATCTTTGGCCTGTAGAGCAAAGATGAATGATTGCCTGATGAATATCTTTGGCCTGTAGTGCAAAGATGACAGGTGTTGAGATGAATATGACCACTGATGATACAAATGAATATCTTTGGCCTGTAGTGCAAAGATGGATATTTGATTCGAGATGTATATTGATTGATGTTACAGGGATAAAATATTAATGATGGACTTTTAAATCATAGAAGATAGTAGACTTGATTCTCTGCTTAACTCTTTTAATGAATTGTTATTTTCGCTGCGAATATTGATCTAAGATTGGTTGTCCATTATATTTTATCTGATTTATTGAAGGCTAACGATAATTTATTTTTCATTATCTTAGTCATAATATTCTTTACTGAGCTAGTTGAGCTCACCCTTTTCATCTGTTGTCCTCTTCAGGAAATGAGAATGTTGCGGGAACTAGTCGGGGGACAGAGTGATGGTCCGAGTTAGAGAAGTAGTAGTCCTCACTATTTTTGATAAATAGTGTGATAATAATTATAATGAGGACTTAGTTTGAATCTTAATATTTTTTACATATTTGTATTGACACTCACAGTTGTGTGGTCGTATTTTGCACGACCGTATGATATAAAGTTTGTATTTGAATTCTGTACCATGTATTTGGCGACTCAGAATAGATTGGGTTGACTGGACCTATTCTGGGGGGCGTCACAGTTGGTATCAGAGCTTAGGGATATGATCTCTGGCGAAGATCGGGGAATAGAACTAGGAGGGGAGAGACGAGTAAATCCTTCGCTAGTGTGTCCTACCTAAGCTTATGTGATATTTAATTGGTCAGTCGGAGCATAGGGTTAATATGTGATATGTTGATTTGTTCCCTTGTTTTATGGCAGTATTTGAGAATGGCAGCTGAGAATGTTAACAACGAAGTGAATGAGACCGTGGAGACACCTTTAATCGTTAACCAGGAGAACGTGCAACAAGAAGGCAATGTTAATCCTGAAAATAACGCTGGTCAGACGATAAACGATGAGATGTTTAGAAGTTTTTTGCAGTTTATGCAAAATCAGACGAGGGAGACTCGTGTGCAACATACAGGTGGAAATAATAACAACACACGAGCTGTCACTGCTAAGCAGTTCAAAGAATTGGGACCACCAGAGTTTCTGGGAAAGCCAGATCCGATCAAGGCGGAGACGTGGATTAAACAAATTACCAAGATATTTGATGTCTTGGGATGTACAGAGGAACAGAAGGTTCCATTCGCCACGTTTATGTTCCGTGGAGAGGCAGATTACTGGTGGGAATCTGTGAAACGTACCCAGCCTGCCGCACTTAAGATGTCTTGGGAAGCGTTCCAGAAACTGTTCAATGACAAGTACTTTCCTGAAAGTATTAGTCATATGAAGGAAGTAGAGTTTATCCGACTGGAACAAAATAACATGACGGTATCCCAGTACGAGGCTAACTTCGCGGAGCTGTCCAGGTTTGCACCTCATTTGGTGGAGAATGAGGAACGTATGACGCGGATGTTTCTAAGAGGTTTGAAACCCGAAATACGTCAATACCTCATTTCTCATAAATTTTCTTTATATTCGGATGTAGTAAACAGAGCCCAGTTATTAAAACGAGATAATGATTATGTTCAACCGAGGGACCACAACCAAGGTCGTACCGGTGGCAGCAGTCATCGGAGCAATGACAACCAGCGAGGATGAAAGTATGACAGAAGCGGTAACCACTCCGATGGTTATCGTGGCCATGATAGTAGAAGAAGCGAATCGGGGGGAGATTTCAAGAAGAGAAGGCACAACAATGAGAACGTGAAGACGTCGACATCAGCACCAGCATCAACTGTTTTGAGGGGAGGAGAACGACCACCGGTCGTATGCTTTAAATGCGGGAAAGAGGGACATATCAGCCCAAACTGCCCACAACAATTCAAAGGATGCTATAACTGTGGAAAAGAAGGACATACAGCTCGAGATTGTCCTGTTGCGAAACCAAGTTCAGCGGGGGTGGTGATTCCAAAGGCGGTTGCAGACAAGTCAAAGTCGGTGATTCCTGGAAGAGCGTTTGTCGTGACAGCCCAAAACACGAGGAATCCACACAAGGTGATTACGGGTAAGCTGATTATAAACTCTTGCGAAGTTTATACCTTGTTAGATACCGGTGCTACCCATTCCTTTATTTCACCTGCTTGTGCTCAACGTTTGAACTTGACTTCTGATAAATTAGACTTTGACTTATCTGTTGAAACTCCGTTAGGAGAAACCTTTGTTACATCTACAGTTTACAAATCTTGCTTGATTCAGATTGGTACCTTTACCTTACCTATTGATCTTATATCTTTGAAAATACTTGCATTTGACGTGATTTTAGGAATTGACTGGTTAACCACTTACCATGCCAGAATTGATTGTTTTCGTAAGGTTGTTAGTTTTCATATTCCTAATCAACCTGTTGTGCGAATTCAAACCACCAAACCACTAAAATCAGTCAATATCATTTCAAATCCCAAGGCTATTCGTTTATTGAAAAACCGATGTCAAGCTTTCTTAGCTCATGTCACTGATCTAAACCAGAATACATCAGATTTGAATGATATTTCCGTTGTTAATGAGTTCCTTGATGTATTTCCCGAAGAACTTTCCGGTCTACCCCCAGAACATGAAGTTAAATTCTTTATTGACCTTGAACCCGGTACAAAACCCATTTCTAAAACCCCATATCGAATGGCTCCTATTGAACTTCAGGAGTTAAAGATCCAATTACAAGAGTTGTTAGACATCGGTTTTATTCGTCCTAGTACGTCTCCTTGGGGTGCTCCTGTTTTATTCAAAAAGAAGAAAGACGGGAGTATGCGACTTTGTATTGACTATCGGGAGTTGAGCCATGTCACCATCAAGAATAGGTATCCGTTACCTCGTATTGATGACCTGTTCGACCAGTTGCAAGGAGCGCAATTCTTTTCAAAGATCGATCTTCGTTCTGGATATCATCAGTTGAAGATTAAAACTGAGGATATTCCAAAGACTGCTTTTAGAACACGGTACGGGCATTATGAGTTCTTAGTCATGTCTTTTGGATTGACTAATGCTCCTGCTGCTTTCATGGATATGATGAACCGTGTATTTAAGGAATATTTGGATCAATTCGTTGTTGTCTTTATTGATGACATCCTCATCTATTCTAAAAGCCGTGAAGATCATCAACACCATTTGAAGTTAGTACTTCAAAAGCTTCGTGAGAACAAGCTATACGCCAAGTTAAAGAAATGCGAGTTCTGGCTTGAGGAAGTAGCATTCCTTGGGCACGTGGTATCGAAACGTGGAGTATCTGTGGACCCGGCGAAGATTGAAGCAATACAAAGCTGGGAGCAACCTAAGTCGGTGACTGAAGTACGAAACTTTCTGGGCTTAGCTGGTTATTATCGGAGGTTCGTAGAGAGATTTTCTCGAATCGCTACTCCATTAACTCAGTTGACCCGGAAAGATACAAAATTCGTTTGGAGCGAGGAATGCGAGAAGAGCTTCCAAGAGCTCAAGAGGAGACTTATCTCGGCACCTGTTCTGACAATACCATCTGGTTCGGATGGATTTGTTATTTACAGCGATGCTTCGGGCAAAGGGTTAGGATGTATTCTCATGCAACATGGGAAAGTCATAGCCTATGCCTCGCGACAACTCAAAGAATATGAGAGGAATTATCCTACTCATGATCTAGAGTTGGCAGCAGTCGTTTTCGCGTTGAAGATCTGGAGACATTACTTGTACGGAGAGAAAGTGGAGATTTATACGGATCATAAGAGTCTTAAATATTTCTTCACTCAGAAGGAACTCAACATGCGGCAACGACGTTGGCTTGAGCTGTTGAAAGATTACGATCATACTATCCAATACCATCCTGGAAAAGCGAACGTGGTAGCTGACGCGTTGAGTAGAAGATCATATGTGGGAACGAGTGCGATGATGTTAAGTATACGCGTAGAACCAACTTTGATTGATAAAGTTAAAGCTGCTCAAGCTACGGATGCGGAGCTGATGAAGTTGAAGAAGAAGGTGCAAGAAGGTGCTATTCCAGAAGCAAGAATCGATGAAGAGGGAATACTTCGAGTCAACTCCAGACTTTGTGTTCCTAACGATTCCGACTTGAAGTATAGAATCATGATGGAAACACACAATACACCGTTTGCAATCCATCCTGGGAGTACTAAAATGTATCGTGATCTTCGACATACATTTTGGCGGGGCAATATGAAGAGAGAGATCGCGGAGTTCATCTCGAGATGTTTAACTTGTCAACGTGTAAAGGCGGAGCATCAAGTGCCGAAGGGTCCATTGCAACCACTGGAGATTCTGAAATGGAAGTGGGAACACATTACGATGGATTTCGTTACGGGTCTTCCCAAGGTTTCTCAAAGCTTAGATGCGATTTGGGTTATTGTTGATAGATTAACCAAGTCTGCTCATTTCTTGCCGATACAAGAGACTTATTCCCTTGAACGTCTTGCTCATATGTACGTGAATGAGATTGTGAGGTTGCATGGCATGCCAGTATCCATAGTTTCGGATCGTGACCCCAGATTTACTTCACGATTTTGGATCAGTTTGCAGAAAGCTATGGGCACGAATTTACGATTCAGTTCGGCTTATCATCCTCAAACAGACGGACAATCGGAAAGGACTATCCAAACTCTTGAAGATCTATTGAGACTCTGTGTTCTAGACTTCAAAGGGAGTTGGGATAAGTACTTACCATTGGTAGAATTCTCCTACAACAACAGTTATCAGGCAAGTATAGGCGTAGCTCCATTCGAAGCGTTGTATGGGAGAAAGTGTCGCTCTCCAGTATGTTGGAATGAGGTGGGTGAAACAACATTGTTGGGACCGGAGTTAGTACGTATGACTACAGAAAAGATCCAAATGATTCGACAACGTATACAAACCGCACAAGATCGACAAAAGAGTTATGCGGATCTTCATCGAAAGGACGTGGAATTTAATGTTGGAGACCATGTGTTATTACGTGTTGCTCCGTGGAAAGGAGTTACGAGGTTTGGGAAGAGAGAAAAGCTCAATCCACGATTCATTGGTCAATTTGAGATTCTTGACCGAATAGGAAATGTGGCTTATAGACTCGCTTTACCTCCAAGCATGTCTCGTGTTCATAACGTGTTTCACATATCCGTGTTACGTAAATATGTGAAGGATCCAAACCGCATTATTGAGTTAGAACCAGACGAGATAGCCGAAAATTTAACGTACGAGGAGGTACCTGTCAAGATCTTGGATAGGAAGGAGCATGTCCTACGCTCGAAAATTATACCTCAAGTTAAAGTTTTGTGGAGAAACCATGCAATTGAGGAAATGACCTGGGAGTTGGAATCGGAAATGAAAGCGAGGTATTCTCACCTTTTCGACATACCAGGTACGTACGTCAATTTCGAGGACGAAATTTCATAAGGAGGGGAGGTTGTAAGACCCCAACTTTTATGAATAAAAATTTAATTTTCTTTATATATTATTTCGAAATAGTAAGGTGTTGATTTGATAAATATGAAAGTTATGGGTGAAATGTGCAAACATTTTTAAAATGAGCAAGTGGTTATAAAATATTCTTGTTGTCGGGGAATATTCGTTTGGTCGTGGAATATTCTTGTTGTCGGGGAATATTCGTACGACGGCGCAGCTATTTGTGGGCCCCCACAACGGAATAACTGTCGGATATAGAAAGCGACAGAAATAACTTTTTTACAAGATAACGGCGTGGTTGTTACCGTTAGTACTGTTGAAATACCCGGTGGTTAAAATACAGTGATACACGGTGTTGCATAGTAGCACACGGTATTGCACAGTATTTTGAATTATTGAGTCTTACGTGAGAAGCCATTACTCAATTATTGTTACAGTAATTACTGTTCAATATTTTATATTATTGGCTCAATAATTGCTACGTTGATATTTTATATTATTGACTCAATAATTGTTACACTGATATTTTATTGACTCAATAATTGCTACGTTGCCATTTTATATGATTGATTCAATAATGGCTACAGTTGATATTTTGTAGTATTGATTCAATAATTGTCGTTGCACAGTATTTCACGTTATCAACTCAATAATTCATATTATTTGAATAATATTATTAGATAGCATTATTAACAATGTCTAAGGAAGTTCTGTCTAGGAGGGGTTATTTAATTGCGCGCCAGTAAGGAGAAGTCCTTATCGGAAGGCCCCCTCTCTCCTGGGAACGACCTCGTTGTTAATATTGTAGTTCTAAAATATTATTTGTGAATAATTAATTATTGATTTATATGATAAGGAAATATTTATTTTGTGGATATTAAAGAAGGAATTGGCGCTGGTGAGTTTTTATCAATATTTTGGTGTGAGAAATCATCTGTTTTTGGATTTCGGATAATTTATGTTTGGAATTTGGAAAAACTTCCTTCTGCAAAGTTGTAGAGAATTAAAATTCCTATGGAAGGACATAGAATTTGTATTTTTCTGACAAAGAGGCTATTTGTTATGAATTATTGAAATTTCGGAAAATAAATATATATTTTAATGGGTGGGCCCCACTTTTGTTGAAAATTCAAATTTTTGAAAAGCCGCCAGGCGGCTGAAATTATTTTGAAAATAATAATATTTTATTATTTTAGTCTCCTTTGGCATCCTAAGCTTTTCCTATAAATAGGGTGCTTAGGTTAGAATTGAAAATCACACCAGAATCAGAAGTTTTCTCTCTATAATATCAAGCGTATTTTTGTGAATATTTCAATACTTTTAGTGTTGCTATTCAGTGCAAGTTTTCTTCCATATTATATCCGATATTTCAGTCAGAGGTACTATCTTTTTGAGGTAAGGGATGTTATTTTCTTTCGTAAATGATATTATTATTTTCAATATCATTATACAGAAATATTGTCATGAATTTTATGTTGAAATTCTTACTTTTTCCGTCGGGATTACTATTCACGTATACGGCACTATTCACGGAAAAACTAAATTTTCTTCTATTTGTCCAAATTATCTGTTATGGTTACTATCTTTGATTGTATCCAAGTTTTGAGCTCTATTCTTGAATTTTGCTCCATAATTGATTATTACGAGGTATTTTTGAATTGGATATACTAAAATACGAATCCTCAGTCTTTGTCTTTTATCTCACTGGATTCGTTTTTTTAAAAATGTTTTTCATCATTCTCAGTCCTAAAAGGTGATGTAACTGAATATCTTTGGCCTGTAGAGCAAAGATGAATGATTACTTGATGAATATCTTTGGCCTGTAGAGCAAAGATGAATGATTACCTGATGAATATCTTTGGCCTGTAGTGCAAAGATGACAGGTGTTGAGATGAATATGACCACTAATGATACAAATGAATATCTTTGGCCTGTAGTGCAAAGATGGATATTTGATTCGAGATGTATATTGATTGATGTTACAGGGATAAAATATTAATGATGGACTTTTAAATCATAGAAGATAGTAGACTTGATTCTCTGCTTAACTCTTTTAATGAATTGTTATTTCTGCTGCGAATATTGATCTAAGATTGGTTGTCCATTATATTTTATCTGATTTATTGAAGGCTAACGATAATTTATTTTTCATTATCTTAGTCATAATATTCTTTACTGAGCTAGTTGAGCTCATCCTTTTCATCTGTTGTCCTCTTCAGGAAATGAGAATGTTGCGGGAACTAGTCGGGGGACAGAGTGATGGTCCGAGTTAGAGCAGTAGTAGTCCTCACTATTTCTGATAAATAGTGTGATAATAATTGTAATGAGGACTTAGTTTGAATCTTAATATTTTTTACATATTTGTATTGACACTCACAGTTGTGTGGTCGTATTTTGCACGACCGTATGATATAAAGTTTGTATTTGAATTCTGTACCATGTATTTGACGACTCAGAATAGGTTGGGTTGACTGGACCTATTCTGGGGGGCGTCACAATAAATATATTTAGCTCCAAATTAAAATTATCAAGCTCAAATTTGAGCTCAACATTCGGACCTATGTAAATAAATTTAAGAGTTTTGGACTTAGCATCATCTTAGTAGGTGCAATTATTTTCTTTCATGTTTAAATTTGAACAATATAGTCAGATGGTTTAATAACTTCATGATATTTTTGACATTTTATCATTTATTATTCAAAATTTTATCACAAGATATGACATTTTTACAAGTGACAACCAAACTATCCCTATTATGTAAATATGTTATAACAAGTGTGTAAGACCCCAACTTTTATGAATAAAGATTTAATTTTCTTTATATATTATTTCGGAATAGTAAGGTGTTGATTTGATAAATATGAAAGTTAAGGGTGAAATGTGAAAATATTTTAAAATGAGCAAGTGGTTATATAATATTCTTGTTGTCGGGGAATATTCGTTTGGTCGTAGAATATTCTTGTTGTTGGGGAATATTCGTACGACGGCGCAGCTATTTGTGGGCCCCCACAACGGAATAACTGTCGGATATAGAAAGCGACAGAAATTAATTTTTTACAAGATAACGGCGTAGTTGTTACCGTTAGTACTGTTGAAATACCCGGTGGTTAAAATACAGTACGCGGTGGTGCGCAGTAGCACACGGTATTGCACAGTATTTCGAATTATTGAGTCCTACGTGAGAAGGAACCTACTCAATTATTGTTACAGTATTTACTGTTCAATATTTTATATTATTGACTCAATAATTGCTACGTTGATATTTTATTTTATTGACTCAATAATTGCTACGTTGCTATTTTTTTATGATTGATTCAATAATTGTCGTTGCACAGTATTTCACGTTATCAACTCAATAATTCATATTATTTGAATAATATTATTAGATAGCATTATTGACAATGTCTAAGGAAGTTCTGTCTAGGAGGGGTTATTTAATTGCGCGCCAGTAAGGAGAAGTCCTTATCGGAAGGCCCCCTCTGTCCTGGGAACGACCTGGTTGTTAATATTGTAGTTCTATAATATTATCTGTGAATAATTAATTATTGATTTATATGATAAGAAAATATTTATTTTGTGGATATAAAAGAAGGAATTTGTGCTGATGTGTTTTTATCAGTATTTTGGTATGAAAAATCATCCGTTTATGGATTTCGGATAGTTTATGTTTAGAATTTGGAAAAACTTCCTTCTGCAAAGTTGTAGAGAATTAAATTTCCTATAGAAGGACACATCATTTATATTTTTCTGACAAAGGGGCTATTTATTATGAATTATTGAAGTTTCGGAAAATAAATATTATTTTATAAATGGTGGGCCCCACTTTTGTTGTTTTGTTGAAAAAAATCAAATGTTTGAAGCAGCCGGCGGCTGGAGAAGTTTTGTAAAAATAATATTATTTTATTATTTTAGTCTCCTTTGGCATCCTAAGCTTTTCCTATAAATAGGGTGCTTAGGTTAGAATTGAAAATCACACCAGAATTCGAAGTTTTCTCTCTCTATAATATCGAGCGTATTTTTGTGAGTATTTCTATACTTTGAGTATTAGTATTCAGCGCAAGTTTCCGTCAATATTATATCCGATATTCCAGTCAGAGGTACTATCTTTTTGAGGTAAGGGATGTTATTTTCTTTCGTAAATGATATTATTCTTTTCAATATCATTATACAGAAATATTGTCATGGATTTTATGTTGAAATTCTTACTTTTTCCGTCGGGGTTACTATTCACGTATACGGCACTATTCACGGAAAAATTAAATTTTCTTCTATTTGTCCAAATTGCTTGTTAAGGTTACTATCTTTGATTGTATCCAAGTTTTGAGCTCTATTCTTGAATTTTGCTCCATAATTGATTATTACGAGGTATTTTTGAATTGGATATACTGAAATACGAATCCTTAGTCTTTGTCTTTTATCTCACTGGATTCGTTTTTTTTTAAATGTTTTTCATCATCCTCAGTCCTAAAAGATGAATGATTACTTGATGAATATCTTTGGCCTGTAGAACAAAGATGAATGATTACCTGATGAATATCTTTGGCCTGTAGTGCAAAGATGACAGGTGTTGAGATGAACATGACCACTGATGATACAAATGAATATCTTTGGCCTGTAGTGCAAAGATGAATATTTGATGAAATTAATATTGATTGATGTTACAGGGATAAAATATTGATGATGAACGGTTATTTCCGCTGCGAATATTGATCTAAAACATGTTATCAATAATATTTTATCTGAACTGTTGAAGGCTAACGATAATTTATTTTTCATTATCTTAGTCATAATATTCTTTACTGAGCTAGTTGAGCTCACCCTTTTCATCTGTTGTCCTCTTCAGGAAATGAGAATGTTGCGGGGACTAGTCGGGGGACAGAGTGATGGTCCGAGTTAGAGCAGTAGTAGTCCTCACTATTTCTGATAAATAGTGTGATAATAATTGTAATGAGGAGTTAGTTTGAATCTTAATATTTTCTACATATTTGTACTGAGACTCACAGTTGTGTGGTCGTATTTTGCACGACCGTATGATATAAAGTTTGTATTTGAATTCTGTACCATGTATTTGGCGACTCAGAATGGGTTGGGTTGAATGGACCTATTCTGGGGGCGTCACATTATGCCTTTAATCTTGCAAATTCCATAAAAGATAAACCAACTGGCTTATATGGCCAATCTCTTATATGGCCAACTGCATTATGTTTTGTGGCCCTCCAAACCTACAATTTTTTCACCCCCACTCCTGCCGTTTTTTCATAGTGTAGTTGATAACCAAACATTCATATCAAGGTAACCAAACCTTCATACCAAGGTAACCAATCCACCTCCACACCTGTAGTTTTTTCATAGTGCAGTTGGTAACCAAACTTTCATATCAAGGTAACCAAACAATCATACCAAGGTAACCAATCCACCTCCACACCTGCAGTTTTTTCATAGTGCAGTTGGTAACCAAACATTCAAACCAAGGTAACCAAACCTTCATACCAAGGTAACCAAACCTTCATACCAAGGTAACCAATCCACCTCCACACCTACAGTTTTTTCATACACACCTACAGTTTTTTCATAATGCAGTTGGTAGCCAAACTTTCATACCAAGGTAATCAATTCAATTTTATTAGGTTATCAATTTATTTTGAATGTGATGCAGTTGGTAGCCAAACCTTTATGTAGTTGGTAGCCAAACCTTCATACCAAGGTAACCAATTCAGTTTTATTAGGTTACCAATTTATTTTGAAAGTGATGCAGTTGATAGCCAAACCTTCATACCAAGGTAACCAATTCAGTTTTATTAGGTTATCAATTTTTTTGAATGTGATGCAGTTGGTAGCCAAACCTTCATGCAGTTGGTTTTCAAACTTTCAGACCAAGGTAACCAATTCATACTGCAGGTGTGGAGGTAGATTGGTTACCTTGGTATAAAGGTTTGGTTACCTTGGTATGAAGATTTGGTTATCAACATTACATTACACATCACTCTCTTATCTCTCTCTTTTCTATGCAGTGTTCTTATTTTTCTTTAGACATGAAATTGGACTTGGAATTTTCGGACATGAAGAAATTATGAAAAATCAAATATCCACCTCCTTTCTCCATCCCATCGGCCATTTTGTGGTTGGCTCTCGCTCTGTCTCACTGGTGCAGAGGAGGAGGGATTGATTATCATCATCTGAATTCTAAATCTACTAGCTAGTTCCGACTATCACCACTTAATCATGAAGGATCTATTTTCTCGCAATCGTCGATCTCTCTCCATTCCTCCTAATTCCTTGGACGATTTCACCCAAGGTACTGTTATGTTCTATTCTATTCTTTTTGTAGCAAACTTAAAATTGCGGCGGAGATTCGCGGCGGCAGAGGAGGAAGATGAAGAGAAAATAATTTTTTATTTTTCATCCTTTTGATTTGAATTTTGAATTATGAATTTATTTTTGTTGTTAGATCCCAAATATTTGAATTTGAATTATTAATTATGACAGCCTTGATTTTAGGTTTTCTTATTAATGTGAAATTGAATGGTTTAAATTTATTGTATTATTTTTATAATTATTTTGTGGATGCACTAATGGTGTAATTACTTTTTAATTGTTGTATACTACTGTAAAGGACCCATAATAATATGGGTTCAAAATCAAACCAATCCATCACTTAAAAACTAGTTAACCAACCCAATAGATCCGAGTGATTTTGGTTAACTATATGAATTTTTACTTAAATTGCCAGGTCTATGTGAACCCTATATATATATATATATTGTAAAACAAGATTAGTGTGACGCTAAATTATGATATTATAGTTGTGGCTTAAATTTCACTTCAACAATTTCCTATATTATATAGTTCAAGAATGATATCATCTTTATAACAAAAAAAATTGATCTAGATAATTAAAAGTAAATAATAGTTATAACTTAAAAATGTCGAATTAAGAGTTTTATTATCATTGTTGTTTTATCCAAAAAATGTTTAGTGAATATAATATATATGTCTCAATTTTATTCACAACCTAGGATTTTGACCTAGAGAAAATAATAATAATAATAAATAAATAAATAAACTAAGAAACTGAAATTATCGTTTATATAAAAAAATGAAATTTGTACAGGATGATATACGAATGTAAGTGATGTTATTGTTGAAGGAAAAAAATGATAGCAGTATTTTGGATATAGGTATTTTATTTTTATTTTTTTTTGTCTAAAAATAGGAGGTATGAAAACTATCCTAAATTATGGGTAAGACAAATTATGCATATAACAACGAAATACATCTGAAGGAAGTCTGGCCGCACTTATATCTGAGTCGAAACTCGTATATTTTCGACAGTAACATCTAGAACGTAAAGTTGTCACCAACTATATGTTTACAAGCGTCTATTATTATTAGTTATGTGATGTATAACAATTTTTCTTTGGAAGTTTAAATTCTTTTATCATATTTATTTGTTTGTTGGTTTTGTGATAATTTAATATAAATATTTCAAAAAATATCATTCCTTTGGCTTGTTCAACTTAAATGGAGTCTGAAATTTAGAGCTATAAAACATACTCTTTTCTCATAAAAGTGGTTCCCTAAATTCTGGACCAGAAAATATGGATCCGGTTAGTATGAAGTTATTTTTTTAGTAAGTTGGTTAATTGATCAATAGAATACTGACACACATACAACCTTGCCTGTATGTCAGTATTTTATTGGTCAACTGATCAACTTACTTCAAAATAAACTTTATACTAACCACTTTCAGAAAATACTATTCTTGTTTGGGCCCACAAATAGTACTTCGATGTGACCAACAAGTACCCTATATGAAATTTTAATTTATCTTTTTATGCATTAAGAGATAAAAAAATATGAATAAATTAGTTACTATTATCTCTATTCTATAATAATATTCGTTTTAGTTTCATTCACATGAATTAAGAAAGTCATTTAACACTATCATTTAATAATTAAAATTTATATAAAATTACATCCCTATCTCTTTATGAAAAGTTAAAAACTATTAATACAAGAAGAAAATTTATTGGGACAATGAGAGAAGTTATGGGTAATATAAGAAAATAAATAACTTATTCTCTTAGAAAGTTATAAACGACAAATAAATTGGAACAAATTTTTCTTTTAAAAAATCTGTTATTATGGAATAAAGTTGTGTAATAGACCCTCAGGCTATGTTTGTTTGCAATGATTATAATCTCGAGATTATAATTCATCAAATTATAATCCCAAAATCATTAATCATAGGGCTATATTTGTTTGCAAGGATTATACTTGGGATAATAATAGTAATCCCAAGTGTCTTGTTTGTTTTCAAATTTAGATTTGGGACTATTAGTTTGGGGATTATAAAATAAATTAAATAATCTTAGAATTATAATCTCATAAACTATAATTCTGTGATCATAATGTTTGCAAACAAATATAGCATAGGATTATAATTTTGGGATTATAATTATAATCTCAAGAATATTAAGTTATTTTATAATTCATAGACTAATAGTCCAAAGTCTAAATTTAAAAATATACAAGACATTTAAAATTAAGAAATTTCTTAACATGTGCTCTTAATAATATCCAAAAATTTGTCCATAATCAAATATCATTAATTGCGAATTATGATCAGACATACCAAAACAAAACTAAACACAAGATGCAATGCAATATTTATAATGTATGCAACCTATACTACAATGAATGTGAATCCATGTCTCAGTCAGTATTGAACTTTCAAAGCACACACTTCAAGAGAATATTCTCTTGAATTGTGTGCATATTCCCATGAAATTGGTGCAAATATAAAAATCAATAGAATATACACACAGTTCAAAAGAATATTCTTTTGAATTGTGTGCTTAGTATGTGTCCTAAGAGCACGTGTTAAAAAAATTCTAAAATTAATATTTTTATCACAAATATAATCATTGCAAATAAACGTAGTCTTAATTCTTAAATATACACAGAATTATATAAAAATCCCTAAAACGCGGTTTTGACAAATAAATAATACACTTTTCAGGCCGCAATAATGCCGCTCCAAAGGCTTTAATCTCAAAAGAATCTTCCAAAATAAATAAAAAACTACACCAGTCGCAAAGTTAAATATATACTCCATATTTTTTTTACCCATTTCAAAAATATTTTAATTTTTAAATATGTTATTAGTTTTATAATACTCTCTAAAAAAATGAGTAAAATATAATTTACACGTATATTAAAAAAGTAAAAGTAAAAAAAAATTAGTAAAAAAGTTAAATTTATTTTTAGTGGTCCCACAATATTATTTAAAGTGATGAGTATTTTTATTTTATTTTTATACTAATGAACATTTTTTATATTTTATCAAATTCTTTTAAGAATAAAAAAAATGTACAGAATCATACTTTTGCTGACGGAGAGAGTAATACTTTGATGACTAATGAGTAGTAACTAAAAATGCATAGAAAATTATGGATCCTGCTAACATGAAGTTATTTTTTTGATAAGTTGGTCAATTGACCAATAGAATGCTGACACACATACAGTTTTGCCTATGTGTCACTATTCTATTGGCCAATTGACTAACTTATCTCAAAATAAACTTCATGCTAATCACTTTCAAAAATTATGTGTATATTTATAATTGGTTATAACCATTGACCACATATAGTCCAAACAAAGATATATCTTTCTACAAAAAGAATATAAGAGTGGTCTTTTAATTAATATTAATAAAAAATTATACAATATTTTCAAATTTGTCATCAAAATTAATTATGTATTCATTATTTAAGAATAAATATATAACAATACATCCATGATTTTTATAATTTAATAACTAGAATGAGACCTAGAAAGTAGACTTTATGAAAAGGAAAGGACAACTTTGCCCATCATTTTAAGTTAATAAATCATGTGTCATGAGGCTAAATTTGTAATCCTATAGCATGGGTGCCCCATTATTAGTGTGTAGTAGGGGTCCGGAATAATCAGTTCTTTTGTCTTGTAATGGAAGAGGTAGGCAATTTTCAGGGTTGCCATTATGCTCTCCTATATTTGCGTTTTCTACCCATATATTTTGTTTCATTATCCAATTCATCAATCTTATGTAAGGCATAAGATCAAATATTTCGGACTCGATTCGTACTCGCTCGACTAAAAGCTCGATTCGAGCTCGACTCGAAATATAAATAATTTAAATATGGGCAAATTTTAAAATTCGATAAATTACTCAAACCTATTCAAATTATAATTTTCTATTGATATTCAGATCATATTCGCTCGAAAAGTTCAAACTGCTCGGATTCGATCCGAGCTCATGCTAGACTCAATAGTTAAACGAGCATCAATCAAACGTTATTCAATGCTCGATAAATTTTGTAAACTAAATCTGAGTAGTTCAATATTTGTATTGACTCGGTTCATTTACACGCATAATCTTATGAATGAATCTTTGTGTTTATACCCTTGTCATTTTATGCACTTTATTAATTGAAGGGTACAAATGAATAAAACAAGAAGATAACTAAGTACACTACAATCAGTTCTTATTTTTGGTTTTTATGTATTTTTACAGATAAAATGAAATTATTAGGTCTATAACAAAATTCAAATTTAAATTAATAGTTGGGAGGGAGCTCCTATGACCAAATGGGTCATTAATTGAGAAAAATACCAAAATAAATGAGAGGGTATGGAATTTATTTACCATTCATACAATATTAAAGTATTCAATTTCACCATCAATACTATAAAAAGGATATCTTTTAAATTTAGAATATTTTTTATTTTTATTTTTGATAAAAAGGAGTCAAACTCAAGATCTCAGGATTTATGACTAATTTCAAATTTTCCCTTAAACCACTAAGCCAAGCGGCCGTATTGAATTTAGAATGATATATTTGCCATATATTAATTTTAGCAATATATATTTCAAATGTTGAGTGGTAAATATATTTATAATAGACATTTATCATTATTCTTTTTTTGCGTACAATAAATTTTATCCGAATCAAAACCTAAATTAACATGCAATTATATAAAAATGTTTTATCATGCTCACAAAATAATAAAATTGTAAAAAGGGTAATGATCACATTTAATTCGAATTAAACTTTAAGACTAATTAAATCAACTTTAAATGTATATGTTTATATTTTTTTTTTCAATGCATTACCAAAATAGATTACGAAAAATAAGAACACAAGTTTAAAGTCCAAACACGTATGTTTATCTTTATGAATATAACTCAAGGGATGTATCATCATTTAAAATGGGATTACATTTGTAAGAAATTTTTTAAAATCATTTTCAGATGAATTTATTTTTTTGAGAGAATACAATTATAAAATTTGTAAATTATTGGATTAAAATTTACCTCTAGTTAGAAGATTTTTTTTAATTTTTTCTAAAATTTATAAAAGAATTATATCAATTTTGAATTTAAAAATGTCTCGAATCGACTAATAGAAACAAAGCTAATCATATATTTTAAAACAAATGGAATATAATTTTTTAGAAGAATGGGAGTTGATACTAAAAAAGCTTGAATTATGGCTTGAATTATGAAAATAGGAACTGAATGCCTGCCCATAATTTCAGTCTTGTTAATATCATTTGAAAAGCTCACAATAGTCTTTTATAATTTCACTTATTTATATTTTTACTTTTTATTAAAATAAAAATACAAATAGATAAAATTATAAAGTACCGGTGTCCGATTTTCATGTCCAATAGCTTAAATCAATTTCCATTACAAAAGCTGTGTCACTGTCAGTCAAAACTCAAGTCATACAATTTGGAAAAAGTTAACAAAGGATGAAAACAAGAAAAAGAAGAAATCTGGGGGACATTTAGAGCATTTCCAAGACCCAAGGACCCTTTTTGCAAAAAAAAAAACTCCCACACGACCGGAAGGATTAACATACCTTGAGTAGCCCCCTCCATTGTCTGAAAATTTACTCTCTCCCCTCTTCTCTCTGTAAAGTGACACTGTTCTGTTCTAGAGAGAGAAAGGAAGAAATAAAAAAAAAAAAGCCATGGGTTGGTTCCTCTGCCCTGGAAAATCAAAGAAGAAACCCAAAGGGCACCAAAATAACAATCATGAAGATCAGATCTCATCAACTTCAGGTACTTTCAGCAACTATTTACAAGCATGCATTCAATTTTAAATACACTATCAGCACTTACTGTTCAGTTTTTTATTGCTCATATCATTACCAGTTGTTTTTCTTTATATTTTTTTTTGGGTTCATTTGATGTGTTTTTTGGGTTATATCATATGTAATTCAAGTTAAAGATTAATATCTACTCCATCATTGCTTGAATTATTATTTTTGCTGCACATCTCTGTTTGATCTGCTGTTTTTTTTGCTTGCACCATTGATCATGTCATGGTCTACTGTAGATGGGTATTATTGCTAATAAAAATGGGAACCTTTTGGCTATTATCAGTTGTTTGAATTAGAAATTTTGATATTTTAGTATCCAATTTGCTTGAAATAATAGTTTCTGATCATGGGTAATTTCACTGTAAATCAAAATTTGACAATATTCCAACTTCTAATTCTCATAATGGATTAGTTTTTTGTTTTGGCTGGAAGGGACTAATTTAGTTATAGTCTCTTGGAGAAGAGGTGTAAGTATGAGATGGGAGGGCTGATTCCAAGAGTAGTCATTTATTGCAAGAGTATGCAAACATTTGGGCTTTAGGGGTATAACCAGTCTGCCCTTTGCAGAATCTTGTGTGCATAATAATATTGACATATTGTGTAATGACTTGGTAAGTAAGAAAAACCTCCCTACAAAAATGTTTTATAACTAGCGACGTTGACAGAAGAAATACATGGTACTTAATGTAGACTCTTCAGTATTCTTTGCCCGAGAAGAATCCAGAATTAGGTCCTTAATTGTTCTTATTGTTACTCTCTGCCATAGCAAATTCATAACCACCTTGCATATCATTCTCCTTGTGGATTTCAACTTTTATATATTGGATAGTTCTGAATGTGTAGTTTCATTATTTTAATTTCAGAAAAAGCAAAGGTAAATGCTTTGATGGATGTAAAGAAGGATTCTAGAGATGGGGGATCTGGTCATATTGCAGCGCACACGTTTACATTTCGTGAGTTGGCAGCTGCAACCAAGAATTTTAGGGCAGATTGTCTTTTGGGAGAAGGAGGTTTTGGCAGGGTATACAAAGGGCGATTGGAGAGTACCAATCAGGTATGGTACACTTGTTGGATTTTAAACTGTTTACTTGAAAAAATATCATTTTGCCATGATATGCTATAATGCATACTGTGTTTTTCGATGTAAATATTAAGGTTTCATTAAAATCTAGCTTTGTATTTAGTTTGGTTAACATGAATAGATATCACGCTTGTTCTATTAGTTAGATTAGTAAAAGATACTGTAAGTTTTCCAGAAGCTATTTGCTTGTTTGCAGTTAAATTATAGGCTTTCTTGTATATTTTCTTATTTAAGCTTTCAAATTAGCATAAAGATAATTTTGCCTTTCCATTAAAGCATTCAGAATAGAATATTCTGAAATGGTTAATATTGGCCACAAGATATGTTATCTCATGATAGGAGATGATCAAATCTCTTTATTATTTCAGACATACTATAAATTTTGTTTTAATTTTAAACCTTTATTTTTATTTTTTTCTGGAATGAGCCAATAACTTGAAAGGAAAAGTATCACCTACACAAGCTTAATGAAAACTTTTTTTAAAAAAAAATTATATTAACTAGAAACGTGTAAAGTGCTCTGGCTAAGGATTAGGAAATGTATTCATTTAAGGTAAGAAAGTGCAAGGTTTAGGTAAAATTTTACTGAACTTTTGTTTATAATAATGTTGTATTGAATGATATACCTTTAATTCATCAATATTTTTCAAAAGCTAATCCACTCATGATACATTCTTCATGCAAGCACATGTATAAGTTATAACTGAAAGGGTAAATCCGCTGAACCAAATATTACCTTCACTTTGATAGTTTGACTAGTACAAATTTGAGCACTTTGTTAGCGTTTCTATATGCACAACACTCCAACAATGGTTTTGGTTAAACTCTTGATGCCTTTCTTATTAATATATTGGTAGGACCACTATTTTAAGCATTTCTAGTTGGGCTTTTACACTATTGTAAAATCTGAGCCCTGTTATTCTAATATTTGCAGATTGTGGCTATCAAGCAACTTGATCGAAATGGTTTGCAAGGGAACAGGGAATTCCTTGTCGAGGTATTGATGTTGAGCTTACTCCATCACCCTAACTTGGTGAACTTGATTGGATATTGTGCTGATGGAGACCAGAGACTGCTGGTCTATGAATATATGGCATTAGGATCACTGGAAGACCATCTACATGGTATGTTTAGTAACTGATTCCATTAATTAATTCTCAAAAAAAATTGCATCCCAATTGAGGCCTCTAAAGTGCTGTGTGGAGTTAATTTCGAAAAGCTAACATTTGATGGGTCATTCATACCAATAGACATGCATGGACAGAAAAGATAACACAATAATAAAATTTTGCACCATGTCAAGTTACCCCCTCTCGGCAAGGGTTTAGACTCTAATACTGATCTGCTCTAACCACATATGTAAAGGGATTCACGGTGTGTCTTTATTGTATAGAGTCGGTAAACTCTGTTGGTAGTTGTATCTCAGTCCTTGATCGAGTGTAGGGTTAGAGTAGTTTACAGCTAGGGGAGGGTAGCCCCATTGCTATTGGACCAAAGTAATAGGAAACCAACCAAATGTTAGCATGCAATAATAGATACTCTACTTGCCTCTTTCAGTTTTTTTTTCTTCCAATTTTTCATTTAATTGTAATAGATACCCTGCTTGCTAAGTTTTGTTGCTTTCGAAGTAAGCCATATTGCCCATGGCTCAAAACCTAGGTACTTCTGTTTCCTGTTTTAACTTTGTGGGATTATCTAGTGCCTATCCTGTGGGATCACATGAATAAGAGTTCTCTATATGCCCATGTACTCAGATCTCCCGCCTGATAAAAAACAACTTGATTGGAGTACAAGAATGAAGATAGCTGCTGGGGCTGCAAAAGGCTTGGAGTATTTGCATGATAAAGCTAGTCCCCCTGTTATCTATCGAGATTTAAAATGCTCAAACATATTACTTGATGAAGAGTATAATCCCAAGCTATCAGATTTTGGATTGGCCAAATTGGGTCCTGTGGGGGATAAGACTCATGTATCCACTAGAGTGATGGGAACTTATGGATATTGCGCGCCGGAATATGCAATGACAGGTCAGCTTACACTGAAATCAGATGTTTATAGTTTCGGAGTTGTTCTTCTGGAAATCATTACCGGCAGAAAAGCAATTGACAATTCAAAAGCCGGTGGAGAACACAATCTGGTTGCTTGGGTAAGTAATACTTTTCTCTCCTATATTTAATGGTTTCACTGTATGAGATCAACTTCAAGGTGTTCGATGCGGTCCTGGTTCATAAAATTGCCTAAGCAACATTAAAACCTGGTGATAAAGTGAGTCCTCCAATTCACCCAGTCAAAATTTTGAATTCTCTGATGGGATAATCCTCATTTTGACCCCTCAACTGCTGTTTAACCTACATAAACAATTTGAAATAGAATGAGATGCTCAGTATTCATAAGAATCATAACTAACAAAAGCTACATGAAGCAACACAAAAGTTGAGGTTAACTCGAGTAGTATTACCCCCAAAGACTTTAGGCTACATAACCATACAGGGTTGCATAACTTAATGAAAGGAGTTTCCTTTCTTAAGAAACATTTCATGAATCTGATGCACCTCATTAACCAAAACCGCAATAGGTCTAGCATCAAAATACATGACTTGTTAGGTGGGAGCTCCAACCCCTCAAAGCATCTGCGTGTTCCCCCTCCAAACTGTCCCGATCAGGCAATTCTGTGTGCAGCCTCCCAAATATTCTTACATGTCATCTGCATCAAATTTCTAAGCAAACAAAATTTCTGCCACTGACTCACCATGATTTTGTGGCAAACATTTGTGAAGGATTAATATCTTCATTAGCTTACAATGCAGTAAAAATGAATTCTCTCCACCTTCTTGCACACACTACACTAATTTATAAAGATACAGACCTCCTACTAAGGTTATAATCAGTGAGAATAACTACTGAACCCTCTTCGATAGTAATTTAAATGAAGATCTTCTGGAGGGAAGTGCGAAAGGGCTTAAACTGAGAGATTTTAGCCCCTTGTCTTTCTAAAGCAAAATGTCCTGATCACGAGAACGACCCATCCCATTCCCTCTCAAAGATATTACTACTCGTGAGGGAATCAATAAATTCAAACTAGCAGCCCTGGACACTGAAAATGTCTTCTAAATTTCAAATTCTAGACAAGCTGCCTCCGGACAAATTTTAGCCACTTTTCCCCTCTTAGTTAATGGCCAACGACAAATTTGAGAACCTGCCACGCAACTTGATATCTCCGCACTAGCTATCTGCCCAACGTCTGACTCCCCAACTGTAGCCCACCTCGTCTTGCATATTTTCAGAAATTTCTCTTGTGATATCCTATATCCAAATAATCCATTAACAGTACTCCAGAGGTTCCATCCTACAACTACTTTTTCTTTACCAGAACATATCACTACAACCAATACTTCTTAAGGAATATCAAGCTGAAATGATTATTAATGCCAAGGTTCCCTTGTTGGATAGGCTTGCAGATTTTCTTCCACTTAACCAAAGGATATTTTGAAACCCTCCTTGTTAGTTGTTACCTTTTCTTATGAGATTGTCGAGTCTCAATACGTCGACCATAAATAACATGATGGAAGTAATAATATGATGCATGTATTTGAAATTTAAAATTGCGTACAAACTCAAACCTTTAACAATGATAAAATGTTACCAAAAGAAGAGAAGTGCAGCATGCTAGTGCTTACAAGTTGTTTCTTATGGATTTAATGATGTTATTTTTGTTCTGCAGGCGCGACCCTTGTTCAAAGACCGTAGGAAGTTCTCCCAGATGGCCGATCCAATGCTCCAGGGCCAATATCCAGTGAGGGGCTTGTACCAAGCTCTTGCTGTTGCCGCAATGTGCGTTCAGGAACAGCCTACCCTGCGGCCCCTTATAGCAGATGTAGTTACAGCCCTTTCTTATCTTGCTTCCCAAAAATTTGACCCCGAGAGCCAGTCAGTTCGTAATTCTCGATCGGGCTCCTCCACTCCGAGAACCAGAAGGTAATCCCAACCCTTCAATGGGTGAGAGAAAATCAAGTTAAAAACTCATCTGAAAACTGCTCCATCCTCCGGAGCCCACGACTTTTACTGCCATCGCCGTCTGCCCTTCAGGATGATCCGTCTGGTTAGATTTTCATGATCTAGTAGCGATACGATAGTTGGGGCTTGGTGTTTGCATGTCTAGTCAATTTTGCATATAATCCGGAGAACAGGTTCTTTCCCAGCCCACAATGTGTTTATTTTCCTGTGGGATTTTGCATACTTGTGGCGTTTTGCTGTCTATTCGGGTCTCCCCTATATCTCTCTTCTTTATCTGTTTCAAATCTTAGGCGCACAGTTGAGGTGTTTTTATCTTCTCCCTCTGTTTCCTGAAGAGCTGGATTTTCTCTTGTATTTAATGTCTTGCTAATATACAGAATTACATCAACCATACAAGTTTTTTACGATCTTAGATAGTTTGCTCAACTATTACTGGAATTTGCTCATGTACATCGCCTGAATCTATATGATGCATTTATCCTAAGCTAAGCTTTGTGCTATTCTAATATCTACAGGTCAATGGACAATGCACTTTTAGAAATCCATGTAAATATGTAGAGAGTATATTACAATGATGAACTATGCATATTTTCATCTAAAATGTTTAAACTTTTTCTGAATTTGACCTCTTCTTTGGTAGCTAAATCATGTAAATAGAAAATCAGTAATGCTTCCACAACCAGTTTAGAAAGAGTCAGACAGTACTTTAAATTGCAGGCACAAGAATTCAGCATATCTAATTTGAATATCATATATAGATGGAGAATGATCCATAATATGTATTTGCTGTGAATCAAAAATGGGCATATATACCATTCTTTATCGTTCAATATAAGAAGCGATTATTAGCTATGGGCAATTGGGCACTATTCTAACTAGATTAATTGAGAGTTGAGATTACCCTCACCTTTCAAAGGAGGAAGCCTTTAATATTAGGCCTTGGAGTCACTTTATAATGAAAACTTCCTTCAAGACTTTTGCCAGTTAATTAATGTGGGACTTGAAGACCATTAAGTCTTCACTTGGTAGTCTTTTACCAATTAACCAATGTGGGACTAGTGTTGGTGTTGTTTTTTTCTCCCTGATCACATATGAGAATTGCCCATATAATCACATGTGATAGATTCAAGTAATTCAAATGATGGCGAAAAACTGATATTCAATACTTCATAAACATAGGAAAGTGAACCTGACTTCACTCTTTAAAAAGAAAGCACACAGACGAGCAACTTCAGTAGAGCTTAGATGAATAAAATGGAATCAACTCGTGGGGTACTAGTAGATGTTGGAAGAGGAGGAATTGTTGGCAGCAGTACTACTGTTGGATTTGGTAAAGATGAGATTTGTGCGTTAGGCAAAGGCGGTAATGTGGACTCCTTTGGCAGTGCTGGCATTTGCTGGCAATGGGGGAATTGAAGAAAGGGCTACAAGAATTTAGTAATTTGATATTTCTGTTGTTTGTTTGCAAGTGAAAGAAATAACAGTTAAGAATAGTGTATTTATGAAGAGAGAGAGAGAGAGAGAGCTAGTGTTGTAGGAATCTAAAGATGAGATGTGGTTGGCTAAATATGGAGAAAAATTGATTTGTTTACTCCCCAAAAGTTGAATAATGCCCCGAGTTATAAGTCGGATGTTGCCTGAAGAATGGTTTAACTAATGCATGATTGAAGTTGAACCAACCAACATAACAAAACTCCTAGCAAATTTACTAGAACAGAAAATATTGCTTGATAACCACCAGGGGTCCATCACTGCAGATTTTAATAAGTCCCATATTATCTAATATGTCTTCTCGTCTAGTATAAATAGAGACGACCACGGCAAAGTTAAATAAGTACTACATTGTCTATTATGCTTTCTTTACTCTTAATAGTGAAGAAAATATATTACACAATGTGTGACATATATTTTTTCACCGATGAAAAAATAGAAGCAGCCCCAGCGATGAGCATACAGTTTTGTAACATAAAGCGCACCGTTCCTTTATACATTTTGCTTTGCCCCAACTATTGTTATTACAACTTTATGAAGAACAAAATATATATATATATATATATAATCAACTGATAAAATGAGGATATGGCTTATGAGCTTTAAATTGGTGCAATAAGGAAAATATGAAAAGGACAACCAAAACAAAAAACAAGAAGAAAACAAAATCTATGTTGCTCGGTGAACTACTATTAGTACATAAGGATGTTTCCCAAGTTTGTAGAACAGGATACGAGAGTCTCAAGCATCTTGACACAGAACTTAACTTCGCCTCTTTACTGTATCTCCTCCTACGCTTGATGGCCGTTAGGGTCTCTTTGCTGGGTACTTGGGCTCTCTCTCTCACCGGTAGATTTGTGTTCCTTTGGCTCCTCAACGTTAGTGGCCTTTTCCTGTTGCATTCCATTTAACAGTAAGTTGATAGAACAAATCCATTCCCAACAATTTGATACTGGCAGGCTGAGTTAGATATTGGTTTCTCTCAATTTTTAATTTTCAACACCTGGGAATGGGATACACTGCTATACAGTCCAAGAGTCCCTTCTCAACATCGATAAACTTAAAATCCTCATGTATATATGCCAACTCTTCTTTGGTTGTTTATGTTGGTTAAATTAATACAAATTTCACATGTTTTAGAGCCAACTCCTAAAGAATCCTCTTCGCGTCTTCACTCTTTAATCCAAAATACATATATCAAATACAAGTCTTAATTGTGTTATTGCTCCAAATAGTGATCCAATGCCAACCGATAGGTAATTTTAGTGAGTCTTGTATAAATTAAATAGAGTATGTATATCACAGACAAAAAAGTTCACTGCAAGGAAGTTGATGATGTTACCTTTTGTAAGTTATTTTAATTTACAGATTGTTCAAAATTTTTGTTAGCCCAGATTATTATAACATCAAGGAAACAGCCTCTTAACTGATACTGTAAAGCTGTTGCGTTAACAGCTTGAAATAGAAAAAACTCTCTTAATAAGCAGAAAATTGACACAAACTAACCTTGTTCTTTTCACGCCAGCCAAGTCCAAATGGTCTAGATAACAAACTAATCCTCCTTGTGGGAAAGTCTTGTGAGGGTTCTTGATTGCTTCGAACTGGGGAATCTTTTTGTATGGATCTAGAAGAGAAACTTCAGCTTAATATACATGACCAATAATAACCAGAGATGCAGAATAAACATGTTAAATAAGTAGAGTTAGGTCATTCATGATTTTTTACACACAAGTGATTTCACAGAGAAAATATGAGTTGGATTATGAAAAGGGGAAAAAAGAGAGAGAAGGATTTATATATATAAGGAATAATATAAAACTCACGTAATATTACATGGTAAAATACTTTTTGAGTCACCATTTTGAGTTGTAAAACTAAGAAATAAGATGAAAGAGCATTTTATTAATTTTGGTTGAGAAAAATAGAATCTTATGTCAGTAAGGTAAGAGTAAATACCTTGGACAAGTAACAGAATCAATTTAATGATCTTGTCAACATAAAAATATAATCTCATGTCAGCACGATAGAGTAAATACCTTGGGGAAGGTTGTGCTTTATGTTGTCCGGACTGGTACTGCATGGTAGCTTCCAGCATTGATTCAGCCATAACAACCCTCTTCTCCATTTCAGCAAGGGAAGCAATGGCTGATTCATATTTTTCCTGCAGAAACATAGGTGCGTTGGTTATGTATTTAAATCCTGAAACAACAAAAAACAAAATTCCAGACACGGGACATGTATACCTACCAAACCATGAGGTCTAGTCTAGCTTTCTATATGTGGAACAGCAAGAAGTGTTAGAGTTCGTGCACATAATGGTGATGACTGACAAGAATACAATAAGTGGAAACAAGAATAGAAGGATACAAGCAAAAGTAAGAAAGACGGAGCCAGGATAGTAATTCCCATTAATCAAAATGCCCAAATTTATTTCAGAATTCTGTTCTCCAATTAAGCAAAAATAACTGTAATTGAGTTTCAACGTGCACAGCGAAAAGCCACTCCCCTCTCCCACACAAACTATGTTACATAAATTAATTAGTTAATCAAGAAGTACATTTTAAGGACAAATCAATGACATCACAAGCAGGATCATCCCCATTTCTCTCGCACGCACGTCAAATTTGTACGTATGATAGTGATTAAAAGTTCGAACACCCATGACCCACCCTATATTGCATTAATATATCAGCATCAAAAGATTTCCTAAATAATTAAAGAGAGTAATACCTGAAGCACTTGGGCAGCATATCTCTGGGCTGCTGCATCTTGCTCAGCAAATCTGCGAGCATCTTCAGTCACCCTTTGTTCTTGCTCTACCCTCATCAAAACCTATTAAACAAGTGATAATACTATTCCTATGACAAACTTGTATAATGCGAGAGATCAACTATAAAGTCTCTGAAGAAGCAACAGAACCTGAAGCATGGCATTCTCTTGTTCCTGCTTATCAGCAAGGGCTTGCTGAAGCTCAGCGACATCTCGCTCTAATTGCTCAGCCTAAAAAGCAGAGAATTAGTATGCATATTTTGTTTAATGATCAGATATGTAAAAAAAATGTAAGAAAGAGAGAATTCAGCCACAAACAATCATCTGCTTTAGCAACTGCATACTCGTATCAAATTATTTCCAGGAACACGGATAGATGAAATTAACATGGAGAAGTACAAAACTTGCACGAGATTTATTTTTTCCTTTTTGTTAACAAGAAACATAATTGTTTCTAGAAACAAAAGAACAGGCGATAAATTAGGGTTTCAACTTGTTCTCCAAGTTTTACGGTTTTCTTTAGGTAACGTTTGATAAAAAAAAAGTGTAATAAGAGCTTATTAAAATAGAGAATCTATAAAATAGAGGCTCTTTTTAAAAAAAATTTAAATATAAAAAAATTGTTTGATAACTAATTTGTACAGTATGTCTGAATACAACATTTTACTATTTTACCCTTAAATCAGTTTATACAAATTTAAGGTGAGGATAATAATATACTAAATATTAAATAATTAATTCAAATAAAATCACTAACAATGTATAACTACTAAAATATAGCAAGTCAAATAAAAAATAAGAATAATTATGGCAATTTTACATACCATAAAATATGGCAACGATGGCTAGTGAATGATGAATGATGGTTGTGGTGGTGATGGTGTTGGGTGGTGAATGGTGTTGGTGAAGGGTGGTGAGTGGGGGTGGTTGGTGGTGGTGGCGGGCGGTGGTGGGGATGGTTGCGGGTGGTAGGTGGTGGCGAGTGATCATGGCAGGTGGTGGCAATGAGTGGTATAGTGAGAAGTAAAGTAAAGAATTAAAAACATAAAATTATGATAGTGAGAGTAAAAAAGTCAAAAAGACATTGCACAAAATTTTATCAAACAACTTAGCCTCTCTACACAGAAGTGACAAGGCCAAAAAGAGGCAATAAGAGGCTATCAAACAGCCCTTCAGTCTATTTAAACTTGTGTAAACTTCATTATTTTACAAAGTTGAAATATTATTGATCGAGATTAAAGCTTTGTGCTTTTTATGTGCGCTTCTTTATCGATTCCGTGCATGAATAGGTTATTGTTGAAATATTCGAATTCAAATAATCAATTTCAGTTGTTAGCTAAAGTCAGGGATAAGATTAATTTAAATTTAAATATTTTTGTATTTAAATGTTCCACTATTTTAGGGATTCTCGAGCTCCTATTTTTGTGTAAATATCTGGGGGTTTGTTATGTTTCTATCCCTATATATACTATGTATGGTATCAGTTGTAAAGATCAGAATTTAATAAAGAGAATTCTTTTATCTCTCTCTGCGTTTATGGTATCAAAGCAGTAAACGCATTACCCCTTTGAGCCTTTAATTTTTTTTCAAACCCTTAAACACCAGTCCTTCTCTGAACCAAACATGTCGGACATTAGCACACTCAATACCCTTAGCCCAAACACCGTCCCTGCTCGTGGCTCGTCTGCTGCCTCTGAAAACCCTTCACTGCAAATCACAACACACAAACTCAACGGATTGAATTACCTCCAGTGGTCCCAGTCTGTCAAAATGTTTGTTACTGGTCGTGGAAAAATGGGGTACTTGACAAGAACTGTCGTGGCCCCAACCTCTGATGATCCAGCAGTTCTGTTTTCTTGGGAGACCGAAAATGCTATGCTCATGGTGTGGCTGATTAACTCTATGGAACCTGAAATCGGTCAGGTCCACCTATTCCTTCCAATTGCAAAGGCTATTTGGGATGCTGTGGCGGCGACGTATTCGAACCGTGGCAATCCTGCCCAAGCCTTTGCCATGAAGAATAAATTGAAGGAGATTAGGCAAGGTGAACGAGATGTGACTCGTTATTTCAACTAGCTGAAGACTCTATGGCAAGAACTTGACCAATTTGTTGTGAACGAATGGGAGTCCCCTAATGATAGTGCTCGTTATCAACGGTTGTTAGAGAAGGACTGTATTTATGATTTTCTTAGTGGCTTGAATCCTGAGTTTGAAGCAGCACGAGAAAGCGTGCTTGGGACTGAACCGCTGCAGTCCATCCCGGAAATTTTTGCCTATATCAGGAGTGACGAATGTCGGAGGGGAGCCATGAGTGGCCCGCGACCTGCTACCACCATAGAAAAGTTGGCCCTGCTTGTTGAACCAGAGGAGAATGCGCTTACCAGCAGGTCACGCCCATATGTGAAAAGACCAGATCAGAAATCCAATCTTTGGTGCGAGCATTGCAATAAGCCTCGTCATACAAAAGAGACTTATTGGCAACTCCATGGCAGACCTGCAAACCTGCCAAATCGCAACCCAAATCAGAGGAAATTTGGACGAAACTCTGGTCCCAACTGTGCCTATGCTGCTGGAACTGAACATCAACCTGCTAGCAATCAACCCTTCACTCCTGAGTAATTTGATTGGCTTAATCAGCTCATAAATCAACCCAACCACCCAACTGCTGCTACGGTAACTGACACTCCTGTCTGTACAGTAGCACAACAAGGTATTTCCTTTGCCCCTAAAATACCTTGGATTATAGATTCGGGTGCATCTGATCATATGACTGGTCAATTTAAACTTTTTTCATCTTATTTTCCTTCCTCTGGTAGTAATAAGGTTCATATTGCTGATGGTACTTCGTCACCAATTGCTGGAAAAGGCAACATATCCCTCTCAGAAAACCTTTGTTTGTCCTCTGTTTTATATGTACCAAATCTCTCTTGTAACTTTTTTTTCAGTCAGTAAATTCACAAAAACAAATAACTGCATAGCTAAATTTTTTCCCTCTCATTGTGAAATCCAGGATTTGGGTTCGAGGAGGATGATTGGCAGTGCTAGAGAGGTCGCTGGGCTGTACTACTTTGAAGATGCTACTATTCGAAAAGAACAGGTTCAAGTGGTCAATAAAGTTCTCTCTGTGTCAGATGAAATAATGTTATGGCATAGGCGCTTAGGACATCCTAGTTTCCCTTATTTGCAAAAATTATTTCATGTTTTATTTAAGAATAAGAAACCAGTCCAGTTTCAATGTGAAGTTTGTGAGTTGGCTAAACACCAACGGTCTGTTTTTCGTAGTCGTCCTTATAAAAAATCTTGTCCTTTCTCTCTAATTCATAGTGACATTTGGGCTCCATCTCGTGCGCAAAATTTGTCTAATACTCGTTGGTTTATTACTTTTATTGATGACCATTCACGGTTGTGTTGGGTTTATCTCATGAAAGAAAAGTCAGAAGCACCCCAAATATTTAAACAATTTCATTCTATGGTTCCAACCCAGTTTAACACAAAAATTCAAATGATCCGTACTGATAATGGCACAGAGTATTCTTCCAATATTTTAGGATCTTTTTTCAATGATCAGGGTATTATCCATCAATCATCTTGCACCAATACCCCTCAACAAAATTGCATCGCTGAACGAAAAAATCATCACCTCTTAGAAGTTGCTCGTACTCTCATGTTTACAAATACCTTACCAAAACGGTTTTGGGGTGAAGCTATCCTCACTGCTTCTTTTCTCATAAATAGAATGCCTTTCCGAATTCTTAGTTTCAAAACACCTATTCAAGTGTTTACTCAAGCTTACCCTCATTCCAGACTTGTCTCTAATATTCCTCTAAAAGTTTTTGGTTGTGCCGCGTTTGTTCATATCCATTATCAGAACAGAAACAAGTTTGATCCTAGAGCTGTTAAAACTATGTTTCTTGGTTATTCTCCCACTCAAAAAGGGTACAAGTGTTATGACCCTCTCACCAAACGAATGTATGTCAGCTATGATGTCACCTTTTTTGAAGATCAATCCTATTACTCCAAAAATTCACTTCAGGGGGAGCATATAGATGAAGATCATTTTTGGGAAACCACTTCCAGTCCTGTCCAACCTATCCAGCTCTTAGAACCAGTAGGGTCTATCAATCCTTTCCACCCACCTATGCCATTAACAGATGATGTACCGGAGAGGGAAAAAGTAAATCAAAAAACATTAACAGATGTACCAGAGAGGGAAGTAAATCAAAAATCAGGTCCTGAATTGCGTGTTTACTCTAGAAGACAGCAGCATTTGAAGAGCACGTTACAGCCACCAGACTCTAGCACTGATCTGAATCCAAACCTGAACCCAGATTCTATACCAAACTCTATCGAGGCCACAAATCCATCACAGCCAAGTCCAGTTCAGATTCCAAGACCACCACAATCAAGTCCAAAGAAGGAATTACCAATAGCCCAAAGAAAAGGGGTTCGTTCATGCACACTTCACCCTATAGACAGATTTGTCTCCTATCATGCTTTGTCTCAGCCCTACAAAGCTTTCTTGTCAAATTTATCAAGTGTTACAGCCCCAAAGAATATTAATGAAGCTATGAAAGATCTAGCCTGGAGAGGTGATACCTTGAAGAAATGAAGGCACTAGAGAAGAATAAAACTTGGGAGGTTACATCACTACCCAATGGAGTTGTACCCGTGGGATGCAAATGGGTATTCACGATCAAACACAAAGCTGATGGAACGGTGGACAGATTTAAAGCAAGACTAGTGGCTAAAGGGTATACTCAAACGTATGGCATCGATTATCCAGAAACTTTCGCACCGGTGGCAAAAATGAACACTGTACGAGTACTTTTATCATTGGCTGCTATAAAGGACTGGTCTTTACATCAAATGGATGTAAAGAATGCATTTTTAAACGGAGAACTTGAGGAGGAAGTGTATATGCAACTACCACCTGGTTTTGAAGAACCACAAGGGAAGAATAAAGTTTGCAGGCTGCTTAAATCACTCTATGGTTTAAAGCAATCACCACGAGCTTGGTTTGATCGTTTCTCTAAAACTGTTCGGGGGGCAAGATACTCTCAAGGGCGAGTTGACCACACAATGTTTTATCAGCACTCGGATGAAGGGGGAGTTACCATCTTAATAGTGTATGTGGATGACATCATTATTACAAGTAATGATGATGCATAAATTAGGAGGTTGAAGGGGGTGTTGGCTACTGATTTTGAAATAAAGGACCTTGGAAAACTAAAATACTTTCTAGGGATGGAAGTAGCAAGGTCAAAGGAAGGGATAGTTGTTTCACAACGAAAATACACTCTGGACTTGCTCAAAGAAGTCTGCATGTTGGGAAGCAAACCAGCAGCAGTTCCGATTGATCCAAACCACAAGATTGCATTGTTCGAGGGAGGAAAAGATGTTAATCGAGAAAGCTATCAAAGGCTAGTAGGCAAGCTAATTTATTTATCATATACTCGACCAGATATTTCTTTTTCTGTAAGTGTGGTAAGTCAGTTTATGCATGCACCAAAGGGGGAACATCTTATCTTGAGGCAGTTTATCGAATCCTAAAGTATTTGAAGAATAGTCCTGGTCGAGGTCTCTTGTTCAAGAAAGGTGGAGAATTGACAGTAGAGGCTTATACAGATGCTGATTGGGCTGGCTCTGTGACTGATAGAAGGTCTACATCTGGGTGGTGTACTTTTGTAGGGTACAATCTAGTTACATGGAGGAGCAAAAAGCAATCGGTTGTGGCAAAAAGTAGTGCAGAAGCTGAATATAGAGCAGTTGCACAAGGGATGTGTGAGTTACTATGGCTCAGAAGATTGTTAGATGAATTGAAAGTAATCCCAGTGACTCCTATGAAGTTGTATTGTGATAGCAAAGCAGTAATTAGCATTGCCAATAATCCAGTCCAGTATGATAGGACCAAGCATATCGAAATCGATCGACACTTTATTAAAGAGAAGTTAGAAGAAGGAATTATATGTATGCCGTACGCTCCCGCAAAAGAACAAGTGGCTGATGTGTTTACAAAAAGACTTGCTAAGACCACATTCGAATCTCTTACAGACAGGCTGGGATTGTGCGATATCTACAAACCAGCTTGAGGGGGAGTGTTGAAAGATTCGAATTCAAATAATCAGTTTCAGTTGTTAGCTAAAGTCAGGGATAAGATTAGTGTAAATTTAAATATTTTTGTATTTAAATGTTCAACTATTTTAGGGATTCTCTAGCTCCTATTTTTGTATAAATATCTGGGGGTTTGTTATGTTTCTATCCCTATATATACTATGTATGGTATCAGCTGTAAAGATCAGAATTTAATAAAGAGAATTCTTTTATCTCTCTCTGCGTTTAGTTATTTATTTCTTCTTTCCACCTTTGTCTTGCATCATAATTTTAAATGAAAGATATGGTATGTTAATAAACAGGATGTGACACTAGAATAATAAGAACATCCATTTCTTCATCACAAGACAATTAAGGAGAAATGTGCTATATTAGGTTCCAATATACCTTTGCACTCAATTCCCGTCGATTATCCTGTTTCACCATCTCCATCAAAGCTGTTTCCAACTCCTCAGCTCTGGAAAGAGACAAAAAGGAAAACAATAAACATTTTTACTGCTGCATTGAGAAAATTACTGATGTGTTATTTCATAGTTGATAAAACAAAATGACAAATTATAAAGTACATACATTTTATGGAAGCTCCTCAATCATTTATAGACCAAGAACATAAAGAAAATTAAATATGTTTTTTTAACAAATAAGGTATCTTTTATATTTTCATAAGACTTCCAAACAGAAACATAAATATCATTCATCTGATTTTTAGATGTTTCCAGTTATGAAGCTATACTACTTAATTCGTGATGTTTTACATTCCTACTTACAAGTCTTGCTGTATGAGCATCTACCTTGCAAAACAAGAATTCTGACACGAAGTTACAAATTGCTCCAAAACTAAAAACACATGCTCTTAGAAAACACAACCAACAATGCAAATAATACTTTAAAACCTTATGCAGGTAAGATACTGACAAGCTGCCTCCGAGAGACTTTCCAGAAAGACCAAGGAAGGACTTGAATAACAAGACCTATAAAAAAGAAAAAAAACAGGAGAACTATATATGTGCACCTCACAAACTATCTCCTACAATTTCCTTCCGCATACCAATTCAAAAAGTAACCTGTGACTATTTAGTAATCCAAACCCCTGATCCACCCCAAATCTCGTAGTCACTACCCTTTTCCACAAATGATCCTCATCTGAAATGAACCTTCGAAGCCACTTACCCAGCAAAAGCAATGTTAAACTTCCCAAGTGGACTGATAATAGTATAGTCTACATGCACAGAAGTTGGGACCCCTTTTCGCACTTCTTTAAATAGAAAATTGATACAATTATTTATCATAAACAAATGTTGTACATAGAAAACAAAAAGAAACACATAAAAATTAAAGTAAACACTTAGCCTGTAAGATAATTGTTAGCTAGGAATGCAACATATTAAAAGTGTATTGCATAATCACAAGCATAAAAAACTTCACAATGAGCAACTGTAAATACATTCTTAATATACTTGCACCACGTTTCCAACAGCAACAAATCCAATCCCACACAGCACATTACATAGCATAGTAATGAGAACTAGTCCAACAGGGACCCAAATACAACTAATTCCATTTATTTTGACTTAAACTTGCACTTTGCAAAACCACAGTGAATATATTAACCTGAGTATAGCAGAACGTTTCTCCTCAAGCAATTTGCATAATTCAACCTTCAGCCACACCACCTGCACATGTACTGATATTAGAAGTCCAAATATATTGTATGGTAAGCAGATGCAGCCTATAAGAACCTCAAACATGTGTGTTTGTCCATGTATAATATGAAAGATAATACAATTTCATATGAGATTCAATTTTCAGCCTACCCCAACTAGTTAGGCACAAAAGGTGTGTTGAGTTGAGTCTAAAATAAACGATAATATCAAAAAAATGAAGAAAATTCTGTAATTATTTTATTTTAGAAGGGTTACCCACTTAGAACCTGTAGATAAGTTTTAGTCGAGCCCTAATAAATGTTTTTCTTTAGGTTAGCTAGTTCTTGTTTTGCATTATCTTATATTCTACAAATCAATAGTAATTTGGTAGTGACATACTTGCTGACAATGGACCATTTTGACGGTCCTTGGGTTGCCATTTGATTCAAACAGTGGTTTTGGGTCTTTCAGTAGAGGCTCGTTCAAAATTTATACAAGCTAAAGTAGTCATCTTAAGTTGCGACTACAGATCTATACCATTTGAGCTTACGTTATTCAGAAGTCTGTATAATACTGGAAGACTTTCTATTAAAGAGCAAAACCTTCACAGAAATCTTCAGCTCTTTGTAATTTGTGTCATGTCATTCCAACCCCAGCAGTTATGCTGAAGGAACCCAAATAATGATTAATAAATTTCTCCTCTGCCTTCTTTACTTATTCTTGATTCGCTGCAAGCAGAAATTTCAGTTTTTTAATCACAGTCTGCCCACTAATTCATTATTCCTTGATCCAAGTCCTACCTGAATAACAAACTCTTCTCTTGCTCTATGTTTCTTAAGACCTAAAACCTTAAAGCTATGCACTGTCCTTCAGCATTTTTCGTCGACTTCTAAGCATAATCTCATGTGATCTTCAAAGGTTCACGATAACTCAAGAAACAGTAATCAGCCCCTTACTAATATTCACAAATATTAATAATAGCTCCAAGCTGACTTGGAACACAGTCCTTCGCTCATTCTATGACTAATATTAAAACCCCAAAACCCTATCCCTTTCTTGCACCCTTACAAAACCATGAAATACCTAACTCTTTATGAAACTGAACACACAAACAGACAATAGTTAACCCATGAACAAACTCAAACCAACATGCAATCGAACATCAACTCTAACCACTAGGTATCAGCTATTGAATCCTTTATTCTCAGTCAGCTCTTTCTAAAGTCATATCCTTGGTGAATTCAAGACATCGAACATACTCTCAACTTCAACTCTTGCCGTCTTCGGACTTCCACGCATTTTCACTTGGATGAAGTAGTCCTCCTTACCAAAATGCTGGTTCTTGTACACCGGAAACATGGTTAACCCATCTCGGGTTACTGCTGTTATTTTATCTTCACTTGATAACATTTCCAATTTCTCAAGAATACAACATCAGTTTCTTAAATTTATACTCTAAACCGGCCCTCATGCATCTCAATTCTCAAATCTCACTTCAATTTTCAGCTGTGCTTTTTGGCATTATATTCTTCCTCTTGGACAGTGGATAATTGTACTCATGTGCCAACCAGGACTTGAACCCTTCACCTCCCTCTTTAAGGTGGTAGGTGACACCACTAAAGCATGATAACTTGTCGCGAGGCACATTCACTTCTTGAACATTTCGATTCTCATATTCTCAAAAATCTCATGACCATTAAAAATAAATAATATAAAATAAACTTTTCAACAATATAGGGATAAAAAAGCATTTAGATGGATTTATAACTGTCTCAGGAAGCAACATTCATGAGGTGTGTGTGAAGTAACTTCTTCCCTGTTTCATCCCAATGCAGGAGCATTTGACCACTAAAATGTAAGCAATTTCTCTACAGCAAGTTTGGAGCCATAATACTTGCCTAGTGCAAAATTTGGGTATTTCAAGTGCTATTTTTCGTAATGAAATTAGTAGGTGACAATTAAGCGCACTCAAACGATTTGAAAACTATCTATTGTAATCGCAATCCACAATTATTACTTTCTTTCATAGGGTTTATAATCAGGAGTTTGCTTCTTAATCAAGAACTTTTGCAAAATTTATGCATGAGAGGGGGTGAACAATAGTTGGATATGATACAAGAAGAAACACAAAGGAACCTGCTCTTGAAGGTCTGGAACAGAATCTATCTCCACATCCCCAGTCATGTTCGTAGACAAATCATCCGAATTGATAGAATCAGAATTCATTCGAGATAAGTCACCGTTCGTATGTTTATCAGCCACTTGATCGGTTTTATTGGTCCCCACAATCAAGGACCCAGGATCTTGCTTGAAACCATATAGTTTAGATGCTAGGCCTTGTGAATCCTTCAAAACTCGAAGTCCTTTGGATCTTTCCTCAACTGCAGCTCTTACAGTTGGTCGATGTTTATTTCGTAATACTTTTAATCTGGCTTCATTAACGTTTGGGTAGCCCATGCAAGCTGTCAAGACAAGTTGACTACTGTCAAATGTTGAGCCAGCCAGTGATTGCAGCAGAGTAACTGCATCTCCAGCATCCTTTGTTGTAACCAATGCCGGTCCTACAAGAAACTGAACATAATTAAGTTTCACATTCAGATAGAAAACATAGTAAAATGAACACACACATCTGTGCTTCTAGAAACACATCAATTACTAATTTATTTCACCCAGTACCATATAACTCCATCAATGCAAGTGCTGTTCGAAATAGCATAACGCGATTTCCCTCGAATAAAAGCACATCCCAAACTCTAAGAACTGAAGCAAAGAGACACCCATCAGATTACAGGTAAACTCACAAGTAAGAGACTACTAGTGCAAATCATAAGAATGAGATCACACGACCCTGACAAGGCTTATCAAAAACATATGATGTTATTTGCAATGTCAACATAAAATCAGGTACAGTTCTACACGATGAAAACATAGAACCTGACCACTTTCCCATGGTAGCATGTTCATAAATATTGACAGGAACCACGGTCCAGTGACCCATGCCACTTGCAGTCCAAGGTAATCTAGATGATTGGCTGCAAAAGATGCATGTCCAATAAGAAACCCAAACAAACTTTAAATATACTAAGGAAAGGCAATACTATAACAGAACAAACCCAATTTAGGAAATCTCTCGCACACCAACTCCTCAAAAACAAGTTGGTCAACCTGGAAAAACAGAACACAATTTAACATATTAAACCTTAAATAACTCCCTCTGAATAATTAATTACTCTTAATGATACTCTAATTTACTCATTCACTACTTTAAGAAAACCCAGGTTCAGAAATCGCAAAAGCAAACCAACTCGCAAGCAGCAATTACCTGAGATTCTATCATTTCCTCTGAATAATAGCCATCAAAGTAGTCATCAAGGATGCCCATCAAAGCCCTGAGAGTTTTATCAAACTTTAAGCGTGCATTTTGTATGGTGAACCGTCTTTTAATTTTTACTTTTTCGATAGGTATGTAATATAGTGAGATGTGGAAAATGCTACATAGTGTACGAAAGAAATTGGAACAGATAATAGCATGCACTGGTTCAGCTCTTTGGGAAGGGTAAAGTAACTCATACTTTTATTTAAAGATAACAGCACAGCGCAAGACACATTTGGGTGAGAGAGAGAGAGAGAGAAAATGAAAGTAGAAAAGGCTCAAGTTTTATAATTTAGTAAAAACTTTCTTCCGCAAATAACTGAGATCTATTCATTTGAAAGATAAATCTAACCAACATTGAAATGAAACCCACCAAAATGCATTTTCCTCAGGCATCAGAAGCAGTAATAAGCCTGCGAAGAAATTCATGGCCTGCATGTACATTGAATCCAAAAACAAACACAGGTAGATAGTATCAGTATATCATAAAAATAAAATTTATTCCATTTAGCAGGAAAGTTATAGTGACCGTATTTTTAGATTTGTTTGTGAGATAAAAAATGAACAGAAGTGAATGTAAGCACATAGTTGCACAGAGAAACTTATTGTTGCATTCATAAATGTAAGACCTTGATAAGCTTGTTTAAACTTCAATGTATAATATTTTAAGAAATATAGAAAATTAGAGTTTTGCTCTATAAATGTTGTTCAGAACTGAAACTGAAGTATTAAAACTCATTAACTTTTACAATATTGAGCCAGGACTAGTCATTTGCCATTTTTACTATATGTTTAAGCCAGGACCACGGACCACCACTTAGCGAATAGCGACTAAAAAGAAAACAGGAACATAAATGACTCTCAACAGTAGTCTTTCTCTCACTCTCCTCTTCTTTGACTCTCTGCAACTATGATCTGAACTATTAAACAGTGCTCCTTCAAGTAATATGCTTTGTGCTTATTATTTGAGTAAAGTGTTGCACTAATCCTGTTCACTTTGTATCATATACCGACGTCGTATATTTTTACTTTTTAGAGTATGTTGAATGATAAGAGTTGAACAACAAATGATACAACAAACAGATAAATTTGAAGTCACAAGACTTCATAATTACGATAGCTCAGACTCTGGCTGCAAAACCTATACTCTTTTAACCATAGATTTTTAAAAGAAATAAGCACATAGACTATTCCATGTTCTAACAAGTACCTGACAGTAGCCAACGGATGGGTTATGTAGAGCATATGCAGTAAGCAAACGCCTCAAAGAATTTCTACCGTCCTCATCGAGGGCAGGATGACCAGGGAAAGTTCGAGGTAAATCCTGCATATAAAAACCAATTAAATTTTATTTAAGATATCATATAAATTTGTTGGTACCTAAGAACTGAAGTTACTGGTTACGGGAGTTTGATCTTAGTGTATGTAATGACCTTCTCAATCTGCCCTTTCCATTTCTCAGGTACGCAAACTGATTCTTCTGTCATTGACCCCAGAGTATTGTTGTCTAATTCTGAACTTCGATGTTCAGCTATATCACCAGAACCAGTGTCTAGAGCAAGCAAATCTTGATAATATTTCTCCACCCTACGTGTCCGCACACCCACAAAGGCTTGCCAAAGCTGTAATGGCAAGTGTAAAGCATAAGTCAAAATTATTCCGACAAATGAGTTTAACAAGAATAAGGGAACCCAAGAGTTTGCAATCTACCTCTCCCCTGAGAGCCATTGGAACTCCACCTTGAACAAGACACTCCAATTCTTCTTTCCAAGGAAAAGAAGATTCTGAAGGAACCATGTAACCAGCAACACCGGTTGCAGGGGCACTAACAGCATCACTTGAAGGGACATCTTGAGATGGATCAGATCGCTCCACATCATAAAACTCCTCCTCCGAATCCTCTTCAGATCCTCCTTTAGCAGGTCTAGCCACTTCGACGGATGAAAGAGGCTTTCCACTTCGACCATCTTGTTCACTTTCTGCATTGGTCTTCTTCTTCACACGACTACTCATCATATCTTCAATGGCACATAGGGATGGCCTAATCCGAGTCCACGTTAGGACCTGGTGAGATTTTTTATGCTTAGCCGGAGGTACCTCTTCTGTGACATTTCCGGTCCAACCATCAGAATCAAGCATCTTTTCACTTGACTCGTCCCCCCCAACACCCTTCTCGGAGCTAGCATCAGCTTCCTCAACAGTAGACTCAGCATGCAATGCTATATTATTCTCCTCTGCAACTAACTCTTTTACAGGCAACTGAGCACACTCTGCTTGCCGTTCCAGGAAGTCCTTCCACCTATCTGATCTTTCCTCCTCTTCCTCCTACGAACATTAGTATATTACGAAAAGAAGGGTATGATTTACAAATATTTAAGGTTGGTTTAATTTTAAAACCATTCAGTTGCTGAGAGAGCTTTATATCTTAAATCTTTGAGTATTGATCATAAGGAATCACAAATTTAAATTTTATATATATATATAAAGGAATACTATCACTTGAACATTAAACCTAAAAGACAAAATTGATCTTCTTTACATTTCTTAAAACTTTCTCAACAACCAAACAGAGATTACATTTTCAAATTGAATAAGCAAGAAAGAGATGTAAACCTTGTAGATTTTAGCATATTCGCGGTATCTTTGTATGTGTTGAGGTCTGACAGCAAACCCATAAGCATCCCTGATAAAAATTGGAACCAAACACCATAAATTGCTAAAGCTAAAATATCTTCCCATTATCACATTCAACATTAAATTCAGTTCTTGAACATTTAATAACAACAAACATACTCTCCAAGGAAAGTCCAATTTTATCCACTAGACTCATTAAAGCTACACCCCGAACACATTGCAACTGAATTTACCTACCATCTCTACCTCCAAAGCTTGCTGGCTCAAATTGGATAACAACATGCTCCGAAAAGAAGCCGAGTTATACTACTCATACCCCCCAATCACGCAATTAAACAGATTCCAACCAAACACTCCATTCAATCCCAATTTAAAATATATCAATCCAAACATAATTCAAACTAGAACCCCGCAGAATTCTCAATTCTTTTCACTTCAAAAAAATAAAGATCCACACACTGCTCTTCAGTAAGACCAAAGAATTTCAAAAAATATATATGAGGTTTCACATATAATGATAAGCTACTGCAATAGAACACAATAACGAATCCATTTATAGTGTTATGCTCAATTTATGGTGATCAAATCATAACACCGTAATATGCAAATATATAAAACTAACAGATCGAAAACAAACAATTAAATAAACAGAACCTATAAAAATGGAGGGGCTAGAATTTTACCTCTTGTGTTCGAAAGTGATAATTGGAGGGGTCAGGACTGCTGATGAGACTGGTTTGGACTTCATTCTCGGATGAATCCCTTATATAAAAGATCTAAACAGTCAATTTCCCTTGATTTTCTGCAACATCTAATGAATTGTTGAGAGAGATGGCTGTAATTCTATTGCTTGGCACTCTTGCGTATAGTGACTCACTCTCTAGTACAGTACAGAGCTTTGTTAGAGAGAGGAGAGAGGAAGAGAGAAAAGAGAGGAGAGAGGAGAGAGAAACAGCGTAACATGGAAATGGCAAATTTACCGTATCACATTTTATTGCCATTTTTTCTTTTCTTTTCTTAACACGGAATCCGAGTGGACTAATATGCGCTCAATTTTAGGTGATCGTCAAACTATTGTACTAAAAAATCAAAGAATTTCTTAACATGTGCCCTTAAGTACACAGTTTAAAAAAATATTTTTTTGAACTGTGTGAATAGTCCTTTGAATTAGGTGTAAATGTACTTAGCATGTGCCCCTTAGGCACATACTAAGAGGACTCAAAAAATAATGTATTACCATTTCAATAAAATTACTTCTTTTAAATTCAACAATTTTCAAAGTATACTTGGACCAATTTGGGTCTTTTTAACATTGATTTTAGGGACACATACTAAACACAGAGTTCAAGATAATATTTTCTTGAACTGTATGCATATTTCTTTGATTTCTGCATTTGTACCAAATTCAAAAAAATATGCACCTAATTCAAGGCAACTTAGCATATGCCCTAAGAGCATCTCCAACAAACCGGAGATGCTCAATTCCTATACTAAATTTAGTCTAAGACTCAGAATTTGCTCCAACAGACAGACTAAATATAGTCTATAATATTTTTCAGCAAAACAAAGAGACTATATCTAGGAACTTGATTTGGTGGACTATAAATTTTTAATATATTTAAATGGGTGAGATGCCTGAAGAATAAGAAGAGGGTGAAGAAGAAGCTTGAAAAAAGAGATGAAAGGGGATTGTCTGAGAAGAGAAGAAGATGATACTATAGAAGAAAATGAAGGGCAGAGGGGCCGTGAGTATTTTTGTAAGTATTTTGTTAATAATAGTTTGTATTTTTATTATATTTGAATTATTTTTTTATTGATAATATCTCTTTAATTTATTTTTTAGATGAAAAATCATGGTCCTCCGATGTATTATTCTTCATTATTATCTGAAGATTTCTCACTTCATTTTTGAATTCATTGATTATTTTAATTTTTTTATATTATAGTCAACGATATATTCCACATAATAATCTATCTGCTGGAAGGATTGAAGACTAAAGGACATATGCTGATGTCATATGGACTAAATATAGTCCAGCAAATAGTCCATCTACTGAAGATGCTCTAAAGGCACATGTTAAGAAATTTCAATTACTTATAGTATTAGTTAAAATTATCTTAAACATCGACCAATGTCACTGAAGCTACTTTTGGGATATAAGAGTGGTTAGCATGAAGTTAACTTTGATTAATTGACCAATACAATGTCGATACGCAGGCCGGAAGGTGATCTCTCTGCGTGTCAGCACTGTATGGTCAATTAATCAACTTATCATAAAATTAACTTCATGATAATCGAATTTGATCGGAACTATACTAATCCAATACCACAACATCAAGGGAGACAAGTCACCTATCAGGGACCTACATCGGAACAAACTAATCTAGGACCTTCTGTCAGTGCTAACACCGTCCGAGCTTGCCCTGCGGTTCAAGTTTGATGTACATTGGTATATTAGAGAATGTTTTCATTGGTATAGTTTATCAAGATTATATATCGAGTCTTTATTCTAATTTTTCGATGAATTTTTTTATCCAAGTGTAGTTGAGTTAAATACGTATATAACTTTTGTTGACCGACTTAAACCATGAGGCGTTTAATCTATACATAAATTAACATAGAATTTCTTAACATGTGCTCTTAGAGCATATGCTAAGTACACAGTACAAATGAATATTCTCTTGAATTGTGTGTATATTTTCTTGAACTTAGTGCAAATGCAAAAATCAAGAGAATATGCACACAGTTCAATGAAATATTCTCTTGAACTATGTACTTAGCATGTGCTCTAAAGACACATGTTAAGATGACCCAATTAATATATGTTGTAAAATCATAATGAAATGTACACTTAACTAATTGACAACAAATACAATAGCTCATCGATTTTATGTATTGATTATTTACTATTTAGATTTTAGTTGCCGCCCTTATTAAAATACTATGCATCTTGATTTTTTACCTCTGTATCTCACATTATTTGAAAAAAAAATTAAAATTTAAAAGATGGCATTTTATCTAATTTATGGGAATTATTAATAAATTATATAAGAAAAGATCTATTATTTATCTATTGTGAGACTCTAAATTTTATGAATAAGATTTAATTTTCTTTATATATTATTTTGAAATAGTAAGGTGTTGATTTGATAAATGTGATAAGTTATGGGTGAAATGTGTAAAGTTTACAAAGTAAGCAAGTGGTTATAAAATATTCGTTGTGTCGAAAAATATTTGTTTGGTCGAGGAATATTTTTTTTGTCGGAGAATATTCGTACGACGGCGCAGTCATTGGTGGACCCCACAACGGAATGAATGTCGGATATAGAAAGCGACAGAAGTATCCTTTTTATAAAAATAACGACAAAACTGTTACCGTTAGTACTGTTAAAATACACTGTGGTTAAAATACAGTAATACGTGGTGTTGCACAGTAGCACACGGTATTGCACAGTATTTCGAATTATTGATTCTTACGTAGGAAGACACTTCTTCAATTATTGTTACAGTAATTACTATTCAATATTATATTTTATTGATTCAATAATTGCATAATATTTTATTGGTTCAATATTTGCTACGTTGATATTTTATATCAGTAAGTGCTACTTTGCTATTTTATATTATTGATTCAATAATTGTCATTGCACATTATTTCAAACTATCAAATCAATAATTCATATTATTTGAATAATATTATTAGATAGCATTATTGGCAATGTCTAAGGAAGTTCTGTCTAGGAAAGGGGTTGATTAATTGCGCGCCAGTAAGGAGAAATCCTTATCGGAAGGCCCCCTCTTTCCTGAGAACGACCTGGTTGTCAATATTATAGTTCTGTAATATTATTTGTGAATAATTAATTTTTGATATATATGATAAGAAAATATTTATCCAATGTGGATTTAAACAAAGGAATTTTTAACATGTGACATTTATTAAAAGTTGGTATTTTATCTTGTCAGATAAAATAATTCATTCAAATATATTATTATAATATTACATTATAGTAGTATGATGTGATTTTATAATAGTATAATTTTTATAATTTGAATGGTAACATTATTATAATAAATTCATGGTATAAAAGTTAAACGAGGTGGAAGAATGCAAATTGAATTTAAACTCTTATGATGCAAACAATGATGTCATCGGAGCGATGAGGTAAGCAAGGATGTCATCGGAGCGATGAAGTAAGCAATGATGTCATAGGATCGATGATGTAAGTGATGATGTCATAAATTATGACGAAAAGATTATTTTACCCTTACTCTGTCGAGCCTATAAATAGAAGCTCATTTCTTCATTATTTCTCACCAATTCACTAAAACTATAGAGAGAATAAGAGAGAAAGAAGAAAAGTATTCTGCTCACTAGTGCAGTCTCCAAAATTTTAAAGTAAGGGGTATTATTTCTTTCGTATTCATGAAGAGAGTTATTTTCTTTCAATACTCGTAAGGGTTGTTATTCCATTCTTTATTATTCTGTTGGAATAACCTGTCTACGCGGACTACCGCATGCATGGTGAAATCCTGTTGTTATTCCATTCTTTATTATTCTGTGAGAATAACCTGTCTACGCGGACTACCGCATGCTTGGTAAATAACCCTTCGTATTCAGCTGTTATTAAATTGTGAAAATAATCTGTTTGAGCGGACTACCGCCAGACGGGTGAAAATCCAATTGCAGTTTTGTATATTGTTTCATTTCAGATTCCTAACTCTAAACTTACTACGGTAAGTATTGCTTCTATAATTCCTAAAATGATCAGATATTACTTGAGTTTTGCGCTTCATCTAATATTATTTCACTGGAATATTGGTCTGAATTTTCTTGTGAAATTTTTATCTTTTCATGTCGAGTTACTATTCATGAGTTACTATTCACGATAAAAAAAATATATTTTTTTCTTTCCAAATCATCTTTGATGAGATCCAGGGTTTGATCTTCATTCTTGAACTCTGGATAAATTCTCTAATTTATCCTTTATCTCACTGGATCCGTTATTCGTATTATTTTTCATAATTCTCAGTTCTAAATGGTGATATAACTGAATATCTTTGGCCTGTAGTACAAAGATGAATAATTACGTGATGAATATCTTTGGCCTGTAGTGCAAAGATGAATGATTACTTAATGAATATCTTTGGCCCGTAGTGCAAAGATGGACAGATGTTGAGATGAACATGACTAACTGATGATACAAATGAATATCTTTGGCCCGTAGTGCAAAGATGGATATTTGATTCGAGATGTATATTGATTGATGTTACAGGGATAAAATATTAATGATGGACTTTTAAATCAAAGAAGATAGTAGACATCATTCTCTACTTAACTTTTCTAATGAATTATTATTTCCGCTGCGAATATTGATCTAAAACTTGTTGTCCATAATATTTTATCTGATTTATTGAAGGCTAACGATAATTTGTTTTTCATTATCTTAGTCATAATATTCTTTACTAGGCTAGTTGAGCTCATCCTTTTCTTCCATTGTTCTCTTCAGGAAATGAGAATATCGCGGGTACTAGTCGGGGAATGGAGTGATGGTCCGAGTTAGAGCCGTAGAAGTCCTCACTATTTTATTTATTTAAAATAGTGTGATAATAAATGTAATAAGGACTTAGTTTGAATGTTAATATTTTCTACATGTCTGTATTGACACTCCCAGTTGTGTGGTCGTATTTTGCACGACCGTGTGATATGTAAGATTGTATTTGAATTTTGTTGAGTGTATTTGGTGACTCAAAATGGGTTGAGTATTGAATCTATTTTGGGGGCGTCACAGTTGGTATCAGAGCTTAGGAATATGATCTCTGGCGGAGATCTGGGAATAGAACTAGGAGGGAAGAGAAGAGTAAATCCTTCGCTAGTGTGTCCTACCTAAGCTTATTTGGTATTTAATTGGTCGGTCGGAACATAGGGTTGATATGTGATATGACAATTTGTTTAATTAACCCTTGTTTTATGGTAGTATTTGAGAATGGCAGCTGGAAATATTAACAATAGAGTGAATGAGACCGTTGAGACACCTTTAATCACAAACCAGGAGAACGTTCAACAGGAAGGCAATATTCCTCTTGTAAACAACACTACCGAAGAAACGATGAAATGATGGGATGTCAGGCGAAGAAGAAATTAGAGATATCCATGTGGTGAGTGAAGAATTAATAGTTGTACCCGAGCTAATCGCAGAGGTTGCAGCTGAGAGTGAGGAAGAAGAGGAACCTGAGGAAGATTTATTAGGAGAATTTTATGATCGAAATGTAGAACTGCAAAATCGTATTCAAGAGTTAGAAGAACAGGGTGAAGAACGGCAGGCGGCCGTGGAACAAAGGGATACAACAATTCATGAAAGGGATACAGAAATTCAAGATTTTGCTGCTCGATATACGAGGCTTGAACAGAAGCTCTCTCTGGCAGAACATATGATATTAGAGCTGGAATCTGAAAATGCAAATGTCAACGATCAGCTGAAAGAAGAAGCAACTGAACGAGTGAGAATTGAAGATGCATGGGTAAAAGCCGCACGACGCGTTGATATTTTAGAAAGAGATGTCTGATCCAAGAAGGCCAAAATAGACGACATGGATTTTACTTTTTGGACAACAATTGGGAGAATCCAACATCGAATTTGGAATTATCCTGTGCATAGCGGTCAACCCCAATTCGATATGAATCGAAGAGTAATGATTCAAATCATGGATCAGGAGTGCGACGAAGCAGTTGAGGGTGGAATGAACTTTATAGCAAAGTCAAGACCAGCTGGGATAGTGACTCTAAAGACTGTCCCAGACAAGCCAAAGTCGGTGGTTCCTGAAAGAGCGTTTGTCGTGACTCCCCAAAATGCGAGGAACCCGAACGAGGTGATCACGGGTAAGCTAGTCATAAACTCTTGTGAAGTTTATAACTTATTAGATGTCGGTACTACCCATTCTTTTATTTCACCTACTTGTGCTCAACGTTTAAACTTGACTCCTGAAAAATTAGACTTTGACTTATCTGTTGAAACTCCGTTAAGAGAAACCTTCGTTACATCCATAGTTTACAAATCTTGCTTTATTCAAATTGGTACCCTCACCCTACTTGGGGATTTTATATCTTTGAAAATACTTACATTTGACGTGATTCTAGGAATTGACTGGCTAACCACTTATCATGCCAAAATTAATTATTTTCGTAAGGTTGTTAGTTTTCCTATTCCTAACCAACCTGTTGTGAGAATTCAAACCACCAAACCACTAAAATCAGTCAATGTCATTTCAAGTCATAAAGCTATTCGTTTATTGAAAAATGGATGTCAAGCTTTCTTTGCCCATGTCACTGATTTAAATCAGAATACATCAGATTGGAATGATATTTTTGTTGTTAATGAATTTCCTGATGTATTTTTTGAAGAACTTCTTGGTCTACCCCCAGAGCATGAAGTTGAATTCTTTATTGACCTTGAGCCCGGTACAAAACTTATTTCTAAAACCCCATATCGAATGGCTTCTATAGAACTTCAGGAGTTAAAGGTCCAACTACAGGAATTGTTAGACATCGGTTTTATACGTCCTAGTACATCTCCTTAGGGTGCTCCTGTTTTATTCGTAAAGAAGAAAGACGGTAGTATGCAACTTTGTATTGACTATCAGGAGTTGAATTATGTCACCATCAAGAATAGGTATCCGTTATCTCGTATTGATGACCTATTCGACCAATTGCAAGGTGCGTATTTCTTCTCAAAGATCGATCTCCGTTTTGGATATCATCAGTTAAAGATTAGAACTGGTGGCATTCCAAAGACTGCCTTTAGAACTCGATACACGCATTACGAATTTCTACTTATATCTTTCGTATTGACCAATGTCCATGCTGCGTTTATGGACATTATGAACCGAATATTTGAGAAATATTTGGATCATTTCATGATTGTCATTATTGATGACATCCTAATATACCCTGAAAGCCTCAAATATTTTTTCACCAAGAACGAACTCAATATGCGACAACGACGTTGGTTGGAGCTGTTGAAAGATTACGATTACCATCCAATATCATCCTGGAAAAGCGAATGTGATAGCTGACGCGTTGAGTAAAAGATCATATGCGGGAACGAATGCGATACTTTCAAGGCCTATTTTGTGTGATTTACAAAAGATGGAGATAGAGTTCAAGACTCCGGGGACCCATGCGATGATATCAAGTATATGCGTAGAACCAGCTTTAATTGATAAAGTTAAAGCTTCTCAAGCTACAGATTCGGAGCTGATGAATATGAGGAAGAAGGTGCAAGAAGATGCTATTCCAGAAACAAGGATTGATGAAGAAGGAATACTTCGAGTCAACTCCAGACTTTGTGTTCCTGACGATTCTGATTTGAAGTATAGAATCATGATGGAGGCACACAACACACCGTTTGTAATCCATCCTAGGAGTACTAAAATACATCGTGATCTTAGACATACATTTTGGTGGAGCAATATTACCATGTGAATTATATTATGATCATGCAAGCATGTTTATTAGGATGTTATTATGCCTATAGACATATTAACATGAACCACACTTGGTTAAACACAAATTTTAACTATGCACGCATACTCATAGAAAGTGGATTCCTAAGGCATGAGTTATGACGATTAAAGTGTACACTTGTAGTATACGCACAAGCATAACTACTTAAGTATTGTTTGACCTTGTTATGTGATAACATGACTTTAGTAACCAATCTTGAAGCATGAACTTATATGGTTTAAAGTATGTGAATATTCGACATAAAAACATATGGTCTTGAAGTGCACATAGAATGAACATGTTAGTTTCGAATGAAAGATTATAATCTATAAGCATGTGTGTTGATTTATATCAGTAACTGGAAATGCTATGTGTTCAAGCCTATGTTGATGCTTATGAACTAGACAATCTAAAAGTTATTAAATCTAAGACAAGATTAGATTAACTTACGTGAACTATGTGATAGAATTATGTAATGATCAGATTCTTGTATGTATGAACTTATATTAGTTTATATATACTAATTGGAGAGATCGACTTGTTAATGTTAGGTCGTTCCAACGCAGTTTTATTAAAGCTAGAATTAATTGTAGCTGAGCAATCAGGCAAGTATCCTAGACCCTTGTATTACTTTATTCAATTACTCGAGTAAGCGAGATTCTAAACCTCACCTTTATTGTGCAAGTTCCTATCCTTCTCATATTGTATTGAGCAGGTTATTATTGTATTGCAAGTTCTTTTGAACCCTACTTTTATTGTGCAAGTATTCTAAATTCTTGTACTACTTTATTCAATGAATCGTGTAAGCGAGTTTCTTAACTTCACTTGTTTTTGGTGAAAGTTTCCTATCCTTCTCATATTGTATTTAGCAGGTTATTATTGTATTGTGAAAGTTTTCCGAACTTCACATTTTGGTTATTGTGAAAGTTCCCCGAACTTCACACTTTGATTATTTTGCAAATTCCCGAACTTCATTTCTTTATTATGCAAGTTCTCTAAACTTATACAAACTCGTATATTGTGCAAGTATCTTATCTTTGTGTTTACTTTACTCAAAGAACGTTGTAAGTAAATGTCCTAACCTATGCATTTACTTTATGCAATGGATCTATTATGGTGAAATTTCTCGAATTTCACTCTTTGATATTGTAAGTGTCTAAGCCTATGCATTTATTTTATGCAAGGAATCTATTATCGTGCAAGTTCCCCGAACTTCACATGTTGAGTATCGTGCAAGTTCCCCGAACTTCACACGTTGAGTATTGTGCAAGTTCCCGAACTTACACAAATTCATATATTGTGCAAATTCTAAACTTCACTTTGTGCAAGTTCTCTATCCTTCTCATATTGTATTGAGTATGTTATTGTTGAATCGAAAGTTGTTTACTTAATTGCTTGAACTTTATTTCCAAGCATGTTATTTAGTGGTTTAATTACTTATCAGTTATTCCACATTGATATTATTGATGTCCGCACCTAGTGCATTTGAGCTCGTACAGTCTTGGACTTGTACATTATTCAAGGTCTTAAATTTCTTGAACTATGTCAGTAAGAGTCTGAACCTTTGCTCTGTCAGATTAGTGTATGAAGTTTTCTTTGAAGCTATCTAAACCAATTGATGGTAAGGATTCTTAGACGGAACAGAACACCCCTCATATGTAGGAGTGTGCCCAGGTATCTAATATATATGATACGAGTAAGCAGATATAAGTGTTATGCATATTCACGTTGTGCCTGAGGCTGATCTCCTCGAGGTACTTAGTTTCTATAGCCAGAAGCCAGTAATTCTAAAAGGGTCAATTAGCTATTGAACCCATTGGAAAGTTATAGTTCAGAGTCTACTCGACTATCAGTCATTCTAAAGGCAATTATTATCTTTGCTTTTAATATTCATATTGTTGAATTGTTCAGATGTTCATAGTCTTGAATCATGCAGGTTGTTGAACCTTACAAATATTCATATTATTGAATCATTTTATTATTCGTATTGATTCGTTCAGATATTCATATTATTGAATCGTTCTAACATTCATATTGTTGAATCGTTCAGATATTCATATTATTGAATCGTTCTAATATTCATATTGTTGAATCGTTCAGATATTCATATTATTGAATCGTTCTAATATTCATATTGTTGAATCTTTAAGATATTCATTTTGTTGAAATCATTGTTAGATATTTTTTCATTCATCATGATATATCCTTTATTGTTATATTTAAACTTGCTGAGCAAACTTGTTGCTCATTCTTGCTATATCATGACTTATATTGCAGTTAAGCCCGAGCCCTCAGGGAAGGACAAGGGTAAAGGAAAGATTTAGGATAAGTTGCAAGGAGCAGACTTTGTCTTTATGATTTGTTTAATTACTGTTAATGTAATATGAACCCTAATGTTTATTCTAGGGTATATTTGTATTGATGTATTAATGTTATCGAATCTTGGGACTAGTAACACCTTTTGAATGAACGACGTACGTTTATTATATTTCGCATTTTAGTTATCGTATGTTACTTAAAGGTGGATGTTAGTATTGTTTCGTGGCGACCAGACCGGGGTCAGAGGACCCGGATTCGGGGGTGTCACAATCCAAACTCTTGAAGATCTATTGAGACTCTGTGTTCTAGACTTCAAAGGGAGTTGGGATAAGTACCTACCATTGGTGGAATTCTCCTGCAACAACAGTTATAAGGCAAGTATAGGCATGGCTCCATTCGAGGCGTTGTATGGACGAAAATGTCGTTCTCCAGTATGCTGGGACGAGGTGGGTGAAGTAACATTGTTGAGACTCTGTGTTCTAGACTTCAAAAGATTCAAATGATCCGGCAACGTATACAAACTGCACAAGATCGACAAAAGAGTTATGCTGATCTTCATCGAAGAGACGTGGAGTTTAATGTCGGGGATCATGTATTATTACGTGTTGCTCCATGGAAAGGAGTTACGAGATTCGGAAAGAGAGGAAAGCTCAACCCACGATTCATTGGTCCATTTGAAATCCTTGACCGAGTAGGAAATGTGGCCTATAGACTTGCCTTACCTCCAAGTTTGTCTCGTGTTCATAACGTTTTTCACATATCTGTGCTTTGTAAATATGTGAAAGATCCAAACCAGATTATTGTGTTAGAACCAGACGAGATAGCCGAAGATTTAACATACGAGGAGGTACTTGTTAAGATCTTGGATAGGAAGGAACATGTCCTACGCTCAAAGGTTATACCTCAAGTTAAAGTTTTGTGGAGGAACCATGATATCGAGGAAATGATCTGGGAGTTAGAATCGGAAATAAAAACGAGGTATCCTCACCTTTTCGACATACCAGGTACATACGTCAATTTCGAGGACGAAATTTCATAAGTAGGGGAGGTTGTAAGACCCCAAATTTTATGAATAAGATTTAATTTTCTTTATATATTATTTTAAAATAGTAAGGTGTTGATTTGATAAATGTGATAAGTTATGGGTGAAATGTGCAAAGTTTACAAAGTAAGCAAGTGGTTATAAAATATTCGTTATGTCGGAAAATATTCGTTTGGTCGAGGAATATTTTTTTTGTCGGAGAATATTCATACGACGGCGCAGTCATTGGTGGACCCCACAACAGAATGAGTGTCGGATATAGAAAGCGACAGAAGTATCCTTTTTATAAAAATAACGACAAAACTGTTACCGTTAATACTGTTAAAATATCCGGTGATTAAAATACAGTAATACGTGGTGTTGCAAAGTAGCACACGGTATTGCACAGTATTTTAAATTATTGATTCTTACGTAGGAAGACACTTCCTCAATTATTGTTACAGTAATTACTGTTCAATATTATATTTTATTGATTCAATAATTGCATAATATTTTATTGGTTCAATATTTGTTAAGTTGATATTTTATATCAATAAATGCTACTTTGCTATTTTATATTATTGATTCAATAATTGTCATTGCACATTATTTCAAATTATCAAATCAATAATTCATATTATTTGAATAATATTATTAGATAACATTATTGGCAATGTCTAAGAAAATTCTGTCTAGGAAAGGGGTTGATTAATTGCGCGCCAGTAAGGAGAAATCCTTATTGGAAGGCCCCCTCTTTCCTAGGAACGACCTGGTTGTCAATATTATATTTATGTAATATTATTTGTGAATAATTAATTTTTGATATATATGATAAGAAAATATTTATCCAATGTGAATTTAAACGGAGAAATTTTTAACATGTGACATTTATTGAAAGTTGGTATTTTATCTTGTCAGATAAAATAATTCATTCAGATATATTATTATAATATTACATTATAGTAGTATGATGTGATTATATAATAGTATAATTTTTATAATTTGAATGGTAACATTATTATAGTAAATTTATGGTATAAAAGTTAAATGAAGTGGAAGAGTGCAAATTGAATTTGAACTCTTATGATGCAAACAATGATGTCATCGGAGCGATGCGGTAAGTAAGGATGTCATCGGAGCGATGAGGTAAGCAATGATGTCATAGGATCGATGATGTAAGCGATGATGTCATAAAGTATGGCGAAAAGACTATTTTACCCTTACTCTGCCGAGCCTATAAATAGAAGCTCATTTCTTCATTATTTCTCACCAATTCACTAAAGCTATAGAGAGAGAGAAAGTATAGAGAGAATAAGAGAGAAAGAAGAAGAGTATTCTGCTATTACACTAGTGCAGTCTCCAAATTTTTAAGGTAAGGGGTATTATTTCTTTCGTATTCATGAAGAGAGTTATTTTTTTTCAATACTCGTAAGGGTTGTTATTCCATTCTTTATTATTCTGTTAGAATAACCTGTCTACGCGGACTACCGTATGCATGGTGAAATCCTGTTGCTTATTTCATTCTTTATTATTCTGTGGGAATAACCTGTCTACGCGGACTACCGCATGCCTGGTAAATAACCCTTCGTATTCAGCTGTTATTAAATTGTGGAAATAATCTGTTTGAGCGGACTACCGCAAGACGGGTGAAAATACAATTGCAGTTTTGTATATTGTTTTATTTCAGATTCCTAACTCTAAACTTTCTACGGTAAGTATTGTTTCTATAATTCCTGAAATGATCAGATATTACTTGAGTTTTGCGCTTCATCTAATATTATTTCACTGGAATATTGGTCTGAACTTTCTTGTGAAATTTTTATCTTTTCATGTCGAGTTACTATTCACGAGTAACTATTCACGGTAAAAAAAATATTTTTTTTCTTTCCAAATAATCTTTGATGAAATCCAGGGTTTGATCTTCATTCTTGAACTCTGGATAAATTCTCTAATTTGTCCTTTATCTCACTAGATCCGTTATTCGTATTATTTTTCATAATCCTCAGTTCTAAATGGTGATATAACTGAATATCTTTGGCCTGTAGTACAAAGATAAATAATTACGTGATGAATATCTTTGGCCTGTAGTGCAAAGATGAATGATTACTTAATGAATATCTTTGGCCCATAGTGCAAAGATGAACAGGTGTTGAGATGAACATGACTAACTGATGATACAAATGAATATCTTTGGCCCGTAATGCAAAGATGGATATTTGATTCGAGATGTATATTGATTGATGTTACAGGGATAAAATATTGATGATGAACTTTTAAATCAAAGAAGATAGCAGACATCATTCTCTACTTAACTCTTCTAATGAATTATTATTTTCGCGAATATTGATCTAAAACTTGTTGTCCATAATATTTTATCTGATTTATTAAAGGCTAACGATAATTTATTTTTCATTATCTTAGTCATAATATTCTTTACTGGGCTAGTTAAGCTCACCCTTTTCTTCCATTGTTCTCTTCAGGAAATGAGAATATTGCGGGTACTAGTCGGGGAATGGAGTGATGGTCCGAGTTAGAGCTGTAGAAGTCCTCACTATTTTATTTATTTAAAATAATGTGATAATAAATGTAATGAGGACTTAGTTTGAATGTTAATATTTTCTACATGTCTGTATTGACACTCACAGTTGTGTGGCCGTATTTTGCACGACCGTGTGATATGTAAGATTGTATTTGAATTTTGTTAAGTGTATTTAGCGACTCAAAATGAATTGAGTATTGAACCTATTTTGGGAGCGTCATTTCTATCCATCTATATTATATATTATCTGGTGAGAGTGTGATGGTCTATCTATTCAGTTAGTTATTGGGACAGAGATTACGAAAATTGAACAAATAATTTTTTGGTAAATAAAAGTTTTAGTTATTATGTTACACTAAAAGTTACATACATTGCAATTGCACATATCCAATATCGTTTTCTCTCCTTATCTATAATTACTGTTAACGGTGTAAATGAATCGAGTCGAGTATTGAGTTTATCAGATTTGCTTCACAAAATTTATCGAGGGTAAAAATAAGGTTTGATTTGAGACTCATTTAGTTACCGAGTCGAACACGATCTCGAATCAAACCCGAGTAGTTTGAACTTTTCGAACGAATATGATCTGAGTATCAATAGAAAATTATAATTTTTGAACAAACTCTAAAGTTTACTCATATTTAAATCATTTATATTTCGAATTGAATGCGAATTAAACTTTTAGTCGAACAAATTCGAATTGAGTTCGAACTGTTTGCTCATTCTACAGCCATAATTACTGCTGACCCAAAACTTCCCCATGTACAACAAGTTGTAAGCAAATGTACTTTTCTTGCTATTTATTTAGCATATTTATAATTTAATAATTAATTATTTTATTTACATTGTACAAAAAGTTGTAAACAAATGTTTTTTTACATATCTATTTATTTGCAAGTTTATGTAAAAATATTAGTCTAAACTTTGTACCTTTCTTATCAAATACTCCCCCCGTCCCTTAAAATAAGACTTTTTAGAGTTGTGCACAAGCATTAAGAAAATGATTATATAGCATTAAATATAATATCAAATGTCTATATTGTCCTTGTATTGAAAAAAGAGATTGTTATTTATTGGGCAAAAAATAGTGAGAAAACCAAAGTTATATTTAATACTTGGGGTAATATTAGAAACTAAGCAATTAATACTTACTTGGAATTTTAAAACGTCATATATTAAGGGACAAAATCTTTTTTCTAAAACGTCTTATATTAAGGAACGGAGGGAGTAATTATTTTATTTGCTTTTGTATGGGGAACAATAAATGTGAAAACATAGGGACCTACAATTTTTAGTTGGTTTAATGAGCAGTTTGACCGTGTAAAAGGTTACTTGGACAATTGGTATATTATTATGCATAAGTTGGAACTTTCGGTCATGTTATTCATTTCAACAAGTCTTAGCTGCCCCATTTTGGGAACCAGTCTTGCCATCGATAATTTTTTTTTTAATTTTTATGATTTTTAAATAATTAATATGATTTATTGAAATTAGATTTTTTCATAAAATTCTGTGATTTAGATATTATTTGGATACATTTAAAAAATAAGATTGTACAGACTGTACACTCTTGTTTTTTACATGTATTCAAATGATACCTAAATCACTGAATTTTATAAAAAATTTAGGTATAATAAATCACATTAATTGTTTGGGAGTCACAATTTTTTTTTTGCACCGATCGCGGTAGAAGGACTGTATTCATTTTATATGAGTTTTAATGTCCGGGAATTTCATTATGTTGGTATATATGTGGTTGGATGGACTATAATCCCTTCATTACATTTATCTTTTAATTTTTTAATATATATTTATTGACACAAAATTTATTTTTAGCGATACTTTTAATGGCATAATTATTTACAACGAATTTTATTGTGTCGCTAATTATTTGTGACAACTTTAATTTTGTCGCTAATGTGATATATGTGTCGTTAAATATGTATTAGAATAATTGAATGATGGTGTAATTGAAGAGATCCAAATATGTGGTGTTGGATCTCTTGTATTTGTCAGAAAGAAGTAAACCAGGATTATAATCCCATGAATTATAATTCCGGAATTATAATCACATGTATTATAATCTCAAGACTATTAATCGTAGACGTTTAATCCCGATATTATAATTATAATTCTAAGACTATTAAGTTATTTTATAATTTATAAACTAATAGTCCCAAGTCTAAATTTGAAAACTAACAAAACACTTGAGTTTAATAGTCTTATCTCATGTATAATACTTACAAACAAACATAGTCATAGTCTATGTTAGGAATCTAATTATGGATTATAAGGTTGCTTCATTAAAGGAGATATTGATTAAAACCCTCATTATATTCTAAATGTATATGATTTGATGATGAAGCACCTAAAGTATATTTGTATGCATAAGTTTGAAATGTAATATGCCTTCAAACCAATAACATTAGATGTGATAAACATTTACTTTGTAATTTTATTCATTTATTAATAAGAGAATTTATATAATATAAAAGACATGATTTATGTAAGACCCCAACTTTTTATGAATAAGATTTAATTTTCTCTATATATTATTTTAAATAGTAAGGTGTGGATTTGATAAATGTAATTGTTATGAGTGATATGTGCAAAATTTTTAAAATAAGTAAGTTGTTATAAAATATTCGTTTTGTCGGAGAATATTTTTTTGTCGGAGAATATTCGTACGACGGCGCAATCATTGGTTGACCCCATAACAGAATAACTGTCGGATATAGAAAACGACAAGAATAACCTTTTTATAAAATAACGGCAAAAATTTTACCGTTAAACTGTTGAAATACTCGATGATAAAAGTACAGTAATACGCGTTGTTGCACAGTAGCACACGATATTGCACAATATTTCTAATTATTGATTCTTACGTAAAGAAGTCACTCATTCAATAATTATCGCAGTAACCACTGCACAGTATTTCACATTATTAAATCAATAATTGTCACAACACAGTAACTCATATTATTTAAATGATATTATTAGATAGCATTATTGGCAATGTCTAGAAAGTTCTGTCAAGGAATGGGGTTAGGTTATATAATTGCGCGCCAATAAGGATAAATCCTTATCGGAAAGCTCCCTCTTTCCTGTGAACGATGTGGTTGTCAATATTGTGAGCTTATATATTAATTGTGAATAATTATTATGTGATGGATATTTGTCCAATTTTTGTTATAAATGGAGGAATTTTAGCATGAGACATTTGTTGAAAGTTTGGCATATTTTTTTGTGGAATTATAATTATCTTCTCCAAGAAAATATTTATTCAAATATATTATTACAATATATTTTAATTGTATAATTGTTTAAATAGTAAAACATGTGATAAAAGGGATGAAGGTAAACAAGTTGCCTTTGAATACTTTGTATTCTTTTTCCTTTTCTCCAAGTTGGTGGGCTGAAAGAATTGCTCCTGCAATTCATTTTTTCCAAATTATGGTTGGTGGCAGACATAGGGGGGCCACTTGATTGGTGGAGAATGAATGGTTGGTGAATGATAATGGGTTGGTGGCTACAATATTTTTCAAACTTACCGGATTATCTGCTAAACTTTGTCAAACCCTCTCCCTCAATTACACTATAAATAGGTGGATCGGATGAGCAATCAAGACACACACCATCACAATACAAAAACTCTTCTACTTCAATATTGAGCGTATTTCTTTTGAGTATAAGGATACTTTGAGCGTAGCGAATAGTACAAGATTTTCTTAGAATAATATCCAGTATACCAGTCAAATCTAGTTTTCAACTAAGGTAAATGTTGTTATTTTCTTTCAATATTCGTAAAGGATATTATTTTCTTTTATACTCCATATTATGAAAGTGATATTATTTCATTTCATATTCTTAAATTTAAACTTATTATGGTAAGTATTGCTTCTATAATTCTTGAAATGATTAAAAATTCTTTAAGTTTTGCGTTTCATCTAATATCATTTCACCGGAATATTGGTTTGAAATTTTTATCAAATTTTAATATTTTCATGTTGGGGTACTATTTATACAGGGTACTATTCACGATAAAAATTAATTTCTTTTCTGTCCAAATTATTTTTGATATATGAATATCATTCTTGAATTTTGCTCCACAATTAATTATTATGTTGACAATTTGAACATTCTTGAATTTGGATAAATTAAAGTACAAATCTCTAATATTTATCATTGATCTCACTTGATTCGTTCTTTATATCATTTTGCATCATTCTCAGTATTAAATTGTGGTGAAAATTATTTTTGGCCCATAGTGCAAAAAACTGTTGATTGATTAATATCTTTGGCCTGTAGTGTAAAGATGAACTGTTGATTGATAAATATCTTTGGCCCGTAGTGCAAAAATAAATTATTGATTTGAAATATTTATTGATTGATGTTACAGGGATAAAATATTGATGATGGACTTTTAAATTATAGAAGATAATAGACATCATTCTCTACTTGACTCTTCTAATGGATTGTTATTTCGCTGCAGTTGTTGATCTAAAACTTGTTGTCCATTATATTTTATCTGATTTGTTATTGTTAAAGGCTAAAGATAATTTATTCTTCATTATCTTGGTCATAATATTATTTATTGGGCTAGTTGAGCTCACCCTTTTTCTTTTATTGTTTTCTTCAAGAAATGAGAATATAGCTGGGACTAGTCGGGGAATGGAGTGATGGTCCGAGATAGTGGTATAGTAGTCGTCACTATTTTGAAAAATAATGTAATAATAGTTGTATTGAGGACGGAATTTGAGCGTTGATATTTTCGTATTATATACGACATAATATCTGTATTGAAGCTCACAGTTTGTGTGGTCGTATTTTGCACTATAATTTTATATAAAAAGATTTGTATTTGGATTATGTACCATGCTATTTGGCGACTTAGAATGGGTTATGTGGACCTGTTTTGGGGGCGTCACATTCACCCATATGGAATTCCACTGAATTTGGGATGGACATTCAAAACAATAAGCTTAATTCCACTTCAGAACAAATTCCCAATTATTTTTTCAATCCAAATTGAGAAAATTCAATGGATCAGAGCGATCCCTTTTGGGTTTGATCTTAGCTCAATTGTCTCTTCCCCAACAACATCTCATTTGGGAATTCAACATATAATGGTGAAAACATTGTTCTTAGATAACTAATTTGTATACTTGGAAGTATTTGTAATTATGGGGAAACAGAGAAACAATTTGTAGTTTGAAGTAAGAATTATCCCTTAACCAATAATCATCACTGAGATATTTGAAACGTGAAAATTTGATACAACTACTATTCATATATGCAGTAAGTATGAATGTTTTATCTTGAAATTAAAGTGTATTTACACTGCAAGTTCGTATTCCAAACTAAAATTAAGAACCTCTAGAACAAGCTATAAATCTAAAATTACGAAAAAAGTACTCACTTCAACAAAAAAATCAACAAACATATCAAGTAAAGTTCAGATTATAAGATAAATGATTAGAGACTAATTCCTCAACCCAAAAAAAACCCAAGTATATAGAAAAAAAGACAGAAAATTAAATTTTATAAGGGAGCCAAAAAAAATTTAATTCAGGAGTCGATACAAACAAAAAGAGGTGTAATTGAATGACACACCTTGCATTAGAAGAACAATTGAGAGTCAGTGACGACCAGCTGCAACCAATTGTAGCCGGCACTAGAGCGGGAAAGTGAACGTCGGAGACAGATGAGATGTCTTCCATTAATCCATAATCGAAGAGCTAATCAAAAGTATGTGTAGGATCGATATGATGCGACCTTGTGAAAGAGAGGGTGAGGAATCTAGGTTTCTGATCCACTGGGGAAAGAGGTAGTGTGAAGAGGAGAAAGATCGTTTATTGGTAATGATGAGGAACTAGAAGTGAAAGATGAAGACGAAAAAAATGTGAAAATCTGAAATCGAGAGGAAGACCAATTGTAAGACCCCGAATTTTATGAAATAAAAGTATTCAATTGTTTTTATATTTCTATTCAGTAAATGGTTAAATTAATAAAAGGTTAAAGTTAAGGATGATATGTGAAAATTTTACAAAGTAAGCAAGTTGTCATAAATTATTCGGGGAGTATTCGTTTTGTCGGGGAATATGTGATAACTTGAATATTTGTACGATGCTAGATCAGGATATTAAATGATTACAACGAGTATGATATGCAATGATCCTTAGAAAAAGGAAATGAATACGTTAAAGGGTTAAAGAATATATAGTACTCGAAGTGTTTCAGGTTTAAGTGAAGGTGATGAAATAAAACCTACACTAAGGTAATATGTTAAGTTATTCAATGATAATTGTGAAGGAAATTTAGTCAAAATCGAGTAAGGGAGGTTTCGTTGATTCCGAGGACGGAATCCTTATAAGAAGGGAAGGATGTGACAACCCGGATTTAATTTTTAAGAATTAATAAATGAGAATTTAATAAATAAAATTCTTATTTTGAGATGTTTCTAGTACGCGTATGTGTATATGTGTTATATTCTGAAATGTGTGATTTGATATGAAGAGAATTATATTCATGTATTGGGGAAAAGAGGTTTAATATTTAATTAAACTATTAAAAAAATAAATGAAGTTGTTACGAAAAGGAAGGAACTGAGAATTATTAATTAATTTGATTGAGTTGAAAATTATATTATGAGACAATATAATTTGGTTATTATGTCGTGTTGGCAATGGAGTTATGAATTAAGTTTCATAAACAAGGTGTGTAATTCACTTAATTAAATAGTGAATTAATGTGAATAGATTTGTTGTAATAAAATGAGAGATTAATATATATATATATATATATATATATTACACATAAAGATAACGTGTTAATGTAGTAAGATTATGAATTTCATAAATAGTTAAAATTATTTATGGAATTGAATAAAGGTTTTATTTTGTTCTATTTGGAATAATTATGGAATTGAATAAATGTTTGATGAAAATTATTATGGATATATTCTAATTTAATAATTAAATTAGAAAGGTAATAATTTGTTAAATAAAATTGGAGTTATATTTGTTAAATAATTTGATTAAACATGATTTAATTAAATTAGATGTGACATTTATAAACTATATAATAAGTAAATGATTAAAATAAATTAAAAGGATTGTATAGTGTACTAGCCAAACAAGGTCTTATGACCCTTGGTAGGTTGTAAATGCTAATACCCATGTTTATATCAGTTATTTTCTTACGCATATTTTAGTAAGCCTAAGAAAGAAGAACAAACACAGAGAAGAGAGGAAGATAGAAAATTGAGAGAGAAAGAGAAGAAATTCTCTATAATTGAGAAGGTTTTGGAGAATCAATGAAGGAAGAAGAAGAAGATTCATATCATCTATCCTAAATTTAAAGAAGAAATCAAAGGTAATAATTTGGTAATAAAATCTATTTTGTGTTCTTATATATACTTCTTTGTAAAAGAATTTTGGTAGAGGATTTGTTAAGAATTGATTGATGAAGCCAGGGAGGAAGAAGAAGAGGTCAACCAAGAAAAAGCTGTAGTTCTGACCAGAAAGAGTAAAGGGAAGAAGAAAATGTATGAAAGGGTTCAAGCAACTGAGGAGCTTCAAGGCTCAACCACTGATGCATTCCAAGAGGGTCCTGATACTGATATGGAGTTCATAAGCCTTACTTCCAACAGAGTCATCACCCCTAACTCATCAGAGGGGGTTCTGAAGGAAAAGAAGAAGAAGAAGAGGGAGATGAGTAAAGATAAAGCTGAAGGTAGTTCTGAACCTCAGAAAAATAAGAAACGGAGCCACAAAATAGGGAAGTCTACACTTACTACGATTATGGAGTCATCATCAATCGTAGAGTTCAGACTGGCTGCCACTGCAGAAGGAGAAGCTGCAACAGCCTCTCAGCCTGAGCAAACTCAAAAGACTGAAGCTGAAGAAGATGCAAAGGCTGTGCCCAAGCCAAAGAAGAGGGTGAAGAAGTTGGCTAAGAAGTATGCTCTTACCAATGAAGAAATATTGGAAGAAGATGATAAAAGAAGGGTTGCAAAAAAAGATGAACAGTCCACTAAGCCACAAGCATCTGATCCAACTCTATAAGAGACCAGAATCATTGAAGATGTGATAAGCCCTGATGAAGTTCTTGCTGACACTGCTGAGGAGGTACAGCATAAAGGAGTAATTTTCTCTGAAGAGGTTCTGGTAGAAGATGTAACTCATCTGAAGGTGAAGTACCAGAAGCAGCTCTTGAAATAGACTCTACTAATGTTGAAAAATGGACTCTAGAAGCTCCTGATCAAGAAGATGCTGCAGCTGAGGGGGAGTAGTTAGAAACGACAGAGACTAGAGAATGCTAAAACTGAGGGGGAGCTACAAATAGATAATAATGAAGTCCCCTCAGTAAATGAAGAATTCGTAGAGTCTGCTGCTGCAGAAATGGTGAATATTGCAGATGATGATGAGATGATTGATGTAGTGCAAGTTTATGATGCAGAGAGTGATGAAGAAGATGATGATGATCTTGAGGTTATATATGTGGGACAAGATAGTGAAAGAACAGCAAACTACAATCAGCAGTTCAATTATTTGCCCATGATGCCATATCATAGATATATGATTCTCAACTCCTGGGATCACATATTTTGGACTTTCAAGGCATATCCAGCAATCTCAGTGCTTGCCCATGGATTCCCAAGAGAAAAGAGGTTTGCTCAGAAACTGATCAAGAATGCTTCAACCTTAGAGCCTGAGCATGAGGTATATTCCACTCCTCTCTCGTTTATTATCAACCACACTCCATCATCACACTTCAATCAGTTCTATGAAGTGCCCTAAATGGTTGGAAGTGGTCATGTATCCACTCAATCAATTTCCAGTTATAGAGTCCCAAAACTCTGTATCTGATGAACCAAATAACCAACTCGTTCTCGTAGAGCAAACCATTAATGATCCAATGATAATTGAGCACATCACAAGAGTTGTCGAAGAAATGCGTGCAAGCTCAACCATTGAAACACCAACCCTGGATGACACACTACGATTCGTGCATATTGATCAATCTGATGCAAATATCGTAGAGTCTCCAGAACAGCTCAACGAAATCGAAACACATACATCTGTGCCAAACATTACGCCTATACAGTAAACACAAACCCCCCTAACCCAAGCAGATATCCCCTTCCCTTCCAACCACGAATATTTTGATATGACTCTTGCCCTCGCAAGCATATCAAGGAGAGATGAACACACTACGACTCCTCCTCCTCCTCCTGAGACACAAGAAATTCTCAATCAACTGTCTCTCATACCAATAAAAGAGGAGCTGAATGAAGCATTAAACCAAATAGGTTCAGAATTTGGAGAGATTCTTGAAGCACACTCCATAGCGCTTCACATGAGATTCGACCATATTATCGAATCAGTCAAGCCTCTACCAGGAAAGTTGGCAAGTAAACTGTCAAAAAAGCTGCGGGAGATTGTCAAGGAAATGGCCGACAGTCTAAGTCAAAGGGATGCTATTCACTTTGCTGCCACGAAGAAGCATAAGGAAGCTATGGAGATCATGCAGAAGAATCAGCAATCTCAATATAAGCTGTTGACCAACCAAATTTCAGAACTGCGCACCTCACTTCAATACTTCCAAGAATCCAGTATAACTCAAATCAATCAGAATTACAATGCAATGGAACGGATTCAACAACAACAAAGACACACTGAGGCTAGAGTTGCTGAAAATCGTAGTGATACTTCTCAAAACCACTCACAGATGCATGAGCTGGTTGAAGGAGTCAAGCGCCTCTCTAAAGATGTTCGAATCCTTGATGCTGACATAAAGGGGGAGAATAATGAGGAAGGAGATAGAAACAAATGTAGATAAGGAAATAGAAGGCAACCGCAGCAAAGGCAAAGACAAACACACACTGGTCAATATTCGGGTGGCAATCTCAGAAGTCCTAGCTCTCAGCCTCCACGAGTTGATCAACGTCTGCAAAGTTCTCTCATGGCTGAACCCATTCAAAGGAGCCAAGGTCAAGCCTCTAGCTCACAAGGTATAACCTCCACTGGTTTTAGTATGTCAGTTGGAGATCATGCCTTCATGAACAGACATGATCATTCGGAACCACTGACCCGAGATGAGCTAGAGGACATTGCAAGAAGAGAATAAGCCTCAAGGAGAAGAAGAATCGCAGAGCATGCCAATCCTCCAAAACCAAAGAGGCAAAGAAGATAGAGATAAGTCTAAACTTAATTGTATAGTGATGTTTCTATGCTAGATTGTAATATCTATTCAAACATCAATAAATTCATGCTTATTCTCTAGAAATTTCAGTTGCTCACTGAAACACTAAGCCATATTTACTATCTAGCACTCTGCATTTAGAAAATGATGCTATGATCTAAATCTCCTTGATTATGTCAACATAAAATAGGGGGAGATTGTTGGGAATTACATATTCATATTTGATATTGACAGTAAATATAAATTCTTAAGTGCACAGTACTTAAGAGAATCAATGTACAAGGACTTAGATGATAGATCAAAAATATAAGGTTGATCTGAGTTTTAATGTTTATCATTTATATAAATAAATGTATAGAAGAAAAGATCAAATTTGTTAGGTTGATCTATTTAAGCTGTAAAAGTTAAAGCCTTGACAGAATCGTAGTCTGTCAAATGTAGCATTCAGAAGACAAGGCAGAATCGTGGAGCTTAAACGAAGATGTTCAGAATCATAGTCTGCTAAGAGAATCAAGTCTGCAGAAGACAAGACAGAATTATGGAGATTAAGTGACAGTATCATAATCGTAGTCTACTCCTGAAAGCCACACTAAGAATCATAGAAAAGATCTGAGCGCCTGTTGAGCTATGTCAAGAAACGCAGTGTGCTCTCGGAAACGTGGAGTCTGCAAGACGAAGCAAGAAGGAATCGTAGTATGCCGAAGAGCTTAAGAGAAATCGTAGTGTTCTCTACGATCAAGTCTAAGTCAAGCCTGTGCAAGCCAACACACAACGATTATGATACAATGACCATAATCGTAGTGCTCCTCCAGTCAACATCAAAGTTCGTAATTCTGATGAAGGAAGGAAGAGCAACAAATAAAGAAAGGCTTATGTCCGATGACAATTTGATGGTTCCAATAATTCCATATTCATCCTTAGTTCAAATCGAAGAAGCGTATTGGAGAAGTTAAGGAAAGGACTAAATCGCCTGCAGAAAACACCTTTTCAGGTGTTAGGTGAAATTGCAGTCTGCTGTGTCAGTGGGCCAGCCGGCAGTGTAGCAGGAAAGCAGGATGTCAACATCAACTGCACAGAAATGTCTGAAGCATTAAATGCTACAATGGGAGCATTCAAACAGATATATTTTGGATAGCTCTTTTATAAAGAAATCAGACAATGATTCAGATCAAGCAAGCAAGACGTGAAAAAAAGAATACATTAAGAAAAGCTCAAGAACACTCAACGATCAACTATACGATCCTGAAAGAGAAAAGCTTGCTTTGCTACTCAGTTCTTCAGAACTGATGTTTAATTGCAACTGAGTAGCACTCCTCAAACAACTACTGTCAATCCAAGTACGGAACCAAGTCAGAGGACTTGAAGAGTTCAAAAGTGAACTACGAGAAGATCCAAGTCAAAGGACTTAAAGAGTTCAAGAGTGAACTAAGAGAAGTACCAAGTCAGAGGACTTGAAGAGTTCTAAGTGAACTAAGAGAAGTTCCAGGGCTGCTGGCGTTGAAGGAATCTAAGTGATTCAGTTGTAAGAGACATCCTTAGTGAATTTCCTACTCGTGGACTAGAAGAGTGGACTAGGAGCCTTGTGTGCTCTGAACCACTTAAAACCTTGTGTCTCATTGTCTCTCATTAACTGCTATATCTGCTATAACTGCTTATCAAACCATAACTGTTATATTTTGAAAGGGAACAAAACATATATTCCGCTGCTGTCAGTATAACCAATACTGACAAAGTATTTTAAATAAAGAAATTTTAAAATATTTATTTAACCCCCCTTCTAGATAACTAACGTGCCTTTGAGAACTAACAAATATTTTCCAAAGATTTTAATTCCTGAAACAGTTATTGACTGTACCTTTATATAACGTATCATTGATAAAGAGTATGAGTCTTGTTATTTGCATTGAAGTTCACAATTTGTGTGGTTATATTTTGCACGACAGTTTAATAGTTGGAATAGGAAGATTTGTAGTTGGATTTTTGTTGTGTGTATTTCTAACGACTCAAAATGGGTTGTTTGGACCTATTTTGGGGGCGTCACACCAAGAGAGGAATCACTGAAATCGAGATAGGATTTAGTGAGGATTGGAGGGGATTTACGGAAGAGGAGGAGGAGGAAATTGATTTAAGCGAGATGGGAAACAGAATAGGAAGAGTCGAACTAATGATCAGAACAATTCAATTCATTATGAGGAAGAGGAAAAGATGAATACTCTTGCCAAATTTTACCTAGTTAACTCACTGATTTTCCAAATTGATTGATACGAATTTTAAAATTGATTTAAATTGATGATGTCATCTGATATCATCATGTACGTTTATTTATATATAAGAATTGATTGTATTCAATTTTTAGTTATCAAAACATTATGGTAGTGTAAGACCCCGACTTTTAATAAATAGAATTTAATTCATTTATAATTCTTATTATTATAAATAGTAACATGTTAAATTGATAAAATGATAAATTTAAGGATGATATGTGCAATAAGATAAAAAGCATGTTAGGTAATATTCGTTATGTCGAAAAATATTGAGTAAAATACGACGACGCCGAAACAATCATTCATTGGTGGGCCCCACAACGACATAATTGTCGGATACCGAAAACGACATAAATAACCTTTTTAATAAAAAATTTGTTAAGGTACTAACACTTTTAACTGTTGAAATACCTTGTAATACAAGAACAGTAGCATATGATACTCCACAGTATCACGCGTTATTCCATAGTAGCACACGTTATTTCACAGTATCACACGATATTACACAGTATTTCATATTATTGTTACAATAGTAACATCATAGTATTTAATATTATTGACTTAATAATTGTTACAGTAGCAACTATATAGTACTCCCTCCGTCCCAAATTAATTGCTCAAGTTTAATTTTTTTTAGTCAAATTGACTATTTTTTAAAACTATTTTGTGTACTATTTTTGCCAAAATATAGGTGAAGAGGTTATAACAAAAAAAAGTATATACAATTTACTACTAATACCAATTTTTATAATGTTAAAAATATATTTATAAATGCTTAATTATTAATTTTAAAAATAGTCAATTTGACTAAAAAAAGTCAAAATTGAGCAATTAATTTGGGACGGATGGAGTATTTCATATTATTAACTCAATAATTGTTACTGCATAGCATTGATTTAATAATTGAAATAAAATAATTAGACTAGTTAGCATTATTGGCAATTTCTATAAGTTCTATCAAGGAAATGAGTTATTTAATTACGCGTCATTTCTACAGAAAATCCTTTTTCTTGGGAACGATCTGGTTGTTACTATTGTGAGTTTATAATAATAATTGTGAATAATTGTTAAAAGATTGAAAATGTGTGAATAATTGATGAATAAAATATGTTGATTAAATATAAGTATGATAAGTAATGTGTGGTAGATGTTTGTTCAATTTTTGTTATAAATAGATGAGTTTAACATAAGTCGTTTGTTGTAAGTTTGACTTATTTTTTCATGGGACCCATAACTTTATTTAATTTCTTACATGAGGCACACAACTTTATTTAATTTTTTTCATGGAACCCACAGCTTTAATAATTTCTTTTATGGGACTCATAACCTAACAAATTTTTCCACCCGAGTGTACTGAGCCTGCAAGTTTGTCAATTTTTGTGTATTCTCATTCTCCTATAAATAAGTTGCTTAGCTGAGTAATGAACACACAAAAATTACAGTAAGAGAAGTAGAGAGAGAAAATAGAACGTTTGAGCATTTAAACATAAGAGTGTAAGAATTGTTCAGGTTGATCAACTGCGTAGAAAACATTATCTAACGTTGTACTAAGTAAGGGATATCATTTTCTTTCATACTTCTATATTTATGATAAGAAATTACTATTTGTTTCTACAGTCTTATTATTAAACGGTGAAAATTCCTGACATTATTAGAATATCCTTTAATATTTGGGCTTCATCTAATATCTTTTAACATGAATTTTTCTATTAAATTTTAATCGTTATATTTGAATTATGAAACTTATATATTATTGTTGAACTTGAATTAATAATATGGCTATCATGTTGATAATTTGGACATTATTGGACTCTAAACAAATTAAATTAATAATCTCTAATGTTTATGTTTTATATAATTATTTTGATTATTTTTGTCCATCATTCATATTATTATTATTTGTATTAATCATCAAGACTAAGTTGTTGTGAATGTCTTTGCCCTGGGTGCAATGACAATATGATTGTTGAGTGTCTTTAGCCTGTGTGACAAAGATACGTGGTAAAAGTTCTCTTTGGTCTTGGTGCAAAGAGGAACTTTTGGTTATACGTGGTGAAAGTTCTTTTTAGCCTGGGTGCAAATAGCAATTGTTGATTGACATGATTATGCTCAGGAACTACTGATTGACCTGATCATGACCATTGGTGTTACAATTGATGAAATCTTGATGGTGAATTTTTTAATTGGAGAAGATAGTAGACATTCTGATCTATTTGACTTTTCTAATCGATTGCTCATTCAGCTGTAGTTATTTGTTGAAAACTTATATTATCTATCATATGTTTTAAATGTCTGATTTATCAATATTGAAGGCTAATGATAATTTATTCTTCGTTAGCTTAGTCATAATATTATTTACTGGCCTATTTGTGCTCGCCCTTTTTATTTCATAATTCCTTTCAAAAAAATAAGAATGTAGTTGGGTCTAGCGAGGAGAGCAGGGGAATGAAATGATTGTCCGAGTTAGTAGTTGTAGTAGTTCTCAATACATCGTAAAATATTATGTGTGTTGTCGTATGTTCGCGACGTTGTAATAAATGATTTTGGCGACTAAAATTAGATGGTGTAAACTCGAACGTGAGGGCGTCACAAGTATTGTCGTACTATATACAACATTGTAATGATTTAAAATAGGAGAATTTGTGGTTGTAGTATGTAGTTTGATGATTCAACTTGAGTGATATAGACTTAAATTTGGGGGCATCACAAATAGCGTTTGATTTGTGTCAACTAAGTATAATAGTTTCATAGTGTGATAGGTTATTACGTTAATTTGACATTTTTTGTTTAATTCATCTATTACATGTATTATAATTACGCTAATTTGAATGTTTTTTATTACACCTACTAATTGATGTATTAGCTCATTACGTTCGTAATATAATAGGTCATAAGAGATAAAATAATAATGATTACAATTGATTTGATTCATTAGATACAATCATTTAATTTAATGAATCAAACAAAATTTTGAACATAATGTAATAATATTACAATTACTAACCAAATACCAAAAAGCAACCAAATAAATGTCGTAATAACTTATTATCATTTTATCACAATTCTATTATATTACGTAGACTATTGTTATTATATCAAATTTCTATTTGGCAAACCAAATTTCACTTATAAATTTAAAGGGGGTTGGTGGAAGATTATCCGAAGATAAAAAAAGATAAAAAAAAAGAAGAAGAGATGATCTATAAAATTAAACAATTAAATAAAGTTGGGTAAATTGCAAAACTATCCCAATTTTTACAATGTCATAGCTAATATATAATTTTTTTACAAAATCGTTTCTTCTAACCAATTTTCGTCAAAATTAGTAAGACATGTGCATGTCATGTGAGTTTTATAAAGGCAAAATAGTTCATATTTGGCTGATTGACACTTCTGTCCCTTCAAGTTGCCAACCACTTTCAAAGTCGTCCCTAAAGTACCATTTTCGTCAGTTAGGTCCTTAAAGTGGCATTTTATTGGCGTTTCAGTTCCTTCAACCCATTTTAACATAAACCCGACCCATTTTGACCAAGTTTAACCTAACCCGACCCAGTTTGACCCAACCCAAAATTTTAATATTTTAAAATATAATAGTACTTTTAAAATAAGTTTAAAATAATAATTATATTTAATATTTTTAAAAAATAATATTTAATTATTTAAAATAAATTATTATTATTAAAATAATTATTTTAAAATACTTATTTTTAATATTTAAAAATAAAATATTATTTTTAAAAAAAAATAAAAATAATAATTATATTTAATATTCTAAAATAAATATTTTTTAAATAATTTTTATTTTTAATATTTTTAAAGTAAAAAATAATTTTGTAAATATTATTTTTAAAAATAATATTTACTTTTAAAATATTAAAAATAATATTTATTTTAGAATATTAAAAATAATAATTATTTTAAAATATTAAATATAATATTTATTTTAGAATATTAAAAATAAAAAAAATTAATTTTTTTTAAATAATTATTATATTTATATTTATATTTATTTTAATTTTTAATATTTACTTTTAATATTCTAAAATAATTATTATTTTTAATATTCTAAAATAAATATTTTTAATAATTATTATTTTTGAAGAAAAAATAATATTTAATATTCTGAAATACTTATTAAAAAAACTTATTATTTAATAATAATAATTATTAAGATTATTTTAATTTTTAAAATAATAATTATTAAGCTTATTTTAGTTTTTAAAATAATAATTATTAAGGTTATTTTAATTTTTAAAATAATATTTATTAAGATTATTTTTTTTAATAATTATTAAATAATAATTTTTTTAATAAATATTTTAGAATATTAAATATTATTTTTCCTTCAAAAACAATAATTATTAAAAATATTTATTTTATAATATTAAAAATAATAGTTATTTTAGAATATTAAAAGTAAATATTTAAAAATTAAAATAAATATAAATATAATAATTATTCAAAAAAAATTATAAAAAAACTAAAATAATTAATATTTTTAATATTCTAAAATAAATATTATATTTAATATTCTAAAATAAATATTATTTTTAATATTTTAAAAGTAAATATTATTTTTAAAAATAATATTTTTAAAAACATTTTTTACTTTTAAAATATTAAATATAAAAAATATTTTAAAAATATTTATTTTAGAATATTACATATAATTATTAATTTTTTTTATAAAAAAACTAATATTTTATTTTTAAATATTAAAAATAACTATTTTTAAAATAATTATTAAATTTTAAATAATTAAATATTATTTTTTTAAAATGTTAAATATAATTATTATTTTAAACTTATTTTAAAAATACTATTATATTTTAAAATATTAAAAATTTGGGTTGGGTCAAACTGAGTCGGGTTGGGTTAAACTTGGTCAAAATGGGTCGGATTTAGGTTAAAATGGGTTGAAGGAACAGAAACGCCAATAAAATATCACTTTAAGGACCTAACTGACGAATATGGTACTTTAGGGACGACTTTGAAAGTGAATGACAATTTGGAGGGACAGAAGTGCCAATCAGCCGTTCATATTTGCACAAAACTATTATCTCTCCTAATATAAGAGTAAATACGTCCTTACAATAATAAAATAGATTCTCACATAAATAAATTTATTCTATTTTAACCAAATAAAATAAGTAAAAAGAAATTAATTACAAAACTCAAATATCAGTTTAAATGAAAATTTAAGTAGAATATTTGATTAATATAAAAGACAAAATTAAACACTAAACAATATATTAAATTAAAAGGAAAAAATAAATTTTGTTATTAGTTATTCATTTAACAAATAATTTAATTTATATATACACACACAATATATATATATATATATATATATATATATATAAAAGTAAATTATTGTGTGTGTATATAAAATAAATTATTCATAACAAATAATTATGAAAACCAAATACAAATATATATAAAGTAATTTTTTTTTTGTGTGTGTATATAATGTAAATTATTTGTTTAATGAATAACTAATAAAAAAAATTCCTTTTAATTTAATATATTTTTTAGTGTTTAATTTTTTCATTTACATATAATCAAAATATGCTACTTAAAATTTCATTTAAAAAGATTTTTGAGTTTTGTAATTAATTAATTTTTATTATTTTATTTTGTTAAAATAAAATAAATTTAATATTTGAAAACTTGTTTATTTTAAAGTTACATCCATTAAAGTATAGATTCTTAATAAACAATTAATTTCTTAAAATAAAATTGCAATTTTTATAAGAACCGACACACTACCACTTGGCGGTAGATATATTTATTTATTATAGAGAGAGAGACTAGAGAGAGAAAATGTATGGAGAGAGGAGAGAGGAGAGAGGAGAGAGGAGAGAGGAGAGAGGAGAGAGAAACTGAACTCCCTCTATAGACAGAAGAACGAAAATCACATCCCCCACCTCCTCCTCCGAAAAAGATCAGCAGTAATGGAAATCTAATGATATAAATTTTTTTAGGACCAAAAAGCCCCCACAACCAACCACGTTAACTTAAGCCCCTCTGCTAACCTAAGACCCCCGGTGCGTATATTTAACCACCATGCCACCTCTCAAACTCCCCTTCCTCATCTCTTCCATTTGCCCCAAAACCCACCCCCAAAATCTCAACCAATTCCTCCGCACCACCGCCGCACAACCGCCGCCGGCGAGGAGGCCGGGGTGGAGGATTACGCCCTGCGCACCCCTCGCTCACTTTTCGCCAGTATCGCACGATAAGGCGCCCCTCGTAATTTGGAAGCTAGGGTTTCGTCAATTTGGTGGGTTGCGATCCTCATCAGAATATAGAGGAGGAGTATTAGGGGGCGAGTCGGGTGGTTCGGGTATATTGACCGACATGGGTTCCGAGAACAACAACAATAAAGATGAGCAATGGTTAGACAATGATTGCTCCCCCGACTCTGCTTTGCCGTCGCATAATCACCGCCAGGATCACCTCAAAAAAACCGCTGTGGCACCGCCGCAACCACCGCATCACCAGTCAACGAAGCTGCTCACATTGCCTACCATCTTAACCATCGGCCGCGTTGCCGCCGTTCCGCTTCTCGTTTGCAGTACGTTTTGGTTTTTGTTTGGGCAATTTAAATTTTAGGTGAAGAATCAGTTTTTGTTTTTAAGAGCATAGAATTAGGCTCCACTAGACGTCCAGAACATTAGAAATAATAGGATTCATGATTATTTATAGCAATATATAAGTTGGGTATTAATTGAACTTCTAGGATGTTTTAAAAAGTGTCCGATCATCATTTTCATGATATTTTGATTAAAGATGGGATGACTCGATTTATATTTTATCAGCTGAGAAAACATAATAGTTCGAGGTGCAAAGGGATTTTTTTTTGTGTAGAAAGCAATAGAAACCAATGGATTTATTCTCAAGAAAACATTTTTGGGATGAAGCAATAGAAACTCTGGGAAAAAATTCATCATGAAAATTCTAAAATTTGGCAGGGGTCTGATTTGAAAGTATTCTTAGCACGTGTTGATGATTTGGTCGTCAAGCTATAAAAACCACACATTTTGAAAATTTTGGATGCTGTTCAAGACTTCAAGCTGTGATTGCTTTGAAAGTATTTTCTTTTTATGATTATTGTTTCGTTTCCAGCAGTACAGTAGATTTACATCTTACTTTACTTTGAAAACTTAATGCTTCTGAGTTTAGATATATATGTAGCCAGCGGCGATTATGATCACTTTACATAAAAACACACACACATACATGTGTATATATGTTATAGTTAAGCAAGACTCAAGCTAAAATTGATGGATGTTCTGCTGTGCAGTCAACTATAGTATGTTTAGTTGATTTCTTTTGGTAATCAGAGTATTATGATTTTGGTAAGATGGTCCATCTGCTGCTTTAATTTTTCTTGTTGAAGTTTTGAACTGGGTAGCTTCTGTGATTGGAATGATTTTCAATGCCTGGTATTCTTTTATTTTCAATTGTAATGGAAATTGCTTGATGTCTTTGCATTTTGTGAGACTGACCTACTTTTTTCTTTTTTCACTAGCTTTTTATATGAATAGTTGGTGGGGAACGACTGCTACAACAAGTATCTTCATTACTGCAGCAATTACGGATTGGCTTGATGGTTACCTTGCTCGAAAGGTTTGTGATGCTGTTTTTCTTGAACCTCTAAAAAAGCATATGATGATTTTCATTTTCAAATTTAGATCACAATTCATCGATTATACATTTTGTGTTGTTGTCCAGTTGAAGTTAGGAAGTGCATTTGGTGCATTCTTAGACCCAGTAGCTGATAAGGTTTGTTTTCTTGTCTTCTTCAATATAGCTTCTTTTACTTGGTTTGAACTTGTCAAGTCAACCATATTTCTGTAGCCTTAAGAAAGAGGTACTTACATATTGTATCTTTCATTTATAGGAAGCATATGAAGAATTTATATTTCCTTATTGTGTTTATTGATTGCAGCTTATGGTTGCTGCTACCTTGGTCCTGTTGTGTACAAGACCTCCGGAAGTTGCTATATTTGGACAACTGCCATGGCTTCTAACAGTACCTTCAATTGCAATAATCGGTAGAGAGGTGAGATTAAATGACCTTCACTCAACCCTCATGGCTAAAAGGTTTTTATTTTTATTTTTTTATAGCAATTAAAGTGAAAAAAATAGCACTCCTAATTGATTCGACTCTTATTTATTTATTTATTTGTTTCTTCTTCTCTTCTTTGTTAATGACTTTTGCCTGATTTCTGAGTGTCTTTCTTTTTGTTCATCATATAGCTTGTTGTAATTAGAAAATGATTGCACCTGCAAAAAACCTTCATTAGGAAGAGAGATGTATTAGTTCAAGATAGTTGAAAAGATAGTTGAAGAATCTGTCATATGCATATGCCAGAAGCTCCTCAAAACCATCTTAACTTTACACTGTACTTTTTAGGCAATGATGTTCTAATCGCAGGTACCATTCCTCGAATTGTTTCCCTGGGATGATGGTATGAAATTATGATAATAGGCGATAATATGAACAGAGGCGGGGCAAGGATACTTGTTTCTAAGGTGGTGAAGTTTAAGTAATATATATTTACTAAAGATGCTCTAAAAAACATTGATTATCTTGAGAATTGTGGTGATTGAACACCTGATTAGTACTTTATATCTTAAATCACTGAAAAAGCGAGTTGTTTATATGCTTGGATAAGCTGTCTTTGATTGAGAATGTGTGTCTATTTCAAATTTAGGTGATAAAATATCTTACCAAGTATTACGATATATATATATATATATGAGAAAGAGAGATCAAACCGTTGTTAGCTTAACTAGATAGATTTGTATACTGGTGTTATGGGCTCTCTTTATATTTAGACAGCTTGAGACAGGAGAATCTTTTTCACTGACCTTTGAATCCATATATAACTGATGTACATGTTTTTGGCTTTAAAAACACTAAGAAGTTTGTTTCCCTGCATATATTAGTTTAAACACACTCAGAACATGTTAACCTGGTTAAGTTCAATTCCACACTGTAGCTGCTTCCTCCATTGCTAGTTTCAAAATGCTTCACAAGGACAGCAGTTGGAGGGTTGTTCTTTTTATAATGGTCAGCAACATCTTTTCACTGAATTTGATTGTCAACCTTGTCCATTGTTGGCAGACTATAATTTCTTGAACTTACTTCATATTTGTATTTATCATTTGTATAACGGCATCAATTAAAATTACAGGCTTAACCACCTGGTGCAATTTTTTTTTTTTTTAAAACTTAACTTTTGCAAATGTTCTTATTTGTTGATCACTTTTTTTTAGTGCCTTTAATGTTCATATGTGTGACTTAAGATTTAGTGAATACCCTTTAGTTGTCTGATCAACAATTTATGACCGATTTGCAGATCACTATGTCTGCACTCAGAGAATGGGCCGCTTCTCAGAATAGTAAACTTTCCGAGGTTTATATCCCTATAAAACTTTGAATGTTCTTTGCAGGCTAGTTATATTACCTTCTACTTTAGTTTATGCGCGGAAATGGTTAATGTTTTCAGGCAGTCGCTGTAAATAATTTGGGGAAGTGGAAAACAGCCACACAGATGACTGCACTAACCATTCTCCTGGCAACCAGAGACAGCAGGTTTGACCATCCCTATTTTTTTTTATAACTGTAAAATGTCTTCTTTTTTTTAATCACCAACTTGTTTTTGGCCCTTCCACCCCAAATTCTGTAGCCTTGCAGGGCCAGGGGTTCTTGTAGCTTCTGGTGTTGCTTTGCTTTATATCTCAGCATGGCTAGCTGTATGGTCATTAGTTGTGTACATGAAGAAGATATGGAAAGTATTACTGATGTAGAGACTTGATATCTGACTCCGCCAGGGCTTTTACACCCAGTCGCCCCTCATACCGAGAGGCTGCTATGGTTTTTTTTTAGCATCTAATACCTATAGAAGTTCAGCAAATGATCCCCCCCCCCCCCGCCCCCCCCCCCCCCCCCCCCCCCCCCCCGAATATTAGAAATGGGATCTCCATACAGTAGTGGATAAACAGTGCCTGTTTACCTTCCTGCAGTTGACACCCCAATAAAGTTACTTTGGAAGCCATTATTCTCATGGTCTGGGGTTGCTCTTTTACCTTTTGGACCTTCATATGCTGAATGTTGATGTAATACCATTACAACCAACACCCTTTTCTCCTTTCAGTTTTCCTTTTGACTATTAGGGTACTGAACATTTGGCATTTATTATTGATCAGTTGTATCAAGTAGATTATACTTTGAATTGCAGAGAGGTGGCAATTATTTTGTGATATGTAAAGAGGAATTAAAATTTCAAGATTTGGTTGCAGTTATTGGAAGAAAAAATACTTTATGATCAAATGCACAAGTTTTGTAGTATTGCAACCTCTAAAAGCTTTTTATACAGTTCCAACACTGAAATTCTGAATAGCTTCCTAATGTTCTCTGATAATATGATTCCATGAATGCACAATTTAGTATACACCCTGCTTGTAGTCAAGTGTGACCGTCAACCTGTCGCTTCAGTGGTTTAAGAACTTGGTCCAATTGTAAGCTCAGAGGTTTTGAGTTCGACTTCCACTTGAAGGGTTTACATATAAATTTCTTGTTAATCCCGCAAGGAATTGAAGTGATTTTGATTACTTATTCACATCTGGAAAGTAAAAAAAAATCTGAACACTTGGGAGTTTAAAGGTAAAAATCTAAAAAAAAATTAACGGCAAAGTCTAACGATTGTGAAGTGATTTTGATTATTTATTCACATTTGGAAAGTCAAAAAAATCTAAACACTTGGGAGTTTAAAGGTTAAAATCTAAAATAAAAAGAGAACGGTAAAGTCTTTAACGATTGTGAATCGTGCTTAGTCTTATACTTAGGTTTATGAATATTATTTAATAAAATGAATTTTTATGAATATTATTATGTGTTGTGTGTTTAAAGATCGTATTATGACTTAGACTGTGTTTACGTGTTAGAATATACGAATTAGGGTTTCGTAGAATAAAATAAAAAAATCGAGAAAAGACGTAAAAATACTATTCATGCAAAAAACGCTCTTACGTTTTTTCGACTTTTCGAATTAAGTCGTAGCGTTTATATGAGGGGGAAAGACATAATTTCTAATAAAATTTATGAAAGAAAAATTCGATTTTTCGGCTAATCGAACAAATTACGAAAGCTAACTATGAACCAATTTAATCGTCAATCTTTTGGGCTTTGTGAATTGGGAACCCAATGGAAGAAAATGTAGGAGACCCAAGCATGATTAAATAGAGGCCCAAGCTAAGTGTGATGGAGGCCCAAAGAAAGGCCTTAACTAAGTCCAATAGTATGGTTAATTGAGGCCCAATTGAATAGTGTTTGAAGCCCTAAATGAAGCCCAATGTGTAGCCCAAACCATGACCCAAGTTAAAGTCCAAGAAGCTTGGTCAACATGCTAGCTAAATGTGAATGAAATGAAGATGAAATGAAAGCCAACTGAGGGGAAGGAGGGTGAGAATTCGGTCATAGAAGAGGGGGGGGGGGAACGGTAAGTTTTTATTAAGACTGTAAATGAATCAAACAGTTCGGGATTGACTCGAAAAAATACGAGTGAGACTCTGATTCGTTAATAATATTTATCCAAATTTGAGTATAAAAAATATTCGAATAAAAATATGAGTAGTGTTAACGCTAAGATTCGTCCACACGCCTTAATCACCAATAGCGCGTCCAATCCTGCACAGAAACGAAGTCACACAGAGAAACTTAACGGCTTGTGCCGCTAGGGGATAGCTCCGGTGTGAGAATAAGTACAGACTGAATAAGGTTAACAATTGAGGTATTTAAGCTTTAGTGCTGGAAAAATAATAAAATACCTGAGAATTATGATGTAGCCTTGTATTTATAGTGATCACACCTCTTCCTACATGCCCGTCCCCGTATGAAAATATAATTACTCATTACTCATTAGGATAGATACCTTAATGGGACAATATTGAATCTCCTCAAAGAAAGAAAGTCAGATTCTATAATTACTCTTTCCTTAAGAATTAAAAATTAAATACAGTTAGGAATCTTAGATTCCTTAGAGTTCTCCAACTGGCCAAAATAAATTCCTACGTGGCGAGACTTCATCCACTTGGACTATGGCTCACCAAAGCATCTGGGCCCAACTAATCATGTCATAACAAGTATAATTTGAGCAAACTTATACTCGAATTCGAATGTTATGGGACATTAAATCACATGAGACAACTATTATTCAACATGTTAATGTCAGATAGCATGAAAAGGAGGATTAGCTAGGCTATTCACGTGTGGGCCAACAAATAGATTAAATATATTATGCAACCATGCATTTACTTAACATATCATGGGCCATGGATTCATATATGTTCAACAGCCATAGAGTAAGGATTATTCATGTGGACAAGCAAGTCATGTGGGGGCCACGATTTCTAATATATTTAGCTTACATGTTATGTGGGTTTACATATTCCGTTCAGTTCCTAACATTACATGGACACGTTGTTTATAATTGATTCCAAGCAAAGAAGGATTTGTGTCATGCAGCAAGCTAGCGCACGGAATACACGGAATTTCGGTAGATTTACCTTACCTTCACGCGGCAATGCCAGATCCAAACGCGGTAAGGATTGTGGAAGATTTATTCTAGAAAGTAGTTCTTTTAATACTAAATGTAATTAGGATTTTATTTAGTTAGAATTTCAATTTCAATTTTAAATAGGATTGTTATTCCTTTTACTATTAGGATTAGAATTTTTACAACTAGTATAAATAAGGGTTACTTCTATTGTAATAAGACATTAGACATTATTCATATTTTTCAATATATTTGTGAGGTTATTCTCTACTTTTGGTTCTTTGAAGAATTCTTAAGTTATTTTCTTAGTTTTTCTTTGGGATTCAACTTTGACTTATCATACAACAATACATAGTTGTGTGTGGCGTCTTCTACTGCATCAATCATCGATTGTACCGAGATTACCGCTTCAATATAAGCGAGGGGTCAAGGTGTCGTTGATGTCCATTCAACGCAGATTTTCGAACGCGAGCAATTGTACCAAGATTACCGTCTACATATAGGCGAGGGGTTAAGGTGTTGCAAGCAATTCACCCAACAACTTTGCTAGAAACGATCGGGGCGACAACCACCTCACGCAAGCGTGCCGTGGAGTCTATCATTTGGTATCAAAACTAAGCCTTTCTAGCGAGTTACTTATCTTTATTTTTCTGTCAAAATATATATTGTAAAAAAAAAAGAAGGAAAAAAAAAATCGTGAGTAAGAAAAAAAAAAGAGTATTGAAAAAAAAAAACAGATTCTATTTCCATTATACTAACCAAACTTGTAGCACACCATCAAATTATCAAATTCCAACCAAAAGTTCATTCCGTGCCATTCATTATCAATTTCGACGAAGCGACATCATAACTTTTCAGAAAAAGCATACAAGCGGAATTTTAAGGGCATACAAGAGGAGTACGAGGCAATCAATCTGTGATTTTGTGGTATTCCGATAGTCATACCTTTTATATTTGTTCTTGATAAGTTACTTTTGAATTGCATTGTAAAACTGTGAATTTATTTGGTGAATTCAAAAAGAACCTATAAAAGGGAATATTGAGAGGCAAAATGCAAGAGTGTGAACTTAATAGAGGGTAAAAGCCTATTGAGTGATACACGAGCGTAAAATTGAGCGATACATTATTTTGAGCGAAACACGTAAGGGAGCGTTTGAGGAAAATTATTTTTATTACTAACTCTTGTTTTGCAAAAAATATGTCTAGCTCAAAGGACATCTTTTATACTAGGTTTCTAGTGCAAGAAAAGGTGTGCCTTGTAAAAATTGATTGTGAAATTGGTACTAACATTGCTAGCACTACAATGGTGGAGAAACTAGGGTTGTCAACAGTTGCACATCCTCGTCCTTACAAGATGCTAGGGATCGTCGATTGTGAGGAGGTAATGGTGACTAGAAGAGTGTCAGTTTCTTTTCGCATTGGCAGATATGAAGATAAAATATTATGCGATGTAGTTCCAATCCATACTTGCCATTTGTTACTTGGATGGCCATGGCGACACAGCAGGTGCGCGAAGCATAACAGTTGTACTAATAAATATTCATTGGTACATAATTGAATAAGAGTCAACCTTAATCCTATGATGTCCGGGCAAGTTCGTGACAATCTAATGCACTTACAGAAAGATCGTGATCAAAGGCAAGAAGAAGAAAAAAAATCGACATAAAGAAATCGCTCAAAAGATTGATAGTGAGAAAGAAAAGTTTGAAAAGAATGAGAGAGAAAATAAAATAGAGAATGAAAATATTGAGATTGAAAATAAACGAGAGAAAAACAAACGAGAGGGTGAACATAACGAAGAAAGTGAGTTAAAAAGCGAGTTGTATTTTGAAAAGCCAATGACTGTGCATTCGTATGAGACGACACTTTTGAATACTAACACTAATGATTCTTCTTTGTCTAGTTCTGTTTTGTCTCTTGTGCAGGTTGTTGATGATATACCCCGTGCTATCATTCCAAACCAATCAGCTGATAATATTCCCGAGGAAACGACGGAGTTGCCAAGGCAGGTTGGAGAGTTGATGGAGAAGGGTATCGTAAAAGCGAACATGAGGTCATATGCTATTTATGAGATCATAGTACCTAAGGAGGATGAGACAACGAATTTGTACATCGATTTTGAATTGGTAAACAAGTATCGTTTTTCTTTTCTTTGTTTAGATAATATGTTTGATAAATTGCATAGTTCTTATGTTTTATCTACATGTGATAATAATCATGTGATGACAATGCCTAATCAATTTAGCGTGAAAGATTGTGATAAATGGAAAATTGTTTTAACATACGACTTGTATAGGTGGATAGTTATTTCTGTTAGATTAACTAATGCATCTAGTGTTTTCATGAGATATTTAAAACATGTTTTGCATGCTTCCATTGAAAAAATTGTTGTTAGCTATTTTGAGGGTAAAATCATCTTTATCATAAATTATGGAGGTTATTTGATATTTGTTGAATTAATTTATGATCATGATGTGTTTTCTCGTTCGCAATATAAACACTTGCATGAAATTCATTATAGGTTTTCTTATCCATGTGTTGAGTTAGGGTTTCATGCTAGTCAATCTGTACATGACTTGTCGTTAGTTTACAATGGTCGTGATCATATTTTTTCGGTCGATAAATTTTCATTGCATGATTTGCTATCATCTAGTATTTATTTGAAAAGTGTTTATCATCAAATTGGAGTAAAGTATGGATTATATGTGTGTCTAGTTAGATCATTCGGTTTAGCTATTGCTTTGCATATGTTGAACCATATTTTGTGATCTTTTATGATAAATTTTTTTATTATCTGTTTTGATGATATTTCAGTTTGTGTCAACACTTTGAAAAATTCTTTAACATGTGTTGAGTTTGTTCGTGATCATGATAAATATGCTATTGAGTTTTCATTTTATGAAGTTGGTTGTGACCTTTTTACTCCGTTGACAACATTATTTGATTTTGAATGTATTAACGTCAATGGAAAGGGAGAGGTTGATTGTTTTATGCAGATTCGAGATGAGATTATACTCATCAAGGAGAGAAACATGATTTATTGAACAAATCAATTCGAACAATGCATGGAGAGTCTACAGGGAAGTGTTTTGAATATTTTTATAGTAGATTATGCATGTGATTTTGCGTTATTTAATTTCTTGGTGATTAAACAAAAGGGACTTGTTGATTTGTTTTGTTTTGTGTTTAATTCAGGAATTCAAGAGAATTTGCGTGAGAATCATGTCAAGTTTCAAATATTGATATTTAACGCAGGAGCATTGAGGAATGTGTTTTTGCAAAAGAATGAGATCATCAAATTGATTTTTGATCCAAGAATTCAGGTGTATGGGCTTATGCGACGTGATGAGTTTCAAAAGTTGACATTTGACCCAGGATCATTAACGTGGTTTTATTTACGAATGATCGAGATCATAAGATTCATTTTTGATCCGGAAATTCGTGAATGGGAGTTTGTGATACATGAAGAGTTCTACATAATGATATTTGATCCAGGAGGAGTTGGAACTTTTCAAATTCTTGCTTGCGTTGCTGATATTGCTTATTCATTTAATTTGTCAGGTGAAATTTATGGTTATAATTTGTTTGGTGTTACTAACTTGATTTGTTTTTATGTAGGATCAATTTTGTGGAAATATTCTTTTCAAGATGAGGGGATGTCAGATTTGAGGACAAATCCTTTTCAAGAGGAGGGGAATGATACAATTCTGACCAGGCTCGCATCAAACGATAATAACTCCATTCAAGTTACAAAGATTCGTCAAACAAATCAAGAAGTTTGGATTGAAAATTATTCAAGAGAGTACAATTCAAGCATTATTGGGCTGACCCAATTGGCCCATTTAATTCAATCCATGTACGGATTTTATATGGAGCATAGTGGGTCAAATATTATGAGACATTAAATCACGTGAGTCAACTATTATTCAACATGTTAATGTCTGATAGCATGAAAAGAAGGATTAGCTAGGCTATTCACGTGTGGGCCAACAAATAGATTAAATATATTATGCAACCATGCATTTACTTAACATATCATGGGCCATGGATTCATATATGTTCAACAGCCATGGAGTAAGGATTATTCATGTGGACAAGCAAGTCATGTGGGGGCCACGATTTCTAATATATTTAGCTTACATGTTATGTGGGTTTACATATTCCGTTCAGTTCTTAACATTACATGAACATGTTGTTTATAATTGATTCCAAGCAAAGAAAGAGTTGTGTCATGCAGCAAGCTAGCGCACGGAATACACGGAATTTCGGTAGATTTACCTTACCTTCACGCGGCAATGCCAGATCCAAACGCGACAAGGATTGTGAAAGATTTATTTTAGAAAGTAGTTCTTTTAATACTAAATGTAATTAGGATTTTATTTAGTTAGAATTTCAATTTCAATTTTAAATAGGATTGTTATTCCTTTTACTATTAGGATTAGAATTTTTGCAACTAGTATAAATAAGGGTTACTTCTATTGTAACAAGACATTAGACATTATTCAGATTTTTCAATATATTTGTGAGGTTATTCTCTACTTTTGGTTCTTTGAAGAATTCTTAAGTTATTTTCTTAATTTTTATTTGGGATTCAACTTTGACTTATCATGCAACAATATATAGTTGTGTGTGGCGTCTTCTACCGCATCAATCGTCGATTGTACCGAGATTACAGCTTCAATATAAGTGAGGGGTCAAAGTGTCGTTGGTGTCCATTCAACGCAAATTTTCGAACGCGAGCAATTGTACCAAGATTACCGTCTACATATAGGCGATGGGTTAAGGTGTTGCAAACAATTCACCCAACAACTTTGCTAAAAACGATCGGAACGACGACTACGTCACGCAAGCGTGCAAACGTGCCGTGGAGTCTATCAGGTTGAGATGAGTGATAACCCAACGATCACACCTCATATGAATTTAGTGCAACAAACAAATTCAACAACAAACAAAAATCCTAATATTCATACCACCCACTACAAAAAGCAGATAACCAATTAAAATCCCTAATACCCAACATCATTTCCTACATTTCTGTCAGTATATCAAACATCACAAACCAAAAGAGCTCATTATTAGTATGAAATTTAGTGCAACAAACACATCCAACAACCATAAATCCTAACATTCCAATACCCATTTTTCATTTAAACCATTGAATTCATAAAACCAAATTACAAAACCAAACAAACCCACTTAATAACCCTAAGCACCACCCTCACAAAAATCAATCCCCAAAATCCCCAAAATAAATTAACCCAACACTCAGACCTCATCCTCGTGAAGAAGCATATTCGGAATCCCCTTATTAACCGGAAATCTCCGGCCAGTTTCGGGACAAACAAGGGCGCCCTCTTCGAGATGGAGCTCCAAAAGGGCATGATGAAATTTCTGGAGAAAATCACCGTAGTCGAGCGCAGATTGCTCCGGCGCCTCATCCGGCAGCTCCACGTAGCCTATGGTTTTGGATGCCTCGACGAGCGGCTTCCATTCCACCTTGGCGAGCATGTTCTTCAAGAAATCAGCGTTGAAATCAACTTGCCTTTCGATAACTTTCTCCGCTTCGATTCGCAGAGGGAAGCCGTTGGTCACGCCCTTGATGTTGGAAGCTAGCATGTTGTGGGTTAGCAGCCTCATTTTTCTTTTCTGTATTTCTCTTCTGTCTAGAGCATAAAAAGGTTTTAGTGGTAGTGATGAGGGTTTTGGAACGAAGATGTATTTTGAGGGATTTGTAGGCTTGTATCCTGGCAAACGGGCGGACTCGGCCCGCGAGTGGAAGGCCTGGTCAAAAATAGACGGGCCAAAATTGACTCGGTTTTGTTGGACTAAAAAATTGCAGCTCAAAGCCCGGCTCGTGACTGCTCCGCTCCCTGAACTAATTTATATCTATTTTTTATTATTTTTTTGACTTTGTTCCAAACGAACCGGACAGTGGCCGGCCGGGTCAAAAACGGGCGAACCAAAAAGGTCCGAATTTTGCTGAACTAAAAATTTGCAGTCCAAAGTCCGACTCGTGGCGGGCGGCCAAAGTTTTGCCAGGTCCGCCAATATATGTGAAATTATTTTTTTAATAGTAGAGCTAATTACATAAAGTGAACTAAAGGTTTTTTGAGGAATGATTTATTTTAAAATAATGTATATGATAAATTTTAAATATTGTGAATTATAAATAAAAGTGTTTGTTATTAATTTATTATTTTAATTTAAAATTTAAGTTAAAACAAATTACGAGTATGTTTGTTAAAATGACTTATAAATTATAAAAATTACTAAAATGAGGGTAAATTTTTTTTACATTTGGTCATATTTCATTATTTTAAAATAAATTATAAGTTCTTTTTGAAACATAAAAGAATTATTACTTCTCAATATATAAGTTAAAAATAAGTAGCACACCATCAATCAAATACAAAAAAAAAATACTTATAAGTTAATTAGAACAACTTATAATTAAGTAATTGTTGAACAGGCCCTAAGTTTGCAAGTTTTTCATATTTAATCCACTAGTTTGCAAATAGGACAATCAATTTTTATTTTTTTTAAAAGGACAATGTTATTCCATTTTTGATCATTTCTAGCCAATTATTCGCCCGACTACAATTTGATCTTAGATGATCCTATAAATAATATCCGGTTAGTATAAAATTATTTTTTTGATAAATTTGTCAATTGGCCCATAGAATACTGACATACATACACATCTGCGTGTCAATATTTTATTGACTAATTGACCAACTTATCTCAAAATAAACTTAAAACTAACTAGTTCCCTATAAATATAACAAATGTATTCCCATTTTCAATAATACCCTCCAACTTTTTTTTATAGATAAAATTAGATACATGTGACTCATGTGAGCTTAAACATCAATCGCGTTGTTCGTCCATTTTCCGTCCATTTTACAGTGTCAAGTCGTTCGTATCACGTTGTTGTAACGGTACGACCTGAAGATTATTAAAAGGATCGCCAAAAAAGTTCAAGAGGATCATTGAACGATGAAGAAATCTATCGAGGTATGTCTTTCTGAATATTTTTGATCGTCTATTTCTGCAATCTGGATCGCCAGCGAACGGCGATTCAAAACGAACGATAATGAACGAAATTAGAACCCTAAGTAGCTAATTGTGGTAACTCTGCTCCTACTGAAGGTGAGGGAGGGATGCTAATCAAATTGTTGTGAATCTAAGTGGGTATTTCTCAATTACTCATTTTGTATTGCAGAGATAATATAATAGCATGGATCTAGTACTTTGATTTGGAGTGGTGAATTGAGTGAGTAATTTTGTTGCTGAGCATGGAATTGGGTGACAAGATGGCTGAGTTAGCTACGAACAAATTGGTAAACTTTTTTATTTTTGCTAGTTTTTTGACTGAAATTAAACGCGCACACCCCCTACTTGACCACTGCCAAAGTTCAAACCTAGGACCTCCTCCTTTGCAGGAGACCTAGTCCACCAACTGAGCTAAAGCTTTGGTGTAAATTGGTAAACTTTGAAATGGCAATTGCTTTTTCTGACCGAGCATTTCAATTCAGTTCATATATTGTGTATATGTATGTAGGAAAATATATTTATGCAATGTCAATAAATCTGTGGTTGTGGGTGTTTGTTTATGTGGCAGGGTCAATCTTACGATGATTCGAGTGACACCAGCAAATTTGTTTTTGATTTGGGAGACTTTGTTGGGGATTTAACTGTTGAGGAGGATGCTAGCAGGTACTCTCCCAAGTTATTTATGTTTGGCTCATTGTTGGGACTCCAAAAGTGTGTATTTAGTATGGTTTGGAACTCCCAACACGTGACAGTATAGAAAGAAGTTCTTTGAATAGGAATATAAAAGTTCAGACAATAATATAGAATTAAGTTATAACAGTCCATTTTACCTATTTAGCATTATATTTGGTGTCAAATTTTTTATATAAATAAAAGGAAAATGTTCGACCCCCCAACCCGCAATGACGCAGTCTCTTGAATTTGTAAAGGTCAAGAAGAACCTTTATTATCCGCATAATACCCTTTGGGACACTACTGTATCAAAATATAATTACTATTCAAAATTTAATTGAATATGAACATGTTATTTGTATTACATTTGAAGGTTGAATGGACCATTGGTAGAGATTGAGTGCAATACAATATCTTTGTTTCAATATGAAATTTCTCATTAAACATGAAAGACTAGTACAAAGGTAGCACCCAAATAATGGTTTGGTTTATTCATTAGTGCCAGAAGACAATTAAGCAACTTGGCTGATACTGTATAGAAAAATCATTCCTTGCCCAACACGAACTGCTTAGGATAAATAGGTAGTATCTAGTAAGAGCATCATGGATGCTAGTTCAGCAACGTAGTCCTTAAAGGTTATGCTAGAGCTTTTTTCTTCTATGATTCTGTTAACTTTATGTAATAACAATTCAACAAGTATTTACACTTGATTTTCCCCTTAAATGTCAATTTACTTTTGTTTTTTCAGTAAAGTCTGTTTTTGGTGATTGGAAGAGATTAAAGGTTTTGTTATGTTCTTGAGTTTCATAATGTGACTCATTTAGTGTAATAGCTAGCTTTTTGACAGAAAAAGATAATTACATGGGTAGATTAAACATTAACTTGAAATATTCTCTACCTCCAAATAACTTGAATCCTTATTCGTTAGATTATATTAGATTGCTCATCAGTGGACTCCTGACATATAAGGAGTTGGGCACTGAAATTGTTTGCAACCAGAGATGAGTTAATGGCATCCACAATTACCTGATGATAAGTATCAACGCTTTCTACAAATTGCTATTAAATAATCAATTTTAAGTGAAGAAGGACCTTTTATTTTTATTTTTTATTATTTTTAGTTTTCCCACTTCTATTAGTTGTTTCTTAGAGAGGCATTTGAAGACATCTAAAAATATTTTCTAGGCACTTTTAAATAATTATCTTATCAAGTTAATGGTTGGAAGTTTATCTTTAATGAGCACTTCTGTTTCGTAAAGGTGATTTTTTATGTACATGGGTTGGTTTAAGAGCTCTTTCATCTTCTGGTAATTAGCAGCTTAGTTGTGATCATCTTCTGGGTGTTGCTGATCTTTGTCGTTGACGCTTGACTTCTTCTGGTACTCAACAACTACTCATGATCATCTTTGATGTGCTGCTAAGCTTTGCAATTCGGCTTGACATCTTCTTGTACTTAGCAGCTTTGAACACTTGTGTAGGTTGGCTTTCTGATCTGTCACTCTTACTTCACCTACATCAACTTCTTGGCTTCTTGGCACTTCGGCTCTTAGCTCTACCAAGTTCTCATCATCTCGACACTTCGGCTCTTTGCTCCTTGGCTCTTCAGGTCTTTGACTCTGTGCTCTTTAGCTCTTCGGCTCTGTGCTCCTTAGCTCTTGGCTCTTTGGCCCTTTGGCTTGTCTGCACTCTTCTTGGCAATATAACTCTGGTTCTTGTGCATTCTGTCGCACTTGCTTTTGCATTTAGGCCAGCACTTCGGATCTTTTCATTTTGTGCTACGGCTCTTTGATTTGGTGCGACGACACTTTGATTCTTTTTATTAGCATAGCCGAGCACTTCCAGCTCCTTTGAATTTTAATTCTCAATGCTATTTATAGTCTACAAAAAACTGACCCAAAGTTCTGCTAGCCAAATTCATAAAACAATGTAATACTATCATCTGCATTTTACATGCTCTCAGGGAATTTTTGAATGGTAAAAAATACATGTGCTAATCTACTTGGTACTTTGTTCTCTTTTTTTTTTGCTAAATTACTTGTACTTTGTTCTCTGATCAAGTTAAACATTTTGGCTGCTTGAGTCACTTGTCATTGCACGTAATGTATGATGTTCTCATCCTCAACAGAATACACCTCTACTGACATGCATAGTTGCTATAAGTAAGATTTGTCAATCTTATACTTCACATTCAGTATGATGTCTTGAAATGCTATTTTACTGCCTTATTTTTCAGTGATGATTTATCACTTGAAGGTCTACAACAAGAGCTAGAAGAATGTAAAAATGATGATGTAAGTAAAGAATCATGTTGTTATTTTTGTCACCTATATATGTTACCCTTCATATTTTTCTCCAAGTTGTGGACTGTTTCCGTATATCTAGTCGTCAATCTTATCTCCTTTGTATTGAAATTAATTGGCTTAACCCAAGGTTTTCCATTTTTATTTCTAATTGAGTTATAAAGGATTTCCACCCTTATCAGCTCCTTTATAATACTATCATTGTCGTGGGTTTCTTGGATGTGTTTCTTCACTTCAAGCTTTATGTCTATTCTACAATATGCAATGGATATGAAGCATTCTGTGAAAAGCCTGCTGTATCCCCGTCCAAAAAGTGGAGGACGACCAGTATAGAATAACAAAACGAGAGTGAAAAAAAGAAAAAGCGCAGAGTGAAAATAATAAAGTTTTAGAGGATTGCTACTAATACTTAAACCACCTTTCTTCCACTGGAGTGCTAGTGTTGTTACACTGAAATTTTGGTTTCATTAAATATTTTAAATAATTCTGTATGCTGTCTATATTCGATACTTGTAGATTTAAAAGTGTAATGACAGTATTTTAGACCTCATTTTGTTATATGAATTTACCCTTTTACTGTTTACCTCTAAACTTCCTTATTTAACATATCCAATTTGAACATTCCTCCTTCCTTTCAAAGTATAGTGTCCATCTCTCAATGCTTGATCCTAAGCATTGTTCTTTACCCTCAGCTTTAGAGATCTGAAGAATCTAACAGTTTACAATTTGCAAATAGATCTTTCGATTGAGCAGACTTGTGTTTCTTAGAGTTATTTTATAACAATAATTTATACATACCAGAATGGTAATCATTGGCCTGCCGGCTGCTGCCATATAATTTATAAGGACCAATCAGCTCAAAATGGCAAGATCTCTCAATACTTTTCTATCCTTTTCTCCTAGCTTCAGTTTCTACTATTACCTTATTTGTGATCAATATGTTCCATAGAAGTTGTTCATTGTGTTGTAGGTAGTGGCAAACATACTGTCTAAAGGAACAAAACTACGGGACTATACGAAGGGCGTTGAAAACAATTTACGGCAAGTTGAATTGGACTCGATTCAGGTTTGTCATCAAATTAGAATCTCTTTCTCTCACGCACAAAAAAAAGAGTACACTTGCGTATTTAAATGTTCTGTAGTTTGGGGTTTCATAATGTACATTGATTTTCTCCTAAAAGTTTCTTGTAGGTTCCATTGATGTGAGGGATGGTATAGGTTTGATATATAATACTTCCTTCTAGACTCTCATGTGGCTGTGTTGCCTCTAATCTTAGCATATATAATATACGGTACAACCCGAATGTAATGAAATCTTTTTATCAATACCATTAGCCATTTGAAGACGCCTTTTCACACTTTTTCTATATATATACATGTGTATATATATATTTGCAAAACAGAGCCTTAATAGTATTTATTTTTTTCATTTTAATGCACCCTTACTATTTTTACAACTGCAACATTTTAATTTTCTGCAACACATTAAACAATAATTTTCTCAATTTAAATCAAGATTTTGTTTCAATACAGTCATCAAGTTGGCCTGTTCAGGGGAGATGCCCTTTGCATCTGTATAATTTTAGAACAATTGCAAACTGTATCTTTTGTAACTACTCAGTAAAATTGCTCCTTTATCTAAACAACAGGATTATATCAAAGAAAGTGATAATTTAGTCTCGCTTCATGATCAAATCCGTGATTGCGATATCATCCTTTCACAAATGGAGAACCTACTTGGTGGATTTCAGGTATATTTTGACATTCACATTTTTATTTGTGGGCGACTTCTGTAATTTTCCCTATTGATGATAGAGATGGGCCGAAATTTTTTTCATTCTCAGTGAGAGGCTTTACCTAATAATCTTCTTGGACTACTTTATTTCTTTGATACCAAATATGGTTGGCTTGCTCCTTTTTTTTTTTTGATAAAAGAAGAATACTTTATTGATTAGAAGAGAAAATTACAACGCATGACAAAATCAAGAAGTCCTCCAAACAGAAATTAAAGAAAACAAAAATGAGAAAAAACTTAATATTAATGAAGCACCCCCGCCAATCTCTTTGAAGATCGGATAAAGTAATTCCTCCAAAAGATCTCATTGCATGAGTCCAAAGAGAAGCAAAGAAAGATATTTTATCCCATAATATTTGTTCTTTCTTTATCTCTATTTTTCTTCTCTCTTTCTTCCTCCTACTCTCTCTTTTTTCCCCTTTATCCCTGTCTCCCTCTTTCTTTCCCTCTCCCTTCCCTCGCTGTCTTGTCTCTCTACCCTTCACTATGTAATTTTAATTGTTCATTTAAATTCTCTCCTTTACTCATTATAATTTTGATTGTTCATCAAAATATTATTAACAGTCCAAATATTTGTGCTCACTCTCTCCCCTTTACCTATTGTAATTTTGATTGTTCGTCAAAATATTTATAATATTTCAAACATTTGTTCCAGGATGAGATTGGTTCTATAAGTTCAGACATAAAAATTCTTCAAGAGAAGTCCATGGACATGGGACTGAAGCTGAAGAATCGGAAGGTACTGTGTTATACTACTTGTTTTCTGGTATGAATGTTAGTTGTGATAACCATAAATTATATCATTGAAGAGTCATCTGAACGTAATTCTTTTTCTCCGTTCTTTTATGGCTTTGAAAATGTTAACCATGCTTGTTATTTTATAATTTCAAGAAACTGAAAACTGGATCGAGGTAAAATATTGAACAAACGGCATTAATTTGATTTTCTCCAATATATCCTCTGGGTTTTGATGTTCTTGAACCTTAACACTTACAATTTGGTACTCGAAAAAAAATTCAACCTTTACCATGGTATTAGACATTTTTCTTCCTCAACTTCTTTGACATACTTATTTAAGTCCCACATCTACTTTTTATATATATGTTCATTGCAAGTCAAAGATGTGTAAGCTTGTTATTAATAAAGAGAGTGAGTTTGATATTGTTTCTACTTTCTAGTACTCTTGTGAAGAATTTAAGCCTCCCACTTGAAGCACTTCCTTATCCTTCCCGTGGTTAAATAATGCATCACTTATGGTGACACGTTCATGTATGGTTCCACTCAATGTTTGGGAAATATAAAGCTTTTGTTAGTTTTGATGTTTTGCCCATGGATGTTGCCGATATTTTGTTGGTTCAGCCACATGCTTGTCAAGTCGTCGCCTAGGCGTCAAGTCGGTAAAAAATTCCTAGGCGGCTGGGCGACTTGGTGGGAGAGCAAGTCGAGCGCTCAGTAGACGATTTGGACGACTACAGAGCGACTTGGACTACTAGTCTAAGAAGCGGGCGACTTTTCGGAACGGGTTTGGTCCGACCCGAAGCTTAACTGGGTAAAAAAGCCCTAAAGTTCAACTACTAAACCTAATTGATCCACTTAGTTCATCAGAGAGGGAGAAACAAAAAGAAGCAAGAGCAGACCCAATCGATCGGCAAGTACAAGCGACGCGACGCGATTCCTCCTGCGACGATCGGCAAGTACTTCCCTGATGCGATGCGACACGATTCCTCCTCCTGCGACGTGATTCCTCCTGCTACGGCTGCTTCTCTTCTCTGGTGTGTCCTTTTTTTGTCTTTTCTTCTTCTCTTCTCTTTGTTGCGACTTCTCTATTCTTTGCTGCGACTTTTTCTTCTCATTTTTTATGGGTTTTTTTTGAAGTGGACCATTGGGGTTTCTACTATTTATGGGTCACTGATGTTGGACCCCTACTTCTGCAATTGTTAATGAAACTTTATTTATTAATGTTTTTAAGAAGTAACTTTATTTTAGTACTGCTATTACTTGTTTTTAAGGAGCAACTTTATTTTATTAATGGAATTGTTCTCATTAATAAAACCAGTGTATTTATACATGTGATAAATACAAAATTTATTCTACTGACCACAATAACCTTTTAAAAATGATTAGTTTATAAAAATGGCAATAAAAAAAATCCATAATTCTATATGTGTGTCATGATGTGGTTGCTGCTACTAAGTTGGAAAATAGAGTAACTTATATGTGTATTGTGCTTGGCTTCTTGTTGCTAAAAAAATTCATAAAATTGAATTTTATTTAGTCATAAAATTGAAATTCATTATCTTAATTGTGTTGTTTAGATTGACTTTGGTTGTGGAAATATTAATGTATTTGTACTTGGGATAGTATTTGATAGTGTTGAATATTGTGAAATAATATTGTTTAAATGTATGTGTATATATATATAAATTTACATTTATATATGTATAAATTGTACATAGGAAATGACTTGTCGACTTATGGATGACTAGTCGATTAAGCTCCCGGCCAACGACTCGACTTGACTTTACGACTTAACAACTATGGTCAGCCATGAAATTACCTTAATGGTTTAAGGTGAATATTTTGACGCCGACCATGTTTATAGTTTTTCTTGTGGAAAGAAGAGGATATGCTTGCTTCTTCACAAAGCAAATGAGCAAGTTATCAAGAGGTCTTAGAAACTAAAAATTGAAATGGAAGAGTACATGATTGAAGGTCGCGAACAAGTTGAGTATGACGTTATAGATTGTGAGCTTGAGAAACTCATTGATACACCATAGGTTGAAGAAAAAACATGGTTAGATGCTCAAGAGGGTCATGAATTGGAAGAAGGAATGATTGGTTCACCAAAGCCTAGAGTTGAGAATATCTCAGGGTCATGAGATTAATCATGTTCATGTGCTCGATAAGAAGGAAAACTTTGATTTCATCGTTTCAGAAAATATATTTGAAGTGCAGGTTAACATGAAGTTGTTGATATTTTCTTCTATCTTGCCAAATTTATTTTTTGAGAAGCAACATCATGCAATTATTGTCCCACGAAGATTGATGCATATGCCTTGGTTTTTGATACTTAATAGTATCAAAATTCGAGGACAAATTTTGTCTAAGGGGGATAATGATGCGGGACAAAATACTTAATACTTTTGAATTTTGGATTTTGGATTTTACTCAAGTATAGGGGAAGATATGATGTTTTATAGTAACCAAGTGTAATTTTCTAATTTGTTAGGATTTTTGTCTTTAATTAGGCTTGATATTAGGCTTTAATAAGGGATCTTATTTTAGTATCAATTAGGTAGATTTCATGCATGATGTTAGGGATTTTGAATAATGCTTGTAATTTTCATTTGACTTTCCTTTTAAGCTGTAATCAACCATTCTTATAAAAGTGTCATCATTATTACATTGGAAGGAAGCTTTTAATTAATAAAAATTATCTTTGGGTTGTTTTTCCTCTATTCTGGATTCCAGAATTCTTTTTTCCCCCTTGTGGATTCAAGAGCCCCTAGTGGATTCTAGGGTTGTTTGCCTAGTGGATTCTAGGTCCGTCTATTGGAACGATATCTAGTATTATTTTATCGCTTCTGTCCTGCGTCACAATAAGACCTCACATCTAGTAGTTGATCAAAATGCTTTACGTTATTTCGTGGTTGCATCATTCTCTAGCTTTTTATGCTATTATTTATAAGGATATGGATTATATATTTCTACAGGTGGCGGAATCAAAATTGGCCAAATTTGTTGAAGATATAATAGTCCCACCAAGGATGATAGACATAATTATTGATGGAGAGGTACTTATTTCTTTTGTTACTTGGTTTTGAATGTTTAAATCCATTCAGTAACATCTTTCTGATCATACTTCACTCCTAAAATGGCTTTTTTAGATAAAAACTGAAGCACATTATGCTTGTTACACTACTCTTAGGTGTATACTTAATACTCATCCCTTTGATAAGCTCAAACATGGTGACGTGGTAAAAACATTCTAAAATTTGTTCACCAACAAAAAGAATTATAGTATAATTTACAAACTATAAAGGAGACAACTGCTACTAGATCAGCCTCTTCTCACACGAAGGTTATCAAGGATGAACTGCGAAGGAGACAGAGCATCTCCTTCCATTTAACCTCATAAGCCATGGTCCATGCCTTATGCTCTTCATGAACCATCGGAAAAATAGAAGAGGATCGGAAGGAACCCATTATTCACTCCCTTCAATGAAGCCACCTTTATTTATTTATTATCAAACTCATTGTCTAAATAACTCCAATTATCATGGTCATATTTTTCTTCAACAATCTTACGTGATGATGATTGCTATATTATCCATCTGTCTCCCTCTAGCAAAAATACTGGATAAAGGAAATATTATCTTCTTTACCTGTTCCCTAGGTACAGTAAAACCAATATAACAGATAACTTTCTTTTCAGCTTAGTTTGGAAAGTGTGGTGTTGTTTAACATTTCTTGGTTGTGGTTGTAATCAAGTGTTGTATAAAGTTAGTCGTGTCTAATATATAAAGTGTGATATGTGTGTAGTTGAACTGGTATATCCACGTGACCATTAACAAAAAGAAGAGAATATAACCAGTATATCCATCTTGTTAACTTCTTCTAATATGTTTTATTACATTAAGCATGCCCACCACTGTATAGACAATGCTATTAACTAGTTTTCCTGTTAACTATGGAGTTTTTTAGGTTTGTGTTGTTTCATGGCTTCTAACCTGCTTGCATTGGAATTTGTCTTTAGGTTAATGATGAATATATGAGGACTCTGGAGATTCTGAGTAAGAAACTGAAGTTTGTTGAAGTTGATTCCTTGGTTAAAACTTCAAATGCTCTAAAAGATGTTCAGCCTGAGCTAGAAAGACTAAGACAAAAAGCAGTTTCAAAGGTCTGTGGGCTAAATAAGTAGACAATCAGTCTCCCGTTGTGTAATATATAATTTCTAGATACCTACTCAATTTTCCTTTGATCTCTAAAATATTGTCAATATCTTATGTTACTTGTTAGGTTTGTCATTTCATTTGGCAGTTGAGCGTATATATAATGTCTTTGGTGATTGTGCTTCATTCCAATATCACTGTCTATTGGTTTCTCTTTTGTAAATGAGATGAGAGGGCATAAGTAGTTATAGCATTCATTTTTTTAAAAGGCAAAAGCATAAGTGGAAGCATTCAACCTGTCATCAGGTGAGGGGTTAGCCTTCGGGCTTTAAAAAAATAGTTTTTTTAGGGTTTGAATTCCCACAAGATATCTACTATATAAGAAATATTAAAACTGAAAGAAATAATAATAATAATAAAGAATAAATATAAGATCCACAATTAGCTTTTTTGGGTTTAGTGCAGTAGCTTTCAGTAGCCGGGGGCTGTCCTATTCTGTTGTTAGTGAATTGTTTTTCCCGGGAGATACTTGAGCTATATTTAGGGGGGCATGGCCCTCTTATAAACACTAGTAAAATTGTAACTTTAATATATACCAAGTTTACCTACCAAACAAAAAAGAACAAGTTCATACAAGAGCTTATGAATGTTTAAAGTAACTGTAAATTTTAAATGTTGATGCACTACCCTAAAATAAATGTGATCATGACATATAAAAGCTAGAGCTAAGAGAGGAGAAAAGAAAGCAATAGGTCAAAAATGGAGTCAAAATTGGGATTTTGGATTTTATAAGGACTTATAACTAGACTTTGACAGAAATTATTTTTCTTAATTTATAGTAAATATAATACCTAATTACCTGTAAAAATTGTAAAATATAACAGTTCCCGATTGATTCTAGATGTAAATTTAGAAGTTCAATCACTCTAGAAATCTTCATTGACATTGTTTCAGTGGCTAGTGTTTGATGCAACGACATCTCTTTGGAAATGCAATTTGATATTATAATATCATCAGGAGTTGGTCTTTGATATAGGATCATGTAAGCCAAATTTTTTTGTTGTATATTTTGGAGTGGGTGGGTTTTGACGACTAGTGTAGACAATTAATCATGGTTCCCCGGAGGGATTCTTTTGGAGTTTCAGAGGCAAATTAACCCGGGGGGGGGGGGGGGGGGAAGTCCCCTCTTGCTGTTTTTTTTATATTTTGGTTATGAGGCGTCAAGTAAACTTTTGATAAGGGTAGAAAGTGGTGGTATGTTGGAGGGCTTCAAGGTTGACGGGCTTGGGAGCTCTTCGCTGACTGTTTCTCATCTTCTCTTCACAGATGACACAATCTTTTTTTTCTGTTTTTTTTTCTTTGTGGAGCTAAGGAGGACGATCTGCATGTTTTTCTTATAGTTCTCGTGTTTTAAGTCGACTTCTGGACTGAGGATGAATGTGAGAAAAAAGAGCTATTCCTGGTGGGAGAATTCCTCAATACTAGGAGCCACACAGTTTCTTTGGGGTGGGAATTAGGGTCTTTCTTGACAATTTATTTGGGGCTATTGTTAAGGATATCTTATAAGTCTAAGGCTATTTGGGATCCTGTGTTGAAAGGTTAGATAGTAGAGAGGAGATTAGCGGGATGGAAAAACTAGTATCTCTCAAAAGGAAGAAGACTGATCTTGGTACTCGGTCAAGCCTGCCCATATATTTTCTGTCCATTTTGCTTGTCCCAACTTCAATTCAAAAGAAATTACATAACATGATAACATCATGTCTAACTTCTTAGGTAAAGGTACAGATGATGAGGTGTTCAAATTTCATTTTTTAGGCTGGAAGAAAATTTGTGTAAACCTTTGATGTGTGGTGGTCTTGGGTTTTGGCATCTTCACATCTGTGATCAAGCTTTGAGGGATAAGTGGTCATGGCACTTCACTGTTGAGGACGGATTGTGGAGAAGTGTGGTTGCTGCAAGATTTGGATGCACTCAGTTTGGGTAGCTTCCGAAGAAGTCCTTGGTGCCACTTGGAGTTGGCATATGGAAGTCTATTGTAGCTAATTTGGACAAGTTCAGAAATTATTGCTCCTTTGTGGTTGGGGAAGGTGTACGCGCTAGATTTTGGCTAGATAGTTGGTGCAGCGAGGATTCTCTACAGTGTCAGAGATTGGGTAGGTACCCCCCTGCAGTTGCTTCAGCTGCTTACCTTGAACCAATTGGAATAGCACTACATGTATAGGTATAGACTAAGGCATGAATTGTTTCCTGGTATTTAGGATTGCTGTCAATAAAAGGTGATTATGTTGCTGCTTTTCTGGATTTTGAGAAAGGCAGTGGTGCCTGGAATCCAAGCTTTTGCAGACCATTCCAAGATGGGGAGCTTGACTGTTTTTTTGGCATTCTGGATAGGGTGATTATCACATGTGGGTAGCATGACATAGTGAAGCGGAAAAGATCTGTCGATGAGCTATTCTTGGTAGTCTTTTTATCACTTGCTTATTGATTCCAGATCAGTTTCTTTCCCTTGGCGAAGCATTTGGGTGAGGCCCCTGCGAAAACTAGCTTTTTTGTTTCGATAGCTGCTAGAGGAGCATTTCTCATATGTATTACAGAAGAAAAAAGAGTGCTGGTATTTGGACTAGAGACAATAGAACTCCTCCTCATGTACTGTATTTGGACTAGAGACTTGTGGAATACCTTGTTTGCCTTCTTCGGTATCAACTTGGTTATGCCCAAGTTAGTAAAGGAGCTTTTGGCTTGTTGGAAAGGGGTGCGTTGAGGAAGGATATGAGGAAGAAATGGTAAATGGCCGTTCAACGTGTAATGTGGTCAATTTGAAGAGATCGAAACATAAGATGTTTTGAAGGGGTTGAGTTTTGGCGTGTAAAAAGTGAGGACATTTAATGTCGAGTCTTCTATTTATTTTTGGTTAAGGAGGTATATTCATTAGGAGTGTTCCTTTTTCAAATTTTAAAAGAGCTGGCACTTATTCTGTTAGATTTTTTAGGGCAGCCCCTATAGGTAGGGTATCTTTTTTGGGTTGTTTGGTGGGGAATTTCCTCTTGGGGGTTTTGGGTTGAGGAGCATATAACACTATAGCATTTCCAACACACCCCCCCCCCCCCCGGATCTGGGTTCTTGGCTGGCTTGTATGGTTTGCCTGCTGTGGTGCATTTCCTTTCAATAAATATGACTTATCGAAAAGAAAATGTATATTGTTGTTTTCTTGCTGTTAGTCTTTTGTATGATGCTGCTGGATATGATGTCATCTTATTTGCCTCATTAGTTTATTTCCTTATTTTATTGTTTTTTGTAGGTTTTTGAGTTCATTGTTCAGAAGCTCTATGCATTGAGAAAACCCAAAACAAATATCCAGATTCTTCAACAGAGTGTTCTGTTAAAGTACAAGTAAGTCGTGTCTTTTTGGCATTCTTAGTAGTGCTCATGCTAAATATCTGCTGAATTTCGTGATTTTATTACCAATGGTTTTGAGATGACAGGATATATGGTGGCTGATGAAGTTGCTTTTTTATTTTTTATTTATTTGGTTTCATTATGCTTTTGTTCGTCTTATGCCGCTTACTTTATTTTGATACATCCTGTTGTATTCGATCTGTGATTGAGATTTTTCATTATATGAAACTTCTTGTAAAGAATCAATAGATTTTATTAGAGGAAGCAATTCTTTTGCTTCAATGGATTAATCTGTAGTGTTTTCCATTGATTTTTTTGCTTGATTTTTTTACTGAATTTTTCCCCAGTTGTGTAAAACATTGAGAATAAGCAGATATCATAATATGTTATTCTATTAATAAACTATCTGAAGTTGGTTCACTGCAGAGTATCATGATACTCTTTTGACCTAGCCAACTACTGTATATGGTAATTTTACGTTCCGAAAACCCTAAATTTACCATAAACCAATGTTCGAAAAAGCTAAAAGCGGTACGAGACATTTTTCTCCGGACGAGGCGAGGTGTAAGATTCGAGGCGGAGCGAGGCGGAAGCCTCGATTTGAAGACATAGAAGTCCCCAAAAATTTATAAATAAATGCTAATAAAATCATTTGATACTTTTTTGCAAGCCTCAACCCCCACAAGATTTTTGAGCCTTGTAATCCCCCTCTTTTACAAATTTTCTTATAAAAATAATTGTAATAAATTCTTATATATATATATAATTCTTATAATAATTTATAATTTATAATTTATATTTATAATTTATAATTTATAATTCTTATATATATATAATTGTAATAAAAATAATAATCTTTTTAATATGTTTTAGTTCGAATTGCTCTGCCAAATTTTAGCCCACGCCTCGCGTCGCCTTGAGGCGTAACGCCTCACTCGAAAATGGCGTAAGTCTCGTAAGTCCCCTGTTTAGCTCAAGCCTCGCTTCAGCTTTTGTCCGCCTCGCTATGAGGCGCGCCTCGAGCGCTTTTTCGAACATTGCCATAAACATATATTTATTTATTTATTTTACCTCTAATTGCACAAATACCAGGATTCTAACTTAGTATTGGATGCTTAAACATCGCATTAATAAAAAAATTTAACTAGAAAAATCAACTTGTTGATGCTAGGACTGAGCAAAAAACGGATAAAACCGAATAACCGAAACGAATTATTCGGTTACATCCGATTTAATATTTGGTTTTCAGGTTCGGGTTTGGTTTCAAAAATTTTGTTATTCGGTTAATCGAATAACCGAATAAGAAATAATAAAAACTGCCTTAAAATTAAAACAAACAGATATCATATCTCATTCTCTCACCTAATATCTTTCATCTCACTCTCTCACCTCTCGCTCTCTGGGCTCTTACCTCGCTCTATGAAATTCCAGATCTCATCACTCTTAGATCTCATCTCTCGCTCTCTGGTCCAAACCCCGTAACCAATCTTCACCTCCATCAAAAGGTAGAGGAAGGAGAAGAGGAAGAGGTGACCAGATTCCGGAAATCAGACGCGACCGAGTTCAAGGCCCTGCACTGTGGAGTTACTGGAGTATAATCTGGCTTTGGAGCATTCAGGTATGGTGGAACTGTTGAAGCAGATTTGCCAACTGAGTATAAAGAGGGGTTTTCCTTATTCAAGCAAATCTTTGAGCTTTACTCCTGGGCATGGATAAATTGGGACAAAATGTGTTGTCAAAGCAAACCAATTTCTTTGCAGAGTTACCACTTACCAGAGGACTTGGACCAATATGATGTAAGATAGCTTTTCTGATGGGTTTAACATTAAACTTATATGTTGAATTGTTGAGTATATCCAAAAAAATAGCCATGCTTTTCACAGTATTTCTATTAATTTCGGTTATTAACCGAATAACAAATTCGGTTATTCTGTTACCTTACAATTCGGGGGGTTGTTCGAATACTTAAAAAAGGAGAATTTCGGTTTTCGGTTATAACCAAATAGCTTATTCGGTTCGGTTATAACCCAACTAAAAACCAAAGTTGAGCTTTATTATATATAGATTTTAATAAAAATTCTAACTACTAGCATCCTAGGTATTGCGGTTTAGCCTACTATTAGAAGAACTCGCCCTCAAGTTATTTTTCGGGTAAGTTAATACTGAAATATCATAACCATAAACCATGTCACCAACCTGATACACCTTTTGGCGACGATGAGCATCAGTAGCTGCCTTATACCTTGCATTTGATGCTTCAAGTCGATCCTTGACGACTTCTTGAATAGAACGAGCTCAGCCATCTGTTCCTATACTCAAACCAGATATTCTAGGCATAGTTATCAAGTCGCCAAGTCGAGGCAAAGCGGTAGCCGGGAGCTTAAGCGCTTAGTCGACAAAGCGCCCGACTAGTCGTCCGCAAGTCGACAAATCGTTAATAATGTAAATTTTATACGAATAAAATTATATATATTTAATATAAGTCAAAATGAATATGAGAGTATGTGTTAAGAGTAACGCTAAGTCAAAATGAATATTAATATTATATATATAGAATACCATAAATTTATAATTAAGGATCCTATTTATAATTTTACATTAAGATGTTCAAGAAATATTTTTTTTTCTTTGCTCTAGGGACTTAAGTGCAGGAAATATAAAGAAATAGGGGGTTGAACTGAAACTTCTGAAATTTCAGGGGCTAAAATGAAAGAAAATGAAATTATAGCTGCTGATATGTAAAAATTAGGGGCTATTTTGAAATATAAAAAAATTTTGGACTAAACTAAAAATTTATAAAGACTATGGGGTACCTAGCTGTAATTATCCATAAAATATTTACTTAGCCGAAGAGAGAGAAAGATCTATAGATTTGAATCTGATACGAAGAGAGAAAGAGAAGAAACAGAGACAATAAAAAGAAGACACAGCGACGAAGAAGAAGAAAAGAAGACAAGAAGAAAAAGAGAGACGAAGAGAGAAAGAGAAGAAGAAGAAGAAGAAACAGAGAGACGAAGAGAGAGAAAGAGAAGAAGAAGAACAGAAGCGGAGAAGAAGAAGAATACCTGAAAGTCGCCCGCTTCTCAAATCAGTCGTCCAAGTCGCCGAAAAGTCGTCCAACTCGTCCAAATCGTCTACTGAGCGCCCGACTTTGTGCTCTCCCACCAAGTCGTCCGGACGACTAGACTTTTTTCCCCGACTTGGCGCCTAGGCGACGATTAGTCGACGACTTGATAACTATGATTCTAGGTAACTTTGCCAAATCCAAGGCATGACATGGAGTTTTTCGGTAAACAACTGAAAATGGGGACATGCCAATAGAATTGTGGACATAATTGTTATAGAGGAAAATTTTGCTTGTGGAAGGACACAATCCTTTTGTTTGTCTCCACAAATGTTGCGAATCAAATTTCCCAATGTAAGATTGACCACTTCTATTTGCCTATCTGTTTGGGGGTGAGCAGTGCTACTGTACTTGAGGCTTGTGTCGAACCTCCTCGATAAAGTAGTTTAAAAACAAGAAGAAACTTAGAATCACGGTTTGAAACTATAGAAGGTACACCGTGTAGCCGCACTATTTCCTGAAAAAATGATTTTGCAACACATACGACAACTGAAGTTTTTCGGCACAGAATGAAGTGAGCCATCTTTGAAAATCTATCCAGCACTAAAAACAAAGTCTACACCTCTTTAAGTTCTTGGGAGTTACAAAATCCATGCTAAGCTCTTCCCAAATACCTTTTGGCATTGGCAGAGGCATATATAGTCCTGTATTTTGATATTGCCCTTTCGAACTTGACAAACGTGGCAACCACAAACTATGGTTGCCACATCCTTCTTCAGTTGTGGCCAGTAATCTCTCTCTTCAAGAGACCTGCCACGGTTTTATCACATCCAAGATGTCCACTCAGGCCGCCACCTTGTATATCCCGAATAACTCTCTTGCAATGAAGTTCGGGGTATGCACAATTGATCATGTGACACCCCTAAATCCGAGTATCTTTAAACTCTGGATCTGGTGCTACACGGTACTAAACATTCATCATCATTCATCTACTTTATCTTGCTAATATGAAAGTAATTATCCTCTACTCGTTCATATTTCCTTTGTCCTTGTCCTTACCATAACCTTCAACACGTTCGGTTTTTACTGAAACATTTAATTTCAAAGCAAGAATGAGCATTTGCATGCCAACAGGTATAACAGTTACATATTAACAACAAAATCAAAAATTATTCTTCCATACTTTTGAACCTTCAACAACTGAACAAAAGTTGTGAAGATATCTCAGATAACAAGAAATATCATTCATTTCTAGTTCAAAACTATTTTTGAAACGACATACTAACTTTTGTTGAACTGGTCATAAGACCACGAACTTTCATTTTTCATTTAAAAAGGTTTGAACAGCTATTCCGTTGTAAACCGTCATAGCTTATGGGCATGTTGGGTGATCAACCCTTTGTGCCCTATATTGATCAATACTACCTACTTGAACGACCGACTTTACGTTCATACCGCAGACCGACAGAGTATGTCGACAATATTAAAAACATTTTCCCAATATTAGGGTTCATTCTCAAACTGAATCCACACCAAGTCAAATTGGTTTGGAAGCTTACTTAATATCAATAACATTTAAGAGATTCAAATCTATAAAATGTTTTAACATATTTCTAGCCGATGCAATTGACATTGACATAACTTTTAAACAGTTCATGCATATCAGAACTTGAAATCTTGAACAATTCATGCGTTATGGCAAAGCTTGAACAATTTATGCATTATAGCATAGCTGAACACTTACACAACCAACAGAAAGTTTGTATAAGTTTGGAGTTTGCACAACAGATAGACATTGTGTAAACCAAAGCATATATACGGATTATTCATAAGAATATACATCAACATTCTTAAAAATGACATTCAATACGAAAGTTGAATGGAGTTAGAATTCTTTCCTTAACGGTCTTTAAAACTTGACGTTAATCGTCCTTCAAATTGTCCTACACGTTTAGTACACACAGACATACCAATTAGCCACGCATAGACGTCACTCGTGGTTTGTATAAACGGAATATTTCATAAAGTTCGTTTTATTAGAATCGGAACTCCTTTAAAGTTCGTCAACCCTTGACTTAGCGTTTCGACGTTTATACGTCATTTGCCTAACACTATCCACTCAAACACTTAAGTGATATACTCATACATAGGCTTAGCACGTCCGGATTACCTGTGCAAACGCTCCATGTCGCACGACAATTTTACATGGACAACCCTTTAATGGGCATTTTTGGAGTCTTGCGCGGCCGCGCCTGACTGCAGAAACCATAAATCCATTTTCGATTTCAAGAAATTCCAATGCGTCTACTTTGAAACGTCATAACTTGTTCGTCCAATATCGGAATGAGTTTGTTCTTACGTCATTTTCTTCCTTGTAACATCCTCTACAGATCTCCTTAGATGAAATAATTTTTGGGGTTTTCTAACTCATTGGAAACTCGGCTCAAAAACCCTTCGTGAGCCATTTTTCACCGAAAGACGTTTTCAACGTCGGATTTTCTAAACTTCACAACTCGCTCATCTGAAGTCGGATTGAGCTTGTTCTTGAGCCTACGACTCACGTTTTCAACCAACTACAAAATCCCCAGAAAGAAGGAACTTTTGGAAACGTTAACTACTCGTAACCTTAGCCCGAAAATGGAACAAAGCTATTTCTACATTTTACGTTTTTTTCGGAAAAATTTCGCCATAACTTCGTTATAGCGTATTTTTCTTCCGTTTCACTTGGAACTTCTTCGCAACCTACTTATCTTGGATTTATTCTTTTTTCAACCCAACAACAACACAGACAATCATTTACCGAAGTCCGTTAAAAGTCATCTATTTTAATCTTTCCATCCTCACGCTTAGGCTTACGTTTTAGTTATTCGTTAACTTGACATGCATAATAAGGTATTTTAACAAGGTTAACTTTTTTATAACCACTTTATATCTTCAAGATCCACCATGATCTTTCATTACTCAATAACCACCAACAATTACCAACTCAAAGAAAGAAAAATCAAAGAGATGAAGAGTTAGGGTTCTAGGCTTACCTATTGTAGTTCTTCTTCTTAGCTTGATCAAAGGTAATTCTTGATCTTCTTTCTCTCCTTTCCTCCTCCCAATTTTCGACCACTCTCTCTCTTTTCTAAGCTCTCAAGCTCTTGCTCTTGCTTTCTCTCTCTCTCTAAACACTTGGCAAATTTGGTGAATAGTGAAGAGATGAAGAATTGGTTTTGTATATATAAAACCTACTTTCCATTTCTTACAAGTTGGTCACCCAACTAAAGTCTTCCCCCTCATCTTTTAAAGCTTACTAATCATCCCCTTGTGTTAGCCTAATCAGACCACTTAATCATCACTTTTTTGTTAAGTTCACTTAATGGGGGAGACAACCAATTAATGGTTTGTCTAGATAAGGTGAGTCATGCCTTGTGACTCACCTCTTGTCCTCTCCACCTTGCCATATTGCCGGCCATAATGGCCCAAATTGCCCCTCCTTCATGCTCCTTTATACTACATGGGATAAAGATCAAAATACCTTGCTTTGGTCCCATGTCTTTAGGGTTTAACCCTAAGGCTTAAGCCATGACTCAACCCTAGCCAAACCACTTCAAAACCTTGGCTCAACCCTTAACCAAGTCATTCAAACCATAGCCTCAACCCTTGGCTCAAACCTAGCCAAGTCTTGTAAATCTTAGCCAATCCTTGAAAATCCTAGGCTCAGTTAGTTCAACTAATTCTATTTAGACATTTTCTTTGTCCAGTTAGGTTTTTTTAACTTTTTCGGTTACGTTCCCGTAATCCGCTCGGTTAGTTGAAAAACCGACTCTGATTTTCGAAAATCCGATTTCGCCACCGATCCCCATTTCCCGAATAAATGCCTAGTCGAAAAAACGATGTTGCGTTTTTAGCGCGAATAGTGTTTTTATGTCTTTTCTCGAAAATTTTTATTTTCCACGTATCACCTTTAAACACTCAAGAATGCTCACATAACACATCGTGGTCATATTACAAGCACGAATCCCATAACACAAATTATCCATAAAATCTCATTTTATTAGATAATTTCATATAAATCTTAATTAGAAAGATTATTTGATCATCGTGATCATTATAGATTATCCTCGAATAAGTACTCATCGAAAATGTGGTAGTTCCCTGCAGGCTGTTTTGTCATGCAAGTTTCCCAAATTATGGAGAAATAATCATCGGTTGAATATAGCTCTTTTAGGCACTTAAAGCCCCACCACTTCGCAGCTTAAAGTAATCAGCAATGTCGCTCTCCTGCTAATGGCATCAACCACCTTGTTAGAATGCACCAAATTTGTGCTTAATCATATATGCAAATTGCTTGAGATAAGAAGCCCATCAAGCATGCATTTTGTGGTCGTGTTTCTGACTTTTAAAATATTGCAAGGACTGGTGGTCCGAATAAATCACAAACTCCCTTGCAATTAAGTAACTCACCCAAGTCTTTAATGCACGAAAAACATCATATATTCTTGTTCATATATTGACCATTTTTGCATTGTCTCATTTAATTTCTCGCTATGAAAGGCAATTGGACGTCCATCCTGAGATAAAACAACTCCTATTCCCACCCCACATGCATCAGATTCTAGCTCGAACACCTTCTCAAAAGTTGGTAGAGTAAGTATAGGTGCAGCGGTTAACTTCTCTTTGATTTCAGCAAAGTTTTGATTAGCTTATGGTGTCCATTGAATTTTTCCTTTCTTGAGACGGTCGGTGATTGGCGCGACAATACTACTAAAATTCTGGATAAACCGATGATAGAATGTCGCAAGCCCATAGAAACTTCGAACCTTTGAGACGGTCTTAGGTTCTGGCCATTCACGGTTGGCCTGAACTTTTTCATCATCTACATGAATACCATCAGCAGATATCACAAAACCCAAGAAAATAAGTCTAGCAGCTAGGAAGCTGCACTTTTTGAGATTTACATATAATTTGTTGCCCCGCAATACAGTTAGTATTTGCCACAAATGATCCATATGCTCCGCTTCATTTTGACTATATTATTAAAATATCATCAAAATAAACTACAACAAATTTTCCAATAAAAGGCTTAAGTACCTGATTCATTAATCGCATGAAAATAGTCAGTGCAATGGATAAGTCGAAAGGCATCACGAACCATTCATACATACCCTCCTTTGTTTTGAATGTTGTTTTCCACTCATCCCCAAGTTTTATACGAATTTGATTATACTTGTTGCGAAGGTCAATTTTTGAGATTACCCTGGAACCCTCCAAATTCTCTAGCATATCATCTAGCCATGGTATTAGAAATTTGTAGCGAACCGTGATCTTATTTATAGCACGACTATCTACACACATGTGCCAAGTACCATATTTTTTTGGTGTTAACAAGGCTGGAACTGCACAAGGGCTCATATTTTCTTGAATGTGTCCTTTCTTCAGCAACTCCTCAATCTTTTCCATCATGATCTCATTATCTTGTGTATTCATCCTGTAATGGGGCAGGTTTAGGAGACTAGCCCCACGGACTAGATCAATGTGGTGTTGAATATTCCTCAGCAGTGGTATATCTTCGAGTAATTCTTCAGCCTCTAGTGAAGGTACAACTTTGTCTGGAATGTCAACTGGTGGATTAACTTCTCCTTTCACTGCAAGTACTAAGAGCTCTTTGGTTTCCTTGAGGTCCCTTAAAATTCACCGCGAATAGTCATAGAGAGAGCCTGACATCCCACCTTTGGTGATCTGGACAATATTTTTCTCCACGGGCAGCATAGCAATTTTTTTATTATTCCACCAGAAAAAATAAATATTTTGTCTACCCTTGTGTGTGGCATCTACATCGTACTGCCATGACCTCCCAAGTAACAAATGACATGCGACCATATCAACAGTATATATCACATTATTAGAATAATACTTGCCAATTGAAAGCGGAACGCGACAAATTTTAGTTACTTTAATAGAAGGGCCTTTCTTGATCCATCCTATATGATAAGGAACAGGATGAGATTCTGTAGGCAACTCCAAGTGTTGTACTAATGCTTTAGAGACTATGTTTCAAAACTCCATTGTCAATTATAAGATTACATACCTCCCGCTTGACTGAGCATTGTGAACGGAAAATTCGATGACAATGAGAAGGGTCCACTTGCTTCGGTACAACAACTTCTGAATTACACCTGAAACAGGCTCCCCGTTCTCCTCTGCATTCTCCAAGTCGTCCTCATGTGCCAACTCGTCTTCACCATCTTCTCCATAGTTTGTTAGATTCACTGTTCGTCGCGTAGGACAAACATTGGATTTATGGCCAAACCCTTGACATCTATAACACTTAAATATTACCAGTTGGTTTAACATTGGGTTTTTGTGTTGCACCTTTGTTAATAATAGTGCCTTCTTTATGAGCTTCATCACCATTATTGTCGGTGCTTGCTGAACTACAGTTGAAAATTTCTTGTCTACGGCTAAAGGTGGACGAAATGAATCCAACGCGGTACGATTTTTGGATTGTTGTGCCTCCCTTCCTTCTGCCTTTAGCGCCATGTTGTGAGCCTCTTCTACTGTAAAGATGTTCTGATCCCATGTGATCTTGGATCGAAACTTCTAACCCATTAATGTATCGTGCTACTTGCTGATCCTCTGTTTCCGACAGATTACAACGGGATAACAACCTTAGAAATTCCTCTGTGTAGATGGCTACAGTTCGATTACCTTGAGTACAATTCTGATATTGCCGAAACAAGTGTTGATGATAATCTGGTGGTAAAAATAGTCCTTGCAACAACTGCTTCATTCTGTACCAAGTTTGCACGGGCCCTTTCCCTTGTCGTCGCTGAGTGTTTTGTAACTGATCCCACCAAGCAGCCACTCCTCCTTTCACTTTATAGTCCACAATCTTAACTTGTCTTTCCTCCGCCACATCCATCATGTCAAAGAACTTGTCTGCCTCGTAAAACCAATCAAGAAAGGACTCAATGCCTAGATTACCAGAAAAACTAGGAATGTCTACCTTGAGACGGTATTCATCTGCCCCTGGTTGACCCGGTCACTCTCTTTCCCTTCCATATTCTGCATAGCCTCCATCCTAGTCATCTCGGAGTCATTTGCATAGGCTGCCTGCCTGCGATAAGGTCGTCCTTGGTTAAAACCTTAAGCACGATTATTCCTACCGCCGTTGAGAACTCCTTCGTCATTGAATCTCAGGGTGACAATGAAATCACAGAGCTTCTGGAATTCCCGTTCCTTTATTTGTCGTTGAGCCTCCAATTCAGTCCATAAAGCATTAATTCCACGGTTAGCTTCGTCTCCGTCGTCGCTCGCCATACCGGATCGCTGAAAATCTACGATACCACTTGATGCAGTTCAAAATTAGGACTAGATATCGTTCTGGTAAACATTCCCTAGAATCCACTATCGCTGAAAATCTACGATACCACTTGATGCAGTTCAAAATTAGGACTAGATATCGTTCTGGTAAACGCCCTAGAATCCACTAGGTGAAGAAAAAAAAAGCAGGAAGCAAATCCTTGCTGAAACTTTTATTTGAAATCATAAACTGCCTTGCAACTGTAGCAAACAACCCTTAATATGGGGTGAGCAAGGATGAAGGAAATAACAAAAAAAATTGGAAAGTTCTAACCAATTACTACAATCAAGGGACTGCCTAAAATTAAGGAAAAGGAAAGTGTAGATAAAAATCAGCAATAAAATCCTTTTCCCATATTAGAGCCTGTCATCAAATATATTCCAAAAATGAATCTGGATCATATTTCAGAAGGTGTTCATTTTGACTTTTGACAGTCAAAACGATCCAAAAATTCTGCAGATAATTCGTCTATTTCATCCCCAATTCCTGCCTCCCTCTTCATCATTAAGAAGATAAGTAGAATATATAAATTTTTTGATCAAGTCTAATACAACATTATAGAGACGTCTTAAATTTAGATAAGTAATTGTAGTACACTTTACTGAGTGATGTTATTTCAGCTTGTTGAAGTTGGTTATGTGTTTAATTTTGTGTTGTGTGCTGTTGATGTAGTTTCCTTGATGCTTCTGTCGTTCTTTGGTTTTCTTTTGTATACGAAGGCTTTTGGTTTGATGAAATTCAAAAGGCGAGAGCCAATGATATTTTGATATAATAACTCATGGACTTTAGGCTTTTGTGTTTTCATATTGTTTCGGACAGTTTTGATTGATGGAGTTAGTAGTATATAAAATATTCTATGTCATGAGAAAGTGTGAAGATAGAATGGAGTGAGAAAAAAACCTTAAGCAGTGTAATTGCTATTTTATTACTTATATATTGGGGGAGTGTGTACCCTGAATGCAGGTGCACACATTTTACATTTTCCTTCAACTTTCAAATCTGAAATCTGTAACTGAAAAACTTCTCTTTCCATCCAGAAAAATTCAACTGTAACTGAAGGTAGTATTTATGGTGAGAGATGCAATGGGACTGGTCTTGGTAAAGTGGACCTCTACAAAATTTTCACATGCTCATATGCCTTTCTAGTTATGGAACATTATGAATCTAGCTGTAAATGGATATTTGGGCATGGTTCGAAATTGCGTTCGAGGCGTAAGCCTCGAGGCGCGCCTCAAAGCGAGGTGGTAGTTTGCTATGGCGAGGCTTAAGCCTCGAAGGGAAATACAGAGGCTTGCGCCTCATTTGGCTGAGGCGTTTTGCCTCAGTGCGTATCAAGGCGTAGGCCTCGATTTGAATTAAATAAAACCCCAAGAAATTGTGAATCTCTTTTAACTGTGAAACAAATGTTAATCTATAGTTGCTTTAAGGATTATATGAAACTTCAAAGTGATGGGTATTCTTTAGGTTGATGAATGGAAGGGCACTTATATGCACAACAAGTGAAGGAGGTGAGATAATCTGCCACTCGTTCATTGATCGTGAATGTTCTAGTAGCACTCGTTCATTTATTTAATCCTTCTTTGAATATTAAAAGACATACTTTGGCATAATATTTTTTAATTTTGTAAGTAACAAATTTTAAACTTTGATACTACAATCTGATAATTTTAATTTTATGTATCTATCTATTATATAATAGATAATGGGTGAGGAATAAAATTATTTGTCTTCTTAAGGCGGTTACCACATGTAACTTTCTTTTTCTCTCTCCTACATTTTATTTTATTTTAAATAATTCTCACATTTTATCACACATTTTATAATTTAATTTATTGTATATACGTTATGTGTATGACAAATACTAGTGGATTTAAATCCAAGTGGCGAGGAGCGAAAGGTGCAAAAATGTAAAAGAAAAGGCTAAGATTGTAGGAATAGGAATAAGCGTCCTCCCATAAGAAGATGCGGGCCTCAGTTGGTTATTTATGTCTTTTATGACCTTGATTATAATGATAGATTATTTTATGATTTTATTACCATTTTTTAATAATTTTTTAGGGACTTTTAGGTTTTTAAATCGAGGCTTACGCCTTGCTCCGCCTCGAGGCTTACGCCTCGCCTCGTCCGGAGAAAAACGCGTCGTACCACTTTTAGCTTTTTGCGAACATTGTATTTGGGGATGTGGATACAAATATATCCGTATCCCAAAATAAATTTTAATATCTGCGTTCATATCTGTCGGATATGTAATATGAAATATCCGTATTCGTATTCAACAGATAATATTCGAAATATTCGAATAAGAATATTATCCGTTTCCGTTTTGTACAATATAATATGAAGAAATATATCAAGTATCCTAATACTCGTATCCGCATCCTCATCCATTCAACATAAAATTTTAAAAGTTCTATTTTTTTTTAAAATTCTTGCACAATGGTAAATTAATAACCAAAAAAATATTCATTTAATCAACTAATAATTAAAAATGATGTATAATCAACTAAATACAATAATAAAACTAGATATAATATGTAATTTTTTTTATATCGTATATCATAAAACAACCATAAAAGATACTTTCTCCGTTCCAAAATTAGAGATGAAATTTGTTTTTAGAGGTTAAACGACGACATATTAAACTTCAAATTGATGTGAATTTATTTAATTTTAGTTGATGCAATTATTACACTTGTATAGTTTATAACAAAAACTATTAATCACAAAATTTATTTTATTATAATCTTTTATGAGTCATAAAAATTTTAAAGTTTAATATGCTATCTTTTGACCTCAAAAGTCAAATTGTATCTCTAATTTTGGAACGGGAGGAGTATATAATAAATTGATGTTAATATTTTCATATATTTTATACCAATATTAAATGAGAAATTTATACATGTATATGTGTATATGTAATATTTATATATATATATATATATATATATATATTGATATTACGGATACAAATAATATCCATTTTGACGCAAATATTTAGAAATTTATACATGTATACGTATATGTAATATTTAGAAATTTACACATGTATGTGTATTCACTTTGACACGGATACGGATAATATCCGTTTTGACGCAAATATTGATACAAATTTTCAGAGCGAATATCAGATATTTCGAACTCCGTTTACGGCCCTAATTATGATATACTTGGAGAAACTGTATATTAATTTTCCCTTTTTTGTTCAATTATTCATAATGTTACTAACTTGATATTTAACTTTTATGTCCTCTTTATGAGTTGTTTTTGGGTAACCACAAGTTTAACATAAGTGAATTGAAGCTTAATTGAACATGCAGGTATGTTATCTCCTTTCTAAAGGAGCATGGGAAGGAGATATATACTGAGGTTCGTGCAGCATATATTGACACAATGAACAAGGTAAATGCTCTTCAATTATTATCATGATTTGTGTAGTATAATATTGTTTCCTTACGCCACATGCATGACCAGTTCTTCCCAAATGCTCATGTACTTTGGCTCCCTTCACCTCACCTTTGTCTAGGGGCAACATTTGCGCAATTTTAGGCCCCATCAAGTTGTCTTGGAGAGAGAATCTTCAATATCTGGGAACAGCTCTATCACACTCTAGACAGATTCTCCTGGGTTGGGAACCTAGGAAGCCCCTGCTAGCCTGAGTGCCACAGTAATTGGCACAAGGGAATTGCTGCTTTTGCCCACCTTTGGAAATTTTAAAGGTATATGGCTTGGTGGCTCAAGTAACATTTCCTCCAATGGGATTATCTTAATACTTCCATAATGTGAGACAGGGACAGATGTCAATCGCTTAGCTTCTAGCAATGTCAAATCAATGCTTTAATACCAAGTGGACCAGGCCTTTTATGTATGTAACACTGACTTGGCAACAGCTTAAAAAAAATTAAAGTAGACCCTTGCACTGCTAACGGACACGTCTCACCAATTACCTATAAATACAGTATATGTTGCTTCTCCATCATTCAATCTCTTTAGAGTTGTAACATTAGAATAGATTAAGGGATTCTTAGTTCAGTAATCCAGATCCCTTAATTCTGTCGCTTTTTTCTTTTAGAAGGTGAAACATCATTTGTGGTTGTGGTCTCATCCCACACGAGCTTACTACTAGGCTTTGCATGAACTCTCTCTCTCTCTCTCTCTCTCTCTCTGCTGTGTGTGCGCTGCGCGCGTGGAACTGCCTTCTGTGTTTTGTCCTCAAACCTAAACCCTCTCTTCCAAGAGTGTGCAATGCCGCCTCTACCACCCATCACATGGCAGTATGGCACACTCTTACACTTCTATTCATTGTCAGCCGACGCAGATATTTTCATTGATGTTTGTGAGGAGTGATAGTGAACCTACTGCTTTACTGATTACTGTATATGATGTAACTTAATAGCTGTATTAAAGTTTTTCATTTTCAAATTTTAATGGCTGAAATATGTTATGCTAGGGTTGGTGGTTCTCGTTAGCTTTAGATGGAGTACAACGATGCTATCCTTCATTAAAAATTTTGCTTAGAAAAATGTGATCAAATGCCTTAATATAGAACCTTTTTTTTTCTTTGTTGATAAAACCTTAATACAGAACTTAGCTAACCTTATCCTAGAAAATTTGTTTGATACTCTTTTTTAGCACTTCTCCGTAAGAGGGATCCCTACTGATCTTGAAGGGAGCTCATCATGTAAAACCACCTGTAACTTATACAAATTGTTAAAAGTTATCTCTCTGCTGTAGATAAACTAACATTACCAATACCATTCCATTTTACACAAGTTAAGGTAGCCTGTAACAGTACTATGTAAAACCACTTTAACTTATTCAAATTGTTGAAGGTTATCTCTTTGCTGCAGATGAACTAGCATTACCAATACCATTCAATTTTACCAATTTTTCTCTGCTAAATTTGGCCTCATTATTTCTTTTCCTTCTTCTTTTGAAGACGGCAACATGCCAACATCTTTTTATGATAATTACCAAGTTGAAGTTGCAATAAGTGGTATACCAACTTTTGTTGTGAGATGAAAGCAGGTGGGACCCAGAACCACAATACTTCTAGATATTTAGGACCTTTGGAACACTCAAAGTGAGCATGAAGCTTTTTTTATGCCTTGGCTGTAAGCTAGCAGTGTACTTTTGGCTTACTGCAAATTATTATCGTTTAACACTATGATTTGGCAGTGATCATCTACTTAGCTTCATATATTTTTACAAAAGAAATGGAAAGAAAAAGTGTCTGATATAACCCAACTCAGAAGAAAATAATATAAAGGAGTGGCGTTGTACTTGTCTTCGTGGATTTCACATACTTAATTTGAAAGCTGTTTTCTATTATTAAGTTTCTCTTTTATAATGAATTTTTTTTTCGACCTATAATACAACATAAAGTAGCAATTTGTGGTCTTTTATAACATTGTTATACTCTTGAACATGATCCGATTTAGAGATAATTGTAAAGCTACCTCAAAAGGTGATTGGGCATGTTCCTGGAGAGGAGGGCCGTTATGTCTGTAGCGGAATTTGATGTTGTTTGCCGCTATGAATAACTGAGCTGGGGTCCAAGAGCATCATCCCAGCCCAAAATTTTGGGGTAGTTTTGTACTTTAGGGGTGAATTAGGGCGCTCTTATATTGCATTATATAAGGAGGGGATCTTGCACCGTATTGTAATATGTACGATTTTCTGACATAGTGAGACTGATTTGCCGCCTAACTTGGAGTAACCCACCCAGCCTTTGGCGAAACACGTAAAACTTTGTGTCTTATGTGCGATTGTTTTTCTTTTCTAACACATCGTACCATTTGATATGTGCATGCTTGTAAGTTTTAAGTAGTTAACTGATACTACACTTGGTTAATAGTGTTGGAAATTTTCGTTTCTGTAAGCTTAGATCACTGCTCCTTCAATTAGTTCACGAAGATATTTTTGTAGTTTTCTGATAGAAGCATGTTCAATTATCACCTCAGAACAGGTGATTTAGGTTTTACATTTCTTAGGCGATAATCATATTTGTGATTATGTAAAGCGAAATATATGATAGAGAAGCTGTGTTTTTTAATTGTGTGATGTGTATACTAATATTCTAAATTGCAGGTTTTAAGTGCACAATTTTGTTCTTGTATTCAAGCATTAGAGAAGTTGCATACTTGCATTTGGATATAGCGACATCCTGTGATCAGATTATGCTAATGTTAAACGCAAAATATATATGATAGCGAAATTCTGTATGACATACTGAAGCAATATCTTCTTATATTGTAGGTTCTAAGCGCACAATTTCTTGCTTATATTCAAGCATTGGAGAAGTTACAGTTGGATATTGCAACATCCAGTGATCTGATAGGCGTTGAGGCCAGAAGCACTAGTTTGTTTTCAAGAGGAAGAGAACCTTTGAAGAACCGGTCTGCTGTTTTTGCTTTAGGAGATAGGATAAACATTCTCAAGGTTTGATGCCACTACTACTGGGATACAGTCTCATTATGTCTATATGAAGTTTCAGGCACAAACTTCTCTGTGCATGTTTAATTAAAATTTCAAAAGTCAGTATGTGTATTAGCTAGGCACATTTGTTATTTTGATTTCTTTCCTTTCTACTTTTACGTTTACATATAGGATTCATCGTCAGCCTAGCCAACTAGTTTGGGGTAAAATGTGTAAGTTGAGTTGAGGTGAGCTGAATGTAGGCGTAGAAAAAATCATAAACATGCTTTGTGTTTGATACATTTGCGCATGTCATAGTCAGTCTGTTATATATTACTGCATAACAGACTGATCCTATTCTTTATTTCAAGATTTCATGTTCAGTCTGTTATAACAGACTGCATAACAGACTGATCATAGTCTGTTATATATTCAGATTTCATGTTCAAAACTTAAATCTGATCCTATTCTTTATTTCAAGATCTATGGTTTTCCATGATTGACAGTGCGCTCTTCCTGAATTCCCATAAGACAGAAATGTTAGATTATCAATATAATAGTTCAGTGTATTGATGTGTGAAAGAGGAAATTGTTTTATGCATAACATAAATGATTGGAAAAGATGGGGAAACACCCTATGCATTCTGAGCAGAAAGCTAAGTTGAATTAAATGTAATATTATATATAAAAGAACTCAACAAGACATCTTTAATTGAAACAGGACCAATATTCTCAAGATGGTTAATAAAAACGACATATACTACACTTAAAAGAAGAATAAAAGAAATATTAAAATGAAGTGGAATATGGTTTTTTCTTTGTTGGAGGTAGAGGATTTCCTTTTGCATCATTCGTCTCTATTCTTGTATCTTTTCAATGAATCCTCTGTGTGTGGCTGATATAGACTTCAGAGACTTATAAGAGATTTCCTGTGGTCAGGTGTAGAAGGAATTTTTTTTGGGGGGAGGGGGGATCTGTAATCCTAAGGCTAAGTGAGGCTAGGGTTTTCGCCTCCGTTGTGGTGAAATGGTAAAAAATACCCCCCCCCCCCCAGCTAGAGGTGTTGCTCATTGCTCTAGAGTGCAGTATTTTTTGTGTCAATTCCTTTTTGGAGCCTGATTCCTTATAGCAGAAAGTGATAAAGATTAAAACTGTCGTGCAGAGGAATGCATGAGTTGTCAACACTAATATCAGTTATTGGGGCCTGTAGAATTTAATCTTCTTTCCTCAACTAACATCACTTATTGGATCATGCAGAGGTTTATTTCTCAGATTTTATCTTCTTTAATCCAGCTTGTGTATCTTGTCTGCATAATGCTCTTATCCCCTGTTTCTATAGTCTCAAGAGGGTACCCATTCTTTAGAAATGATAATGATAGGGATGCAAGTGACTTGACCTTTCTTCTGAACTCACTGGACACCTGTAGTTTCTCATCCACCCTGACAAAGAGCGTTTAAACCCTTTTGAGTTCTTGATTATTCTGCGGAAAATCTTTCTGGCTCATCTTAGTCAAATTTCGGATCCCTTTTCCTATTTTTTAGCTAACTTTATTTGGAAAGCTAAATTTCCTTTCTAGATTAAGGCCTTTGGTGATCCATGATTCGGAAAAAAATAAACACAGATCTTTTGCCGATATTAGGTCTTACAAGACCCCATCTTTGGATTGGGGCACCTGGGAACAGCTGATTACACCTATCAAAGGTTTTTCCTACCCCTTCCCCTTTCTATCAGTGTTGCCAATTCTTAGAATACTCATGTTCCCTCGTTTAAACAGTTGCCCAACTATTTTCTTCCTCTGACTTCTTTAAACTTCCGGATGCACTGGTAATAAGGAGAATCACGCTCACTTGTGTGTACCTTGTCCGGTAGCATGGACGATTTGGAGTAGGTTATATAGGATCTTAGGCTAGAGTTGGATGTGTTTTTCTCAGCGGATAATTTGTTTTGCATGCGTTTCCATTGTGTTGTGCTAGGTAAAGACATGTTGCTGTCAAGATGTGCATTATATGCTGAAGTGTCTTTGTAACGAGCTTAACACTTGAATTTTTAGGTACCAGCACCTACTTATGATTTATTATGGGATAGGGTGGTCTTCTTGGTTTGGCTTTTTTGGATGTTCTGCGAGTTTTGATATCTCTTCTCTTTAGGTTCTTGCGTTTACTTTTGATTTGGGATTTACCTCTTTTGGTGGACTGCTTGTCCTCCTATTTTCTACTCTATCTACTACATCTTAAACAATATTTTTTCAAAAGTAAAATAAGGTAATAATGAATAAAATGAAACGAGAACTGAAAACGTAAAAGTTGAAGCAACAAATAGAAACCTTGAAAGTGCAAAGTGATAACTAACTGATGTAGTGCATTGTGTTTGATCTTTTTTTAGGTTCTAATTCTGGAATGATTTTTTACCCTTCCACCACCCCCCCCCCCCCCCCACCGGGGAAAAAAAGTAAAAAGAAGAACAAAAGAAAAATCTCTGGATTTATGATTCTATGCTGCTTATTATTATATTAATGGCAAATTTATCATGTCATGTTTATATTCTCTTTATGACTTGTAATTTAAATCTCTAATATATTCAGGAAATTGATGAACCTGCATTAATACCACATATAGCTGAAGCCAGCTCCAAAAAGTATCCTTATGAAGTCCTTTTCAGGAGCTTGCACAAGCTGCTCATGGATTCTGCAACTTCTGAGTAGACAATTGTTTCCTCTGTTAATTCTATTCAAAATAATTGAAGACAGTATAACTGTAATATTTTTCTCTAACAATGTCTATGTATTCGTTATTTATTTTTTTATAATCACAGGTACCTTTTTTGTGCTGATTTTTTTGGAGAAGAATCCATATTTAGTGAAATATTTGCAGGTACTGGTAATGCATTTGCTTAAATATTAGTTAATATATCTCTCAATCATGCACCATTGAAGCAATGACAAATTGAAGAGTTTATTTATCAGAAAAACACAAATAAATAAATTTGAAGAGTTTATTTATCTAAAATAATATAAATAAATAAAATTTGAAAAGTTTATTATTTTACCTACATCCCTCAACTTTTAGATGGCTAGCCTTCTGCAAGATATCTCTTGTTGGACCTGAAATGTCAGCAGCAGTTTTGACGCACTTACAAGTCCTTTTAACCAGAATGTAGTTTGAAGTAACTCTTATGATGGTGAAATCTAAACAATTAGAATTGTGTTACTTTAAAGAAACATGGACATGGGACTAGTATCATTATCCTTGTTGAAATATATAAGTGCGTTTCAGTAAGTCATGTGCTCTAACGTCTTTTAGGTCCACTTACTGTTATTGATGAGCACTTCAATTCGATCATTCCAAATTGTTTTGATGCGATAGGTGTGATGCTTATGATATGCATCATACACCGACACCAGGTAATGTGTACACCCGTTATTATAATTTTTTCTGTTGAATTCCTTAATATGGGTACTTATGTGTTGTATCATGATCTTGAACATATATGTGTGTGTCTATGTATATGTATATGTTAAGTCTTTTGGATTCTGCTAACCACCCTAAGAAGGGAGTAGGTTAGTATTTGTGTAGAGCAAGGTTACTCTATTTGAATCTCCTTGCAACATTATTTTAGACGATGATAAATTCTAATTCGGCAAAATAGCCCTTGTTTGGCTACGAGTTTAACACTTGTTTGGTTGTAGGTTTATCCTTCTCGATTTTGGTGTTTTAACAAAATATCCTTATAATTTGAAAAATTAATAAAAGTATTTAGGGCTTTTATATAAATTCACCTTTGGGCAAAAATGCTAACCTACACCGTTCTTTGGGTTTATAAATGAAACCATTTGTGTATATATGTACATATATAACACCTGATGCACCTCTATAATGCAGAAGTAGGGAGGGTAGCAAGAGTTATTTCATATTTGGAGTACTTGATATATCTCCACTTTGATAACCGAGTGGCAAGCCTTAAAACAAGACCTTGCCGATTACATCTGGCTTCGATATGGCCGTAATATTGTTTAAGCTCGGGATTGACAAATCACAAAGCGCAAATGCTTGCACGGGCTAATGGTGGGATTTGGATAGGGTAAAGTTTGCTATTGTAAGGATTTTTCTATCTACTCGGGAATCAGCGATGTTTTAATTTAATATATTATTATTATTTATATTTTTTATTATTTTGGGTTGAATTTGTAGGTGATTTGAGGTTTTTAATCGCTGATCTAGGTTAGAAATTAATGGGATGAAAGCCTAGTAGGTTTCCAAGAGATTTGTGGGGATTAGGGTTTTGGCCGATATGGTGGTGGACTAAGCTAACTCAGCGAGTTGATTCGGTGGTAGAAGATGAACAATGGGTTTTAATGGTATTTTTATGGGAAGATAAAGAAGAAAATGCTTCCAAGGATAGAAGAACTCTGCTACCAATTGTAAGGATCAAGATGGGTCCTAACAAAAATGCGAACCGATAGATAAAAAATAGATTTCATAAATATAGTTGGAGGGATAATCAGAGAGATGACGGGCAGAAAAGGAAAATTTTAGGTCAGGAAGGGGATAAGGGAAATAAAATGTCTCCCAATTCAATATTTCATTCAAATCAAGTTTGAAATGGAAATACATCCCTTACTCCTATTTATACTACTCAGCCAGCACATACTAGAAGCATACTAGAAACTACCACCATCCTTTAACCTAATTAGCTATAAACTTACAAAAATTCCATTAGAAAGAATAACTTAAGTTTACGCCTAGGGTGGTTCTTAAAACAACACAAGTGATATAGAGAGAGGCCTTAGTCTGTAATCCATAGACTAATCATTTAAACACAAATATTGGGTGAGAAATGTTGTATTGGTAAAGGACTACATGATTCAGTTGGGTGTTTACTTTTATCTGCTAAATATTGATTGTTTTCTATGTGATTGTTCATTTGTTTTTTGGGAAGCAATGTGCAGATTAAACTTCCAATTTCATCTTCAACAAGCACATTTGTCAGTACTTTTTACACCCTTGTTTGCATGACTCAAAAACTTTAGAAGTTCCCTAGTGATAATATGAATATCATCTGGTTGTTGGGCACTTGTGCAATAAAGACGAGTAGACTATTTTTTGGAGTGAAAATGATGAATCCCGTTGCCAGTATGCATCTGTCCTTTTCTTTTCATGATGGTTATAATGCTGTTTTCTTTATAAAGAAAAAAAACAAAGAAAGAATAAGAATCAATATCCGAGTTTGCCATATAAACTTTCAATTATCAATCCTCTTTTTCAAAAATGTATTCAGATGCATAGTTAGTATTCCAAAATAAATCCAATAATTTTATCTGGCAATTTATCTTTGAAGATATATATGTATATATAACATTGAAATTCAGTTTTGGATAGTAAGCTTCTATAAATCTTGATATTTTCTTCCCATTCTATATTTTATGCACTGTAAAGTGTATTCTTTGAGGACATCATGTCTATAATGAGACGTGAGCATTGATATATGAGTGCCTTAGTGTAACTGTTGTGAGATCATTCTACCTTGAATGCTGACTCTGTAAATTTTTCTGTTGATTGTCTCGAGAACTTAGAAGCATTGATATACAAGTGCAATATTATTACAGCTAGAGATCATTCTATCTTGAATGCTGAATCTGTAAATTCTTTTGTTCAGTCTCTAAACTCGTTAGTTATATGAAAAGTTCTTTTAACCTATCTTTGGTGCTTTGATTTCATTACAAACAATTTGTTACTTGTACTCTTCTTTTTCCCAGCTCATAATGTCTCGCCGCCGGATACCATGCTTGGATTCATATTTAGATAAGGTATGTATCTGTTGATTGGGTGTTCCACATATAATCTTTTAGCTGTTTAAGATGAAGTTCCTTGTACTCTCTCTCTTGTACACACTCTCTCTCTCACACACACGCACACAATGCATTATCGTTGCACTTATGGCTTTCATAACTTCTTTTTGCAGAAGTTATTCTCTGCCTTATACTACCTCGTTGTAATTGTAAAAGGAAAACTGAATGAAATATGCATTCAACTGAATAAAGTTTATCTTTAGAGATGCATTGGCCTACAGTTTGTATGAAGAATATGTTGAAATCTAATCCGAGATTGCAATTTAATGTGATAAACAATGCTGGAACCAATTAATAAATAAGAACACATACAACTATATCATTATGACATTATCATCATATTGCTTCTAGCCAAGAACAGCTTTTCCCTTTTCTTTTTCTTTCTACACTTGTGAGGGAGATTCAATTTCTTGGGATTTTCATTTTTTCCATAATTTAAATGATAGAGAGACGGATGAATTCTCTTTATTTATTCAACTTCTTAATTCAGCTTCCTTTTCTCTGTCCTTGTGATGGGGACTCTTAAGTTAAGAACTAAGAAGAGATTTTTTTATATTTATTATTTGGAGTTTTTATTATTTTTAATATAAAAGTAGTTGATGTGATTTATGTATTTTATTTATTAGTGGATATTTAGGACATTAATTAGTGATTAGGAATTATTAATAAGGGTATTTTAGTCGTTTAGTACTTTTATTATTTCCCAAGTAATATTAGGATTTTGTCTCTTTAAATAGTGATATTATCCCCATAAGTCATTTAGACTACATACTATTGATATTGAAGTTTTATTTTATTCATAGCGTAGAGGTATCGTACCAGTAGATGTATTTTATCTATCTTAGTGTTGATATGTGGAGTTGATACACTTGAAAGATCATAGTGGTCTAAACATGGAGTTTAGATTCTAGTTTATTTTCCGTTAATTCTTCATCTTAAATCTGTCCTGCATCACCTTGGATAGGTGTGTTTGGTATTTTAATTCTTCGGGAATCTTCTCGTGTTGTTCTTTTTTAACATAATTATTGGGTTATCGTTTCATCATTTTTCTCTAGCCTCTTATATTTGAAAGCAAAGGCTCCCTCAAACATTAAGGTTTTTATGTTGTCCTTAATTTTTGGTCGGCTTAACACTAATGATATGCGTCAAAGGTGTTGGCCTTACAAATCTTTATCCTCAGATGTATGTGTAATGTGTTTGAAGGAGTTTGGTGGTTGTGGTGCTGTTTGTTTAGTGTGATGGGTGAAAGTTGGATATGTCCCTCTTTGGTGGAAGATCTTTTACTATGCAAATTTAGGGGTTTGGGTCTTACAAATGATAGAAGGATTCTTTTGGAGATGTGCTTGTTTTGCTATTTTGTGGAGAATTTGGATTGAGAGGAATGCTAGAATTTTTTTCTATCGGATTACAAATAGAGTTGTTTTGTGCTTCTCTTTGGGCTCATGCAATGAGAGCTTTTGGAGGAATTTCTTTATCTGATATTCAAAGAGATTGGCGGGCGGTGCTTTATTAATAGGTAGTTATGCTCATTTTGTTTTGTTTTAATTTCTTTTGGAATGGACTTCTTATCCTCTTCATGTATTGTAATTTTCTCCTCTAATCAATAAAAATTCTTGTTAAGTATCCAACTCATCTAATAGCTTAAGCTGTTAGATAGAGGGTCCAACAATGTATATCATGATAACCCTCTCCCTCAAATGCAACTTTTTATAGAGAAGGGAGAAATTAAAGTGCATTTGCACTATTAAATTAATATATAGACAATTATGTGGCCGAGAAGATTTGAACCTTTCACATCCATAGTTTTGATACCATGTTAAGTAACGAACTCATCTAAAAGCTTAAGTTGTTAGATAGAGGGCCCAACAATGTATATCATGCTAACAATTCTTTTATCTAAAAAAATAGTAAGTTTTGGATTGTGGCATATTATTGTGGGAAATTGATGGAGATGAGAGTGAACCAAAATCTTTTCTGAACTGCAACTGATGAAACACCAGTAGAAGAAAAGTGGATTTTTAATCATTAGTTCTGTCTGTTCGCATTTAAGTGTGAGTGTATCATTTTATTCTCCATACCAAAATTGTAACCTTGGAGAACACATTTTGCAAGTTTTTGTATTTCATCTACTCCAGGCCGGGAATCTAGTCAATAGTCAATGTAACTTGCTACTTGAAATTGGTGGATGACTGAATTGTTTTCATTGTGCATTAGCATTGATCTTATGCAGACATGATCTGAAACATGATCAATTTAAAATTTTAACTCATCTGTACAGGTCAACATATCTTTGTGGCCACGCTTCAAGATGGTATTTGACATGCACCTCAATAGCCTGCGCAATGCCAATATAAAGACACTTTGGGAAGATGATGTTCATCCTCACTATGTCATGAGGCGCTATGCTGAGTTTACAGCTTCACTTGTTCACCTCAATGTTGAATATGGGGACGGTCAGGTTATAGACATTCGAAGGTTCAAAAGATATGTAATGATTGTTCTTGATTGATAGTGACAATACTTATACCATTGTGCTGCTCAATTTTTACAGCTTGAACTCAACATGGAAAGACTTAGAATGGCTGTTGATGACTTGCTTGTCAAGCTTGCTACTACATTCCCTAAACCAAAACTGCATACAGTGTTTCTAATTAACAACTATGACATGACAATTGCTGTATTAAAGGTATGCAATATATCCTTTTTTTTATTCTACGGTAAACAAGAAAAAAAAAATCTCTCTAACATGATCAAACAAACTGTGTTGTAGATCAGAAAATATTGAAAGAAGTTTCTGTTTAAAATCTCTTGCAGTTAACAAATGAATGGCTTATTTGTTTAAATGATCAGTATAATTGTCACTAGAAGCTGTGATATGTACACTAGTTTTTATTTGGATTCCAGGAAGCTTGTCCTGAAGGTGGGAAAATTCAGATGCACTTTGAAGAACTTTTAAAGAACAACACCGCCATTTTTGTGGTACGTATCCACTAAATAATTAATTGCTTAATTTGGTATCTCTGGAAGCTATTGATAGAGTCATTAGTTGTGCTCCCAAAAGAGCCTTACTATATTACCTGCCACTGATGAATTGCTTGACATGAATCAATCTGCAAGAACACGTCCTTGTTAAATGTCGGGTCTTTAACATGATCCATCTTTCATTCTGAAGCAATCACAAGTTACAATATTGATCGTGTACATGTTGCACCCTGAGTTTTACAAATTCCTCTATGAATGAGATAAATTAGCTAAGTTCAAGATCTGATTAGCAATTATAGCTCCGAAGCCACTGATTGTTCATTTTAGTTTTCATGTGTTTTGTAAAATCATTTATTTTTGGATTATAATTTTTACCAGAAAGCAAGGCAGTAATAAACCATAAAAGAAAGGCAGGTGACGATTAAGTTTCTACATCAATCCAAATTTCAGTTATGGAATCACGTAGCAAAACAAGACATTATTTCAAATCTTTGTTAACATCACGCAATACTATCTTACAATACGATATGATGCAGGAGCAATTCGATATAGTATCACTATTGTATATTTAAAGTGAGTGGTATTGTGAGATATAACCCATCGGATATTACGATACAAGTGAGTTGTATCCAACGATATGACTTGCCGTATGGCCCGTATCTTATGATACGATACGTTATGGTAACGATACATTTTTAAGTTTTATATAGACATAATAAGAGTTCAAACAATACATTAAAGTCATTTTTTTCCTAGCAGAAGAGGTGCATTTGTTCTATACAATGTCTTATCTTCTTTTAAAGATTTTGTTTCCACTTTCTTTTTTCATGTCCCTTTCTCACATGGAGACATGAGTACATAGCTTTGATGTTGACTTTTGCTATTCACTCGGCGTAATTCGATATAGTATCGCTAGTGTATCCGTTAAAGTGAGTAGTATTGTACGATATAACCCATCAGATCTTACCTTACGATACAAGTGAGTTGTATCCAACGATTTGACTCGCTGTATCTTATGATACAGTACGTTATGGTTACGATATATTTTTAAGTTAGCTATGGACATGATAAGAATTAAAGCAATACATTAAAGCCATTTTTTTCTAGCAGAAGAGGTGCATTTGTTTTATACAATGTCTTATCTTCTTTTAAAGATTTTGTTTCCACTTTCTTTTTTCACGTCTCTTTCTCACATGGAGACATGAGTACATAGCTATGATGTTGACTTTTGCTCTTCACTTTGCAAATTGTGACTTAATTTCACTTTTAGTTTTATACTTCCTCCGTTCCAAAATATACGATTGTTACTTTCTAAAAGTCAATTTGTAACATTTTCAAATTCAAAATTAATATGATTCATTTAAAATTACGAAACAATAAATATTATTAGTTGTAGTACGTTTTAGATAATTTCACAATATTGATGATCATATTGATCAAAGTTAAATGAATCTCTATCAATTTTGAGTTTGAAAATGTCTCAAATGGACTGTTAGAAAGTCAATAATGGTATTATATTTTGTAACGGAGGGAGTATATATAGTTAAAGATAAGTTTCCTTTTTACTGCCTCTATTTTTTTCCTTTACAATTACTTATGCAATGGTGACTATTAATTAAGCCTCTAGTTTAGAGTCTTCAAACTATATTTTGAGTATTGAAAGTTTGTTTCTAGCCTTATTTGATGATTTTAGCATTAAGCTTAAGCTAATATGTTTTATTGTCCATTGAACTGTATTCTCTATATGTTTAGATATGTAATTACTATGTTTTTCATTTCTTTCCCTATCTTACGATAATATTCATGATAACGATGCACGCTCTGAGAATTTTTTGATTTACGATACGATTCATGACAACACGCTCTCATCCTTATCATTGACCAAAACATCCATCATATTAGAAGTCCCTTGGTAGCTAAAACTTTCAATCTTAGTTGTTATTCTGGTCAGTTTGTATGTTTAGATCTTGAATGTCAGATGTCATTTCAGTATCGGTTACACTTGATGTTTGTTCGTTTTTCCTTGTAGGAAGAGTTGCTTCTAGAGCACTTCAGTGATCTTATCAAGTTTGTTAAAACCAGAGCTTGTAAGTTTCCAACAAAGTTTATGATCAACAATACTTGTAACTTTTAAATTGGAGCTTATTATTTCTATTTACTACTACTACGTCAGCTGAGGACTCGAGTTCTGGTTCCGAGCGACCAATTACTATTACTGAAGTGGAGCCGCTTGTGAAAGACTTTGCCGGTAGATGGAAAGCGGCAATAGAGCTGATGCACAAGGATGTTATTACTTCTTTCAGCAACTTCCTCTGTGGGATGGATATCTTAAGAGCTGCATTGACCCAAATGCTCCTTTACTATACCAGACTATCAGACTGCATAAAGAAAATTAGTGGTGGGTCTGTTCTAAACAAGGATCTTGTTTCCATATCTTCAATAATGTACGAGATTAGGAAATACTCTAGAACTTTCTAATCCATTTATTTTAAAGAACTATACAGAGATGTTTCCGCTCTTTTGGTGATGGTCAAATATTGTTCGAGTTGTAGTTGAATGTATATGCAGCAGTGCAGTATGGTGTGGATGCTGTATTAAATGGTCAACTTGAAAGACAAGGGGTGAAATTTTCGGAAGATCTGTTTGGTTACATTGTTTGTTTCCGCATTTTGTTCTTGGGTATCTAGTCTAAGTTTTTGTTTTTTTCTAAATTTATATGAGATGAGTCCATGTTTGGTTTGAATTTTTTGACATTTTCGAAACATGGGATTGAAAGCATTGTGCAAACAAACAGGTCCTAAGATGTTCGGTCATTTATCTACTTAGGGAGTTGGTATTTTCGCATGTATTTTTAATATCTCAAGCCGTTAATTGAGGAACTAAAAAGGTGGAGTTGATATTTATGATGCTTCGACCCATTGAAACTGTTTTTAGAATGCGTGTTGCAAAACAATTCCGGCTGAGATTCGTTAATAATATGAAATTTGAGTAATGTTATATTCGACTTGTTTAGGATTTAAACTATTCGAATTCTTGATCATAATTTGCTATATGCTCGATTGATACATATTCAAATAGATACTTGATACATTCTCTTAGCACAATTTAATAAAATTAGAATAAATAGTTATTATTTTTAATTTTTTAATTATATTTTTTGTAAAGTGTAATTGTAAATATATTTTCTAATTTTTAAGTAAAATAATAAGTTTAATTGGTAATTATATGTATTTTAAAGTTACTTAATGTGTGGAGACTTAGATTCGAGCTTGAATTCGAAGTTCGCGAGTAGTTTGAATATAATTCGATCAAAGTTTGATCGAATTCGAGTAATAAATATTCAAGCTGAGTCGAATATGAGTAGAATTTTTTTAATACAATTCGAATCCAAATCCAATTCGAATTCAAAAAAAATTTACTTTCCGAGTTGAATCATCCGAATAATTCTTTGTGCGCTTATGTTCAACTCGTTTACACCACTAGTCCAAAAAGGAACATTAGGTCCTTAAAGTTTACTTGGTAAGTAGTGTTACATAGGCAATTGTTGATTCTTGGAGCATACAAAAGCTCCTCCAATTCCTTCTGGGTATGCTGTTCTCGAAAAAGTCAAAGCCCTAAGTTTCATCTCGACCTTGGGGAAGCTAAAAAAAAGAAAATCATATAAAAAAGGATAAATTACATATTATAGTACATTTTAATAAAATATTACAAAAAAAGTGCATAAATAAAATATTCACAAAATTAGTGCATATGCAATATTTAATTACAAAAATAGTGCATTCTTATCCCTTTAATTATGGCCCATGATTTTCTCCTTTATCTCTTCCCATTAATTATTATTTTATTATCTCTCCCACGATTCTCTCCCACTTCATTTCAACACCACTGCAATTCAATCACCATCGCATCCCTTCTCCTTCCCCCGCCGACGCCTCACCCCCTCCCTCCGCCTTCCACCGCCCTCCTCCTCCTCCTCCCGCCCCCGCCCCACCCCCTCTGTGACGCCCCCAGAATAGGTCCATTCAACCCAACCCATTCTGAGTCGCCAAATACATGGTACAGAATTTAAATACAAACTTTATATCATACGGTTGTGCAAAATACGACCACACAACTGTGAGTGTCAATACAAATATGTAGAAAATATTAAGATTCAAACTAAGTCCTCATTACAATTATTATCACACTATTTATCAAAAATAGTGAGGACTACTACTGCTCTAACTCGGACCATCACTCTGTCCCCCGACTAGTTCCCGCAACATTCTCATTTCCTGAAGAGGACAACAGATGAAAAGGGTGAGCTCAACTAGCTCAGTAAAGAATATTATGACTAAGATAATGGAAAATAAATTATCGTTAGCCTTCAATAAATCAGATAAAATATAATGGACAACCAATCTTAGATCAATATTCGCAGCGGAAATAACAAATCATTAGAAGAGTTAAGCAGAGAATGAAGTCTACTATCTTCTATGATTTAAAAGTCCATCATCAATATTTTATCCCTGTAACATCAATCAATATACATCTCGAATCAAATATTCATCTTTGCACTACAGGCCAAAGATATTCATTTGTATCATCAGTGGTCATATTCATCTCAACACCTGTCATCTTTGCACTACAGGCCAAAAATATTCATCAGGTAATCATTCATCTTTGTTCTACAGGCCAAAGATATTCAGTTACATCACCTTTTAGGACTGAGAATGATGAAAAATATTTAAAAAAAACGAATCCAGTGAGATAAAAGACAAAGACTAAGGATTCGTAATTTAGTATATCCAATTCAAAAATACTTCGTAATAATTAATTATGGAGCAAAATTCAAGAATAAAGCTCAAAACTTGGATACAATCAAAGATAGTAACCTTAACAAGCAATTTGGACAAATAGAAGAAAATTTAATTTTTTCGTGAATAGTAACCCCGACGGAAAAAGTAAGAATTTCAACATAAAATCCATGACAATATTTCTGTATAATGATATTGAAAAGAATAACATCATTTACGAAAGAAAATAACATCCCTTACCTCAAAAAGATAGTACCTCTGACTGGAATATCGGATATAATATCGAAGGAAACTTGCACTGAATACTAATACTCAAAGTATAGAAATACTCACAAAAATACGCTCGATATTATAGAGAGAGAAAACTTCTGATTCTGGTGTGATTTTCAATTCTAACCTAAGCACCCTATTTATAGGAAAAGCTTAGGATGCCAAAGGAGACTAAATGAATAAAATAATATTACTTCTTTTTAAAAACCTCCAGCCGCCGGCTGCTACCAAAAAGCCATCAGCAATTTTTTCCAACCAAAAGTGGGTCCCACCCTTTATTAAAAAATATTTATTTTTTGAAACTTCAATAATTCATAATAAATAGCCCCTTCATCATAAAAATACAAATTTTATGTCCTTCTATAGGAAATTTAATTCTCTACAACTTTGTAGAAGAAAGTTTTTCCAAATTCCAAACATAAATTATCCGAAATCCACAACCAGATGATTTCTCACACCAAAATATTGATAAAAATTCATCAGCGCCAATTCCTTCTTTAATATCCACAAAATAAATATTTCCTTATCATATAAATTAATAATTAATTATTCACAGATAATATTATAAAACTACAATATTAACAACCAGGTCGTTCCCAGGAAAGAGGGGGCCTTCCGATAAGGACTTCTCCTTACTGGCGCGCAATTAAATAACCCCTCCTAGACAGAACTTCCTTAGACATTGTCAATAATGCTATATAATAATATTATTCAAATAATATGAATTATTGAGTTGATAACGTGAAATACTGTGCAACGACAATTATTGAATCAATACTACAAAATATCAACTGTAGCCATTATTGAATCAATCATATAAAATGGCAACGTAGCAATTATTGAGTCAATAAAATATCAATGCAGCAATTATTGAGTCAATAATATAAAATATCAACGTAGCAATTATTGAGTCAATAATATAAAATATTGAACAGTAATTACTGTAACAATAATTGAGTAATGGCTTCTCACGTAAGACTCAATAATTCGAAATACTGTGCAATACCGTGTGCTACTATGCAACACCGTGTATCACTGTATTTTAACCACCGGGTATTTCAACAGTACTAACGGTAACAACTGCGCCGTTATTTTGTAAAAAAGTTATTTCTGTCTCTTTCTATATCCGACAGTTATTCCGTTGTGGGGGCCCACAAATAGCTGCGTCGTCGTACGAATATTCCCCGACAACAAGAATATTTCACGACCAAACGAATATTCCCCGACAACAAGAATATTTTATAACCACTTGCTCATTTTAAAAATGTTTGCACATTTCACCCATAACTTTCATATTTATCAAAACAACACCTTACTATTCAAAATAATATATAAAGAAAACTAAATCTTTATTCATAAAAGTTGGGGTCTTACACCCTCCCCCCGCCCCCCTTTCTCCTCCCCCTGCACACGCCCCACCCCCTCCCTCTCCTCCCACCCCCTTTCTCCTCCCTCCGCCTCCCACCGCCATCCTCTCCTCCCGCCCCCCTTTCTCCTCCTCCCGCCCCCGCCCCACCCCGCCCCACCCCACCCCCTCCCCCCCCCCACCCCTCCCCTCCCTTTCCCTCCATCCGCCTCCCTCTCCTCCCTCCCCCTTTCTCCTCCTCCTCGACGACCACCGCCTCCGGTTAAATCTCCACCACCTCCGGTTCATTCTCCACCACCACCAGTTCAGTCCCATCCACCACCCGTTGCCTCCCCTCCACCACCGGTCCATTCTCCACCTCCACCGGCAACCAAACCTTCATACGTTGGTAACCAAACAGTCATATTAAGGTAACCAAACTTTCATGCAAAGGTAACCAAACATTTATATAAAGGTAACCAAATATTCATACCAAGGTAACCAAACATTCATACCAAGGTAACCAAACCTTCATACCAAGGTAACCGAACCTTAATATGAAGGTTCGGTTACGTTGTTATGAAGGTTTGGTTACCTTGGTATGAAGGTAACCAATTTAGTTTTATTAGGTTACCAATTTATTTTGAATATGATGCAGTTGGTAACCAAACTTCATGCAGTTGGTTACTAAACCTTCCGATAAGGTAACCAATTCAGTTTTATTTTGAATATGATGCAGGAGGCGGGGGAGGAGGTTTCCTCATTTTGATTTGAATTTTAAATTATGAATTTAAAATTGTTGTTAGTTCCAAAAGATTTGAATTTGAATTATTAGTTCTCCTTGATTTTAGGTTTCCTTATTTAATGTGAAATTGTACAAGGGGCCAGATACAGATTCTTTCTAGGCTCAACCTCCTCCAAAGGCTAAGAGGGCCAAGAAGGCTCCAACACCTGAAACTCCAACACAAGAGGCTCCAACACAAGAGCCTACACAAACATTTCATGTTGATCAAGAGCAAGTAGTAGGTTCTACAAAGTGGCAAAGGGGAATACATTCTGAGGGTAGCCAAAACAAGGTGTCAGGTGAGGGCCTGCTGCCCAAAGACTACACATGGAAGGGAAAACATGTTACAACACTAAGAGACCTAGAAGCTGCAGCAAGATCCAAAAGAGAGAAGATCCAGTTTAGAAAATCAGACAGTGGAGGGCCTGCTGCAGATAACTAGTGTTGGGATAGGAGTTTTGACATCTTTTTGTTAGTTTTTGGGTACATAGATTTGCAATGTCCAAAGCTGCATTTGATGTATATGATGCTTGGTATATGATGCTTTTTGTTAATAGGCATCTTAAGTTAATTGTTTTGAATTGCAGCTTCTTTGGGACATGTACTGATCATTAAGTACTTAATTGAATGGCCTCTGTTTTGAATTGCATCTGTTTGGAATTGCCTCTGTTTTTTGTTCATTGACTGGCAATAGCATATATGGTTTGTGCATGAATGCAGGGCTTATTGCAGTATGACAGTAAATTAGTGTGCCTCTGTTTTTTGTTCATTGAATGGCAATAGCAGTATAACAATCAATTGGTATGATTTTTTTGTTCATTGATTGGCAAAAGCATACTTGTTGCAACAGATATGCTTACACCATTTTACTGTCAACTAGCACACCATCCATTCACACATGAAAACTTATAGCATCTTCATTCACACATGCACAAAAATATAATTTAAAGCTTACACCATCTTCATTCAAATAAAGTGCCCATAAATTATAACCAAAAACTTTCCACAGTACAACCAATACATACATGATTTCAGCATTACTACCTAGAATATGAAATAGAAATTACAATCCCAGAGTACTACCAATACATTGCCTAGAAAATTACTTGTGGGGAATTTCTGTAAGACCCCAAATTTTATGAAATAAAAGTATTCAATTTTTCTATTTAGTAAATGGTTAAATTGATAAAAGTTTAAAGTTAAGGGTAATATATGCAAATTTTGCAAAGTAAGCAAGTGATTATAAAATATTCATTATTGTCGGAGAATATTCGTTTGGTCGTGGAATATTCTTGTTATCAGGGAATATTCGTACGACGGCGCAGCTATTTGTGGGCCCCACAACGGAATAACTGTCGGATATAGAAAGCGACAGAAATAACCTTTTTATAAATACGGTAAAACTGTTACGGTTAAAGTGTTGAAATACCCGGTGGTTAAAATACAGTAATATGCGGTGTAGCACACGGTATTGCACAGTATTTTGAATTATTGATTCTTACGTAAGAAGTCACTACTCAATTATTGTTACAGTAATTACTGTTCAATATTTTATATTATTGATTCAATAATTACATGATATTTTATTGATTAAAAATAATTGCTACGTTGATATTTTATATCACTAATTGCTACGTTGATATTTTATATCACTAATTGCTACGTTGCTATTTTATATGATTGATTCAATAATTGCTATCGTTGATATTTTGTATTATTGATTCAATAATTGTCACTGCACAGTATTTCACATTATCAACTCAATAATTCATATTATTTGAATAATATTATTAGATAGCATTATTGACAATGTCTAAGAAAGTTCTGTCTAGGAGGGGTTATTTAATTGCACGCAAGTAAGGAGAAGTCCTTATCGGAAGGCCTCCTCTTTCCTGGGAACGACCTGGTTGTCAATATTGTAGTTCTGTAATATTATTTGTAAATAATTAAGTATTGATTTATATGATAAGAAATATTTATTTTGTGGATATAAAAGAAGGAATTAGTGCTGATGTGTTTTTATCAGTATTTTGGTGTAGAAAATCATCCGTTTATGAAATTCGGATAATTTATATTTGGAATTTAGAAAAACTTCCTTCTATAAAGTTGTAGAGAATTAAATTTCCTATAAAAAGACATAGAATTTGTATTTTTCTGACAAAGGGGCTATTTATTATGAATTATTGAAGTTTCAGAAAATAAATATTTTTTTATAAAATAGTGGGCCCCACTTTTGGTTGGTGAATGCTGATGGCTTTCTTTGGAGGCGGCTGAAAAAAAATTTTAAAAAAAATATTATTTTATTCAAAAGTCTACTTTGGCATCCTAAGCTTTTCCTATAAATAGGGATGCTTAGGTTATAATTGAAAATCACACCAGAATCATAAGTTTTCTCTCTCTATGATATCGAGCGTATTTTTGTGAGTATTTAGATATTTTGAGTGTTACTATTCAGTGTAAGTTTTCTTCAGCTTTATATCCGATATTCCAGTCAGAGGTACTATTCTTTTGAGGTAAGGGGTATTATTTCTTTCGTATTTATAAGGAATTTTATTCTTTTCAATATCATTATACCAAAATATTGGCATGGATTGTATTATGAAATTTTTACGTTGTCCGTCGGGGTTACTATTCACGTATACGGCACTATTCATGTATACAGCACTATTCACGAATAAGGTACTATTCACGAGTACTATTCACGAAGTATGATTTTTCTTATGAAATTTCTATCTTTTTCATGTCGGGATTACTATTCACGTATACGACACTATTCACGTATACTGTACTATTCACCGAAAAATTAAATTTTCTTCTATTTGTCCAAGTTGCCTGTTAAGGTTCCTATCTTTGATCGAATCCATATTTTGAATTTCATTCTTGAATCTTACTCCACAATTGGTTATCAAGTTGACAATTGGATCGTATTCTTATATATAACATTTTTATAATCCGGATGATGAAAATTCTCTTTGATTTGAGTGTAAAGATGAGTAGATTAATGGTATGATCATGACTATGTGATTCTCTTTGGCCAGTAGTGCAAAGATGAATTGTTGACTGGTATGATCATGATCATTGATTTTACAATTGAATATCTTTAGCTTAAGTGCAAAGGTGAATTGATCAACATGGTTATAAATGTTGTTTCTATAAATTCTGAAATGATTAGATATTTATTTGGGATGAATATCTTTGGCCTGTAGTGCAAAGATGAGCGGTTGATTTGTGAATATCTTTGGCCTGTAGTGCAAAGATGAGTTATTGATAAATATCTTTGACCTGTAGTGCAAAGATGAATGACTAATTGTTGAATATCTTTGGCCCATTGTGCAAAGATGAATTGATTAGCATGATTATGAACAGGAACTGTGATTTGGTATAACCATAATCTTTGGTGTTTCAGGTAAAGATAGGTGATGAAAATTATCTTCGTCCTGGGTGCGAAGAGGAATTTAGAAACACAATTATGATTATGAATTATTCACATGATTATGAACAAGAACTGTTGATTGATGTTACAGGGATAAAACATTGTTGGTGAACTTTTAACATGGAGAAGATAATAGACATTATAGTCTATTTGACTCTTCTAATGGATTGCTCGTTCTGCTGTAACTATGGTTGAAAAGTTTTATCATCTATCATATATTATAAATCTCTGATTTATTACTAATGAAGACTATTGATAATTTAATTATCTTTAGTCATGATATTCTTTACTGGGCTATTTGTGCTCACCCTTTTGCTTCACAATTCCTTTCAGGTAATAAGAGTATAACGGGATCGAGCAGGGATAACAGGGGAATAGAACGATGGTCTATAGCTGTTGAGGTTTTCCATAAAATAGTATGAGAGGAAATATATTGAGAATTTAAAATGTGTGTGTCGTATTTTATACGTCATTTTAACAGTTAATTTTGGTGAACCAAATAGGCTGAGGTGAACTCAACTTTGGAAGGGTGTTTTGCCACTATCATACAAGATGTCTAATCACCTACGACTTCGGGTTATCATAAGACATGGTTGTGTACATTCACTTGCTGATTATATCTATGAGCACTACCTATATAATATTAGAGTTTGGTTGAAATATAATTCTCAATTGGAGACAATGGAGATAATTATATGGCAAGAGAAGACCCACCATTGGAAAGAACATGATAGTAATCTTCTCATTTTTCTTTGGGGTCTATTGGGTCAACCAAGGATAATTCTCAAGTCATATGATATCTATTATAACTTAGACGCATGGCCTCCCATGTACGAAGGTTTTCTTGAGCATTTTTCAAAGATTTTAATTCCTAAAACAGTTATTGACTGTACCTTTCTGTAACGTATTATTGATTTGGAGTATGGGCACTGTATTTGTATTGAAACTCACAGTTTAATTGTGGTCGTATTTTGTACGACAGTTTAAAAGTTGGAATTTGAAGATTTATATTTAGAATTTTTGTTGAGTGTATTTCGTGGCGACCCAGAATGGGTTGGGTGGATTGAACCTATTTTGAGGACGTTATAATTTCAGCCTTTGTTGAGATGAACATGAAATAGGAAATCACAACCCAAGTTGCAATCAACAGACCCTTTGCAAACCTTGCCCAAATTCTGCACTCCTTCAGTTCATCTTTCAGAGCTTTGATTTCAGCATCCAAATTCTCTAATCTTCTAATTAATCCAGGTATTACTTCCCTAGAACGCTCACACATTGGCGGATCAACCCAGAAGAAGAAATTACAACCACCGTGCCCAGCTGCACACCAATCTGGACAACCAAGGAATCTTCTACCGTCATTGTTTGAGCTTCTCCAAGCCGTCTTCATCACTGATTTCTTCATGCACCAGCAATTACGATCCATGAGCCCTAATTTTCCTTGATTTTCTTGCTCGAATTTCTTGGATTTACTTTCCTAATCGAGCTGCACGAATGCTACTGAATCACTGAGCTTTAGTCGTTTGTTCCAAGCTAGGGTAGTAGAAGAATATCTGGAAAAGACTTAAATAACCCTTCAGAATTTAGTTTTTTGCCACAACTGGTCACTTTTCACCGGTTAAGTGGTGAAAGTGTGTGTTTTGTTATGTTTTAATGAAGTTTGGGGGTGTACTTAGACACTTTTTTAAGTTTGGGGTGCAAAAGTCAAAAATTAGTAAAGTTTGGGGTGCAATTTGTCCTTTAGTCATAGAAGTATAGAAGGCAACAGAAAACTAAACTACAGCAAAAAGCACTAGAAGCAACAACAAAAAAATAAAAGGGGAAGGGAAAAAAAAGCAGATTGTGACGACTATCGAAGAAGAAAGTGAAGGAGAAAGAGAAGAAGAAAGAAGAAATACCTGCAGTCGTGCAGCGTCGCCGGTCGGAGAGTCGGTTAGAGAGTCGAATTAGTCAGTAGATCGTGCACCGATGTTGGACAGCTGGTATTCTCTATCTCTCTCTCGTTCGCTCTCCCCAGTCTCTCTTCTGCTATGAATCACGACTAGGGTTCTTTGCCCAAAGTCGTTTTGTTTTTTTCCCCAGTTGGCATTGAGGTTGATCCATACCCACTGTAGCCAAGTCGCTCACTCAGCCAATAAGTCGTCTAAGTCATCGTCGCATCATCCAAGGCGACGCTTCCTTTCCTAGTCGCTCGCCTTTCACAACTCCACTAAGTTGCATAGACAACTTGTCGTCCTCGGACCGACTGGACTACTAGTCGTGGCCTTAACAACTATGATAATAATATTATTTTTTATCAACTAAATTTTGATACCTAAGATGATGATAAAATTAGGTATTGCATGTTAATATTTTCTTTTCGTTCCGATATTAATGCCTAATTGTTTTCGCCTTCATATTTACCTTAGTTTAAAATTCATACATAATTCGTATGTTAATTAAGGTGTTTTGATGAGTTATAGTTAATATGCGAGTTTTTCGTAACTTATGATTTTCCATATTAATTATAAGAATCGTTATATTTAAAGAGAAGGGAAAAACAAATCAAGACTTAGTTCGGAAAATAAGAAATTATTTATTATGTTAATATTTAGTGGATTCGGCTTCTTAAGTAAAAAAAAATCTCATTAATAGTTTTCGTTATTAATTGCTAAGTTGCATAATTTAGTTAGTTAATCATCTATACCATCTTTATCTCTAATTTTCCTAAAATTTAAATTTAAGATTTTAAAATGAATCTATTTTTGTAACTTGACCTGTACTTGTCAAATCTACAGTAGACATTGTGCACTTGCATTACATAAATTTAACACATCAATGGTAGAGGCAGTTAATCAGGTGGCAAATCTCGGCTTAACTAAATGGTGTCCTAGATGTTTGTCATAATTTAAGTACTCAAGCCAATAAACATTCTCAACCCATCCCTCTTTTTAAGGTTTTTAACATTTCTTTTTTATCTTAAGTTTTCCGATTAAGATTACGCTATGGGAAATTATGGCTATCACTAGTGTAAGCATCATTTCATTCTCGTAACGAGAATGAGTTCTACCGCAAGACCAAATAAGTTGGCAACGACGACTTTTGTCTTTTAGATAAAGTCATTTTATCATATGGCTCCTTTTAATTTAAATATTGCTACTATTAACCGTAACATAATTATTATTCTTTGTACAACAATAAAAACAAAAATTTGTGTTTGTAAATTTCTAAATATTAAGAACATACATTTGTTCTATATTACTCTTAAGAATAAGAAGTAGATAATTCAAAAGTGTTAGTATGAAATGAAATTATTATATATTGAGATATTTTATATTATTATCAATTAAAATTAAAATATGACTCTTTTTGTAAAACAAAAAATAATAATTTGTTCCTTCCTTTTTCTTTTTTCTTTTTTCTTTTTTTGCCAATAAATGTTAAAAACTTCATTCATCAAATATCAAGTACATCATATACAAAATATAAATAAATAAAAATTGAGGCATTGACTAATTTAATTTAAAAAGGAAAACAGCTAAAATCCTCGGGAAAAGTCAATATAACCTTCTAGTGTCTTAAATGAACTAAGCTGAAATTAATGTTAACTTTTCGAGCTCCAGTCGAATCGAGCTTTTAAACGTGTCAGAATAATATTTTTTGAATTTGACTTGTTTATAAATAATAATACTTTTTGAATTTGACTTGCTTATAAATAAGTCGAGCTCAAACTCAAGTTGAGTTTAAGCGAATCTAGTCGATTTAGAGTCAAACCAAGCTAGTTGAACACTCGAGCCAACTCAAAATTAAATAATTATTACTTAATTTATTATTTATTGTTATTTATATAGGTGTAAAAATAACTATTTTAATTAGATAAATATTAAACAAACCGAACTTACTTATTCGAGTTCGAGTCAAGTATAAATGAGCTCAAGACGATTTTTTTTTTTTTTTTAAAAGAGCTCAAGACGAACTTAGACAAGCTAAACTTAAACAATTTAAGCTCAAAACAAACACAATATACTTCTTATTCGACCAACACATTCCCTTGTTCAAGCTGGACTCCATAAATGAACTCAATTTGAGCCGAATTTAGGGAATGTTTGATAAAAATTGAATGAATCTGAATGAAAAAAGTTGTTTAATAATTAACATGTCTGAAACATCTGAATGAATATTTTATCCCGTTAAAAAGATTCAAACTTGGTATAAATTTATTTAATATTACTTAATATAATAGTTAATATTATTTTTTAATTTTTTAATTTTTATTTTTATTTTTTTACTTTATTCAACTGCTCATTCAGCCATTCAGTCAAAAAAAATATGACTTAACCATTCAACTCAATTATCTTACCGATTCAACAGTTCAGACGATTTTTTTTCAAAACAAACGCACTTTATGGCCGACCGATTCAGCCATTCAGATGTATTCAGTCTTAAACAAACAGCTCCTTAGCTCGCAAACAACACCTTGAGTTTCTACACAAGTCCATGTGTTGTTTAAGCGAGTCCATGTTTTTAAACTCAACTCGCTGTGCTTTAACCGAGTCGAGCATAAACCACTCAAGCTAGCCTCGTTCATATTCACAAACAAAAATTGGTTGAACTCGATTCCATAAACAAACTCGGACCAAGATGAGTTCCATAAAAAAAACCAAAACCATAAGAAACTACTCTACATTAAATAAGTATTTAATACAGTAGTTATTTCCCAAACAATACAAGATTAGAAGGTCCCTAATTTGTATGAAAATTAACAAGGTTCAAACATTAGAATGCCAAGCACAATACTCAAAGATCCAACAATAAACAGTTAGGGTTCCAAATTTGCATAAGATCCAATACCAATATATACACCTGTTATGCCATTTTTATGCCTACAATAGAGAGAATCATACGCAGTGTTCGCCCTCCATGGAAGAAAGACATCTTACGCATTAGACGTGATTTCGTTCATCTCACATGTACTTTTGGTATTGTCTCCTCGGCTCTCTATGTTCTACCCCATCCACAACTTCAAAACTCTATCCCTACCGCCAGATGCTACCTTCTCACCATCTGGACTCCAATCAACGGCAAAAACCTTCACAAATTCAAATAAATACAGGAATGAATTTCTACCATTTTAGTTGGGTAAAGATCAAGTTGAGGGGCCTTTCTAGCAGGAAAATTACCTCGTCTGCATGGCCTGGAAGGTCTTGTTTCAACTTCTTTGTCCGGATATCCCAAACCTATATAACAAAAAATGACAGATTAGCGTCAACAAGTAAATGTTATGTTTGAACAGGGGTAAATTCTACAGGCAATTAGAGCAATCACAGTGTGATATCACTATGCTCAACTTCGTTTGTCCCAAACTAGTTGTGGTAGGCCCATGTCATACCCCACTATACCAGTGGCTAATTTGGCAAGCCAAGGGAGGACGACAAGGAAATAGATAACTACAAGAGCTTTCTTTCGTCAATTTGGAAGAATACCAAGAAAAGGGGTATACTTTTCTCCTTTAGGTCCACCATATCATCGTACTCGCAACTGGGAATGAGTGGGATGATATCCTCAACTCATGAGCAGAAATAGAATTTAGGTACGATGATCATTTAGAGTATTCTTGTAATCATTTTTTATGCTTGAAATACGACGACATAATGCCTCGGAGGATGTATTATGTCTTTAAATGCTATTTGAAAACTGCCTAATGAAAACAGAGAACCAACAACCAAGGCAAGTTCCCATAATTACCTTCACTGTTGAGTCTTTGCTGCAACTTAAAAGAAGCCTACTGTCCGCAGACCAACTGTAGCACAACACGAAACACAATGACAAGCAGTACGACATACATGAATGAGAATAGGGAAACATCACAAACAGTTAAAACCTTATTTGATATACAGGCCCAACATGGCCCCGGAAAGCGGCAACAAATTTCCCAGTGATACCATTCCACAACTTCACAGGACTTGTCGAAAGAACCGCTTGCAATCCATTGGCCATCAGGAGAAAAGTAAACATGGTTCACAAGCTGCAGGAAAGGAAGCAAGATGTCTAAGCTAACTGTGGGGCTAAAGCAAACAATAAAATGCAAGCAATATATTCAAATTTCACGAGTCTCCTTATCACACATGCAAACTATGACGACTAACATTTCTTATACCTAGGCTTCAGAATCAATTTAGATAGTACAAGCAAGCCACCCAGAAACAAGCGCTCTCATCAGTAAATACAGTTTTAGTTTGACCAAATTCATGTACATTATCATCACACTGTGCATAACTAACTCAACATGAAAGTAATTCTAAAGTTTAGATCCAATACTATTAATTTTGCAACAGATTGAGAATTGTATCTGAGAATTGTATCTGATCGTTCTGGTAACTTTCGAGACTTCATGAGGTATACCACAGTATATGGGAAACAAGGAATCGTTCTTTAGTGCAGGTATCACCAACTAAAAATATATGTACATACATACACATATATATATGGAGAGAGAAATGGTACGAGCATGTGCCATGCCAATAGGTCATATGTTGGATGGAGAAACTTTTAGTTCAACATATCTGGACATTGAATGACCACATAACATCAATAGTGAACTAGAGCAGGTTAGATCTACTGTCTTAACAGATAACTCTAAGCATAGTTGTCACGGCGCCACGGCGAGCCGTGGTGGTAGTTACCTAGGTGATAAAGCACCAGTCATGGCGTCCGTATGGCGACAAGTTGTAAATAATGTACAATTTATACATTATTTATTTTACTTCGAAAGTATTGAGCAATAAAATTTTATATACATTAAAACCCAAAACATAATAACTAATACCTTGAAATACAATTAAAAACACAATTATATGAATACTTCACAATTAAAATTCAAAAATAAAACACTACACTTGACAATAAATACTAGTAGAACAAGTCAACAAACAACACATAACAATAAGAATCAACCAAGTCATCATCCATATACAATACAAGTCTAATAAGTAATAAAAATTACACCGCATAGCAAGGGCTAGGAGGAATCATGTGTAAAAGAATACTTGATTAATAAAATGACTTAACTTGGGCCAGCGTCCAAGGCGTGAGCCTTGACAGCTCTGCATCCGTCGCCTAGGTGACGCCATGACAACTATGGCTTTGAGTCTTATTAAATGGGTTTTCAGATCATAGTTTCCTTTTCTTTTGGATAAGGATGAGAGCAGAACAATTTAATTTGCATGAAGTGTAGATGAAATTCTGACAAACTTAGTCAGGTATAAACGGTGTGTCATAAGTTAAATAATCTATTGTACCATGTTAAAAGTACCATGTTAAAAAGAAAACATATAAATCTAACTTAGGCTTCCTATGATGTTTTCTACAACACAGGTTAGACAAACAGAAGCAACACCAGTAACCAGCAAGACCCAATGGGCACAAGTAAAGTAGACAAAAAAGAATGATTCTTTTTCTTATATAAGTGGAAAAAATATTCTTCTGAATGTTAAAACATATAAACCGTCTTCTAATCATCAGATTACACCAAACGAGTTGGCTAAAATTATCGATTTACTAAACATAATCTAACTGATAAAAACAAGGTATGGATGGTGAAGTTGGAGCAAGGAATTAAGGAAACCCATATCCTGGGAAGGGCAGGGGCAGGGGCAGGGTCGGGGAGAGGAGCTTGCTTGAGCAGTGGAACCAGGATATGGGGTCCATAGTCACATACCCTTTCCGTTGACATTCCTAAATGGAACATAAAGTTCGCATCACCAAAAATAGAAATCAAACAAAAAGGAAGTATATAACTAAGACACTACTGACAAACAAACTCCCCTTAAAATTAAGAGATCTCTCCAATAGAAGACAAGACAAACATGTACAGTCTCACAAAACAAAAGTACCCAACATCCAACAATATAACTTCTTGATTATTGGGGTATGCAGTATGTTCCTCCATGCCTCTTCTTGATTTTATCATTCTATGTTAAAATACTCATTTACCAGAACAATAAATCAAATTTAATAAAAATACTTGTACCTGTTGATGGCCTGTCATACGAGCTTTGTGTTGTTTGCTAACAGCAGGTTCCCAGAGGAACATGGTAAAATCATCAGAACCTGAAACCAATCTTTCAGGGGCACTACCTTTCATTTTGTTGTATCTTTCTAAAGCTGCCTGTTACAATCATTAACGACATGCATTAGCTGTCTCAGAGGGGAAAAAAGAGATGAAAGTATAGCTTGATAGGAAATAAAAAAGAGTTTTGTCACATTCATTTGCAAGAAGCCTAAAATATAAAAATCAAATGTTAACCTATTTAAATAAAAAGTTGGATAGAAAGTTTCACACAGGTCGAGAAAGGGTAAGGCAATACTCCCTGCCCACATCAAAATTTCCCAACTTAGCACATCCTTCATATCTTGTGCTTGCATATTTGTCCGGTTATCTAAAAGGATTAAAGCACATTTATGCCATATACCAAAATCACAACCTAAGACTTCTATTAGAGGTTGGAGGGCTAATGTCAAGCAGCAAAAAAAACTCTCCACCATTTCTCTGGCTCTATTGAGTGGCATATACAAACCAACACATAGGACCCCGGAAAAACACTTGGAAGATAACCAGCAATTTAGTCAAAACGTCATGACCTATAACTTGCATCTTTGCGCAGAACATCTGCTATCGAAATAAATTTGTTTGCTTTAATAATAAACTATTAAAAATTTTAAATAATGATGTGAGTTTAGCCCACTCGAAGCCAATCTGACTTCTAACTCCTAGGCCAGAATTAAAGATACTCGAGCATCATATCAAACTTCCAAGATGGTTCAGTTAAATCACTGGCCACCAAGGCCCTTGCAAAGCTTCTTGCACACTATCAGAATTTTGAGCTCATTTTAGATGGCATATTGGAAGTGAGAATAGCCTACTATCATCCCCTTTTCCCCACCATATGAATGCGAACAAATTCAAGCGTTTCTTCTGCACGTGAAGTACACAATACCCTGAGCAGTCTTCAAGTCCAGACTGTATAATGGAACACTTACGAATGGGCTTAGGGCGATGGACCCCCAATTTGGCAATGCCATTTCAATACCCTTGAAAAGCTAACCAGTTGAAACTATAAATACCATACGGAAGTAATTTATATAATCAACTTAGTTGTACAAATACTCTGTTGCTTCAAATGGTCGTAAAACAAAGTTTCAAGTAAATCCTTCACTGAAAAAGGACATTGAGGGCTTAATTAGTCATTATACAACTGGGCACATGGCCCCTGATTGCTCGTGCAGTGCATGTTCGTAAAGATCAGATAGAATCGTCATGTTAAACGGCATAACAAAGATAAGAATAGCCATTTATACATTTAACTTAGGCATACAAAATTCACTAAAACTAATTGCTCATACTACAACATTTTAATGAAGAAAATTTACTGAAAAGAGAATACTGCAATGTTAAAAGTCCAAACCACAGCCTTCCTTGGACATCTAAAAAAACAGACACTTGCCTCTTTCATTTCTGCTGCAGATGAATATTGTTTACGAGTATGATCAAAAGCTCCAGTTCGAAGAACATATTCAGTACTCAAGTGCCAGGGAATTGACCCAATGCCCATGGCCCTAGATTCAATACAGAAAATAACAACAAAAGGTCAAGCAGGAAGTTCAATGGTATAGTAACAAACAATGAATACACACATAATTTCACAATTTACAAAAATATCATCCAAAATTAGTTATTTAAACTATTTTGAACAGCCACCTTATGGAATCCAGAGGAGATATTTTTTTTTTTCGAAAAAGGGGTATACAAAAAATAACAACACAATAAGCTCAACACATAATTTCAAAGAAAGTGATAAGCTCAATACAATACATACAGTTCAGTAACTTCAATTCCAACCAACCTAAAACTTAATATGTGATACATGACCAGAAGATGAAAAAATGGGTAAAATAATAATATCTATCCTGAGATTAGCTCTAAGGACACCTATCACCCTTCCTGTTTAGGGAAACTAAATAAACTGGCCCCCTCTAAAACCCAAACATGAGTAAGAGTTCTATATGATTTACCTTCTGCAATCTTTTTTTAGAATTTAAAAGTTTGTTCGCTTTTATTGACACATACCCTTTTGACTTATTATGGACCTGTGAAACTAAGATTTACCCTAAATTACTTGCATCATAAATTGATGTAAATGCACATGCAATTGGACTTGCCTCAAATCAAATATGACGAAATGCAAGCAAATGCTATTTTTCCAAAAAGAACTTAACTAAAATTTTATTTCATTTTCTATATGGCATGAGTAACTTAAAATTTTGACTGTTCAGATAGTTTTTAAGCTAAAAAATACCATAAAAAGAGAGGGCATCTGAGTCATTACCCTAAGAAACCTCAGAGGGTAACAATTATTAGATCAAACGTTAAGGGAGGTCAATGTATATTACCCCCACGAAATTTCCCAATAATCAAATAAGATTTTAGACTAGTAGATAGGATAATAAGGAGGCATAGCATGTAATACAATCCAATGATCAAGAAATAGAAAAGGAACTTAAGTAGTCTAATCCATTTTGAGTAAACTATGCTCCTGCGGAAGTATCTACTCGTTACGGAATCTCAGGTGTCAAAGTGTGGATTTCATATAGTAAAAAATAGGGGGGACGTGCTATATCCGAAACGTACGAAATATAGTAAATATCGTAAAGGCAGATGTAGCAAGGGTTGATATTCAGCTCAATGTTGTCTGACAAATATGTTTAAGAAGAAATATATTCAAGGAGTTGAAAAGTATAATGGTTATACAGAAATTGTTGCATATTTTCGACTTAAAAATAAAATAAAATAGACTAGACCTAAAGTATGTACACTCTACATTTGTTATGATGGGTGATCTAATTGATAAATTCAAATAAAAGTTTGTGAAAGTATATTACTGTAGACATAATGCATTATATACATTCTGTTTCATGTAACAAAAACTGCAAAAAAAAAAAAAGATTTGAAGAGAACGAATAAACATAAAATATATTTTTTGTATAATCACATGATATATATGGACCATAATCAAAGGCACGTGCTGGGGGATACCCCAGAACATCAACTTGACAGCTTGAGAGTGATGAAAAATTAAGAGGGTCCTAATTAAATTCAGTACGATTGACTGCAGCAGAGATTTGCTTTTTGATGCAATTTATGATGAATGCCCGAATATACATTGGATGAATGAATAAGAGACAAGGTATAGGATAAGATTAGCCATGTAGAGTAGTCAGAATCTAGTACAGTGCACAAGAAAAGTGATATCCGTTTCGGGATGGTTCTTAGAGCATTTTTTGTTTTCAACAATTCCACATAAAGATAATGAGGATTTAAAATTTCACTGTATCATTTAACATTTTATAGTGTCACTCTTGCCCTTTTACCTGGCCATAAGTTTCAGGTTTTAGTTTTTTTTCCTCTAAAGCTTATAGATAATTGCAAGCTACAATACAATCTTAAATTTCATCTACACTGTCCGAACTTGTAGTTGACAAAAAAAAGACATTTGGGAAACACTAAAATTTCTAAATCCTACCACCAGAAATATACTGGCCTGGTATTTTTGATTTTGTAAATGTCATCCTTATATATTCTACTGTTTCAACAATATTGGATGTATCCCAAGGAACTCAGGATTGATTATGTACATGTCTAGTTCAAACGACAGGTACAATGCAACATTTGTTTTCTCAAATGAACTTAATGATTAATTTCATTTATAGATATTGAAGCCACACAATCCTTACCATGGCACATAGTACAAAGTTAGTAAATTATACAGACATAAAGGAGGTGGCCAAGCTGGTCCACTCACAGCACTAACCTTGCAAGGACACCGCTGCCTTTATATGTATTGCAACTTAGCAAACATATTATTAGTAATGCCAACAGAACATGTATGCATTGAGTCACGCAAGCAGAGAGGAACGCTACAAACTATATTCGATTAAGATAAATGAATCTACCTTTAGTTCACGAATCAACTTTCCCTGTGTGGTTTCCCATACTTTGATTGTACAATCCTGAGATCTGCAAAATGCGGCACAAATGTCAAGAACCAATAAGGAGTCCTTTTCAAATAGAAACAATTAGACAGTTATTCTCAGATGCCTTCCATAGACACTTCAGTTTTCTCTGCCTATTTCATCCTGAAACTAAAAAATGAAATAAAGAACGCAAGGTTTTCTTTATTTCTTACTTTTTACTTTTATTTGTGATCTCTTTTATAACTGCTTTTTTGTTTTTGTTTTGGGGGAGAGGGAGAAATGCTGGTCCTCCCTCCCTTCCTATTTTCAGGCCGATACGTCTGCAAAGTCAGAACTCAGAAGTAAATATTTTGCCTAAATGAAAGCAAACTAGACAGAAAAAGAAATGTAGTTAGAAGCCTAGAGAAATTAAAAGCAGAGCAGTAGGGGACAAGGAGTTCCACCCTATAAAAAGCGGAAATAAAGGGAAAATAGTAGAAAAAGAGCAACTCACCAATCTCTGCAAATAAGGGTAGATAATGAATTCATTGGAAAGGAAGTTAACAAGTAAAACAGGTATGACAATTTAAGATGTCACGTTCAAATAATGTTCATTAAATTCAAATTTGAAAAAATGCGTACCCTGTATATATAACTCCATCTCCACCCCACTTCACGCAAGTTACTGCAAGTGTATGGCCACTAAGACAAATAACACATTTTCTCAATGCAACATCCCATATACGTGCATCACCATCTTTACTAGAACTAACAAAGCGTCGACATGGAGCTTGCAGGTGCATTGGTTCCCAGGATATACCAGTAATATATTTCTTGTGACCCTGTGATATGAGAAATCAGACTCATTAGTGCCCGTGATATTCTCTTTGACACTAGTAATGTATACAGAAGAGTGAAGATTGTAATTGGATTACTGTACGCAATTCCATGCACTTGAAATCCCAGGAAGTTCTGTACAAGTTTATATCAAACAACTCAAGGCATCAAAATTTATTCACTAATGTGCGTGTATTTCAAGCAATGAAAAAATAACAAATTGTAATCTGGAGCCAAAAACAACCAGCCACACTTACTTTACCAATCCGTATTAATAAAAGGAACTCGATGTTTAGCAAACTAAAAGAGACTCCACTACCCAACTTTAATTTTGACTCTCTCTCTCATATATCTCTCTGTATTTTAAACACAAGCTCGACTCTCTCTCTATATATATATATATCCTTCTCTTAGATTCTCTGTACTCTCTTCACTGTAATCTACAGATAAATTAGGCAGTCAGGGTGATGATGGTTTGAAATGGGTTTTGGACCTTTTGGTGATGAATTAAGGTGGTGTGTGGTAACAGTATTATTTTCCTTCATAAGACAGTCCCAGTAGATTGAATTGACAGTTCAATCCATGCTCATGTGGGAATATGTTGGATTAATTTGTTAGGGATATAGTCATTGTTAAAAGAGTAATAATGATAAAGTTTAATTTACTAGGCAAAACAAGCACTCCAGCGCATTTAAGATCCACAATCCGTTACTCCAGATGAAAAATGTGACAGTTACAGTCTAATTGTAAAGCACTAGGGTAACTAGTACCAACGAAAAAACATAGGGGTATAAGTTTTGATCTCAACTGTTAGTTAGAACAGTCAAATTTTCCTACAGATATAAATTTCAAAAAAGTAAAATCCTCGTTTAAGGATGGAGGTAGTATAAAACTATACACATCTATACTCCTACATTGTTTAGAAACTATAATCATATATCTACCAGAATTAGTTTCCATAAGAAAATTCTTATGTCTAATCATACATCTTTCTTTAGTATTACAGTAAAGTATGTCATTCTTTCAAGTTCTCTCTAAATCGCAAACCTATCAAAGTAAGCATATGGAATGCATGGTCTATTGTCACTACAGCCAAAACAACGTACACTATTTGTACTAAAACATAGGCGTTAAAGCAAGGGTCAATTAGAATCACAAGGACATGTTTGTGTGTTTTGGGTGTGTTAACTGCATCAGACAACATTTTACAGAAAAATTGTTAACATATAACCAAATAACAAGATGCCAGCCTTTCTATGCAACGGTAGCAGATTAAAGAAGGAAATCCCACGCCCTAAAATTTAATATTCACCTTCTTTTGATATGTTTTTAAATTTAAAAAAAATGGTAAAGGAACATTAAAACCACACAACCTGCAAAATGAATAAAAGAAAACTCAATATGGGATAAAAACAGAGGAAAGTCAGACTGATTAGCTTTTCTCATATACATATATATATATATATATATATGAACATAGGCCATGTCCATGGTGATGTGGTGGTGTGGTGGTGTGGTGGTGGATGGTGTCTTTTTTAATCTTAATTTGTGACAAGTGGCGGTGGTGTGTGGCGGCGGCGTTAACAGTAGTAAACTTGTCGGTGTCGTGATTTTGTAAGGCAGTAGATGATGACAGATCTATGTTTGTTGATTCTTATTGGTGGGTTAGTGGTTATTAGTGGGGATATGCAAGTAAAATGTCATTCAGTCAAGCAGCTGAGCAAATTAGCTAGATAAATCTATCTTATTCGATCAGACGCTAGCAGAAACATTCAGATCAACATTTACTCAAACAAACAGTCTTAATGGCTGACCGAATCAAATATGGGACCATTCAGAGCCATTAATCTCTTATCAAACAGCCCCTAAATAATAATTGATATCAAAATATCAATCAAGCTCATAAATTAAATTTATTTATTTTCATAAAAATGCTACTCCGCAGGTCTCTAATGGATTAAATAAGGAAATCTAACTGAGACTTGGGGCAAACAATATATATTTTTCAGGGCCTCCCCTACAAAGGAACCTGAATTTCTTGAAGCTAAGGAGTACGAAGTAAAGAAAGAGCATGTTGTACCAGAACCAAAAATCAACCAAGAATTATGCAATTGAAGTAAGAAGTCCTTGAAAGATCAAGACTTTACAATAAGTGAGTTGCCTGACGGATTTCCAGTCTTTGGGTCCCAGCATTGAAGTTCTCCAGCTTTACTACCACTAACAAGATGTTTACCATCTGGTGACCATGCAATACATAGAACCCAATTCTTGTGCCCTGAAGTGCAAAAATATAATTCCAATGTGATTATATCATAATAAAAAATAGGCTTAATCTTTCATGCGAAACACGATAGCGTTTAATGTGGAAAAACCTACAATATAAAAAGTGATTGAAAGAGTTTAGAAACTTGTTATTTGTTAATATATTTATTGAAGTAGGATTCCAAATGTTAAATAATTTAAAAGATATACTAAATAAGGATTCTTATATCTCTATGTAATTATCGACGAATTAGGATTCTTTTTAAGTGTTTTTGGGGAGAGTTTTCAAAACTTGGACTCCAAATCTCCCTACGCAATTCATTAAAAGATTGGGTGAGAGAGTTTAGAAACTTGGAAGCTATTAATATATTTATTGGATTAGGAATCTAAATTAATTTAAAATTTCTAATGCGGTTAAAAGTTTTGGTAATAATTGAATTAGGATTCTTAGTGTTAAATAATTAAAAGATTTATTGCATACGTAACTATCGTAGAAATTAGCATTCTTTTTAAGTGTTTAACTTGGACGCTGTCGCGATGAACACACCAATTTTTCTACATGTATGCAAATAGAAGTTATAAACATACTTAGCATTTAGACGTAATAAAACATGACATCTCCAATTAACTTTTAGACAAAAAACCACAAGGAGCCTTAATCTAATACTGCATGCTTGCATCTAATAAAAGTTCACTATCACCACATTGGTTTGCTTGAGATTACAAAGGCAGGCATTGGTTAATAACAATATTCTTAAGTTAGTGGGTCGCATTGACCAGCTTTACTATATTTGACACATCAAAAGAAACAGATGCATAATATATTTCTACGAACGCATGATCCATTAAAGACATTCACAAATACCATATATTTTTATCTAAATGTCTCGCACAAAACAAAGATTCAATTTCTGTCTTCGACAAATATGCAATCGTTAGATAATGAGTATACCATAAGAAGTTGATGTGTGTAAGCTACCAACCTTTACAAGTGAATAATGGTGTCTGGGTATTTAAGTCCCATAATCGGACGGTGGTGTCGCCTGATCCACTAGCCAATTGTTGTCCATCGGGACTAAAGGCAACTGAAAGCACAGCTTCTGTGTGACCTGCAGTGGCAAAAGGATGAGATAAGCATATAACAACATTTGACCCATCGAACAAAGAAATCTTCTACTGTTCTACGTAAATAGACATGGAACAAATGCATAAATTGAAACTTTGACAAAACTAAGAAACATAAACTTAGAAATACAATTTAATTGGTATAACAATAGAGATGTTTACATTGTTAGAAAGGTAGAGCATGCAACTGTACCATGAGTATGCTCAGCATACAAACAGAATACTACTCTCCAAGGAAACATTATATCGCAAAATACAAAAACAAAAAAGTTAACATACATGAATATCATAATATTATAGTGGTAGATAGTCCGAAGAAATTCGCAAAAAAACATGTAGTTATGTTAGAGCAGATAAGCAGACTTCACCAATCACCAGTGAAATGGTATGCATTATATTTGTAAACAAGGACCAACAGAGAGAAGGAAAAAGAAACATCGAATGACTACAATATTCTTCAGATAGTAAAAAAAAGAATTTTTATAGAAGAATTGAGAGAAGACAAGCAAAGGGGGGACAAGGAGTCCTGCACACTAACTGGGAACAGAAAATTAAAGATGGGAATCAACTTCTTAAATTGCCAGTGACCCAAAAAAAGAGCAAATAAGAAGAGCAAATATGACACTACATTACAGGCGACATCATCCAAACACGGTATTCACATGGCCTGTAATTTACGTAACTGTATATTTACTAACACATACAGAAGGCCTAAATCTCTTACCAGCAATTGTTGCTGAACAACGATTAACTGGACGAATTCGGAAAACTGATTGTGGTTGATAAACTATTGTGAGTACCTTCTCCACAGATACTGCAGAATGTTCATTTCAAACCTTGTTATTCCATAATAAAATGCCACAAAAAAAATGCAGTAAACAATTGAAAATAGCGAAGCTGGAAAGTGACAGCTAACTTTATACGTAGTTCTAGAACTTCGACTAACCCTTGTTTTTCTGTAAATATGAGCCAAGTTGGACAACAAGCTCTTGATCTGATATATAGAATGCATAAGGTAACCTTTCCTCCTGCACAAATCCGAAACCCCATAGTTTTATCACAACCCTTTTCATAATTAACAAATAAAGTCAACTTAAGACTGTTAGAACTGTTTGTCAAGAACCTATATAGCCATATTCGGTGATCATAATATTCAATACACATACATAGTTGCCAAAACACCTTATCACACAATGATCAAATCATACTTCTTTTTCTATTTATCTGCCTCTAAACAAACAAATACCACTATTCCCACCATAATGGAACTTTAAACTAAAACATCAACTTGTGATAAAGGAACAAATTTAAGAAAAAGTTTAATCAGAGTAGTCTTTATGTTGATTAAATTATTTGGACTGCCAGTATATCTACTCAGTCCATGCTGAATTAGCACACATAGCATTAGCATTTACTCTTAAGAAAATTTAGCCAATTACTTGTCAAAAAAAAAATTAGCCAAATTTAGAATAAAGGGATGAAGTTCACCAGGAAAAAAAATAGTTCTTTCAAACTTTCTGTTACAAGTTTGTTTGACTCC